>VWZF01005256.1:278533-441480 GCA_013396755.1 Sclerurus mexicanus
AGCAGCAGCTCTGCCCCTGCCGGGGGCTTCGCCAGCGAGGGCTTTATTTCACCCTCTCCCTGGTCCATTCACCGTGCCTCCTGCCTCCTCCCCCTCTCGCCGTCCCCTCCCACCCTGCCTGCTGGATCCCCGGCAGTCTCTTGACACCTAGGGGGAAGGCTGGGAGGTGTAACCATCGCCAGCGAGCGAGGGAGAGCTGGAGAGGAGGGAGAAGGAAGCCAATAACAGGGAGGTCTAGGAAGGTGGTGTGGAGGGGGAGGGACGGGGCCACTCCTCCGTCGGTGGGACTGCAGATTATTTTGCATGGATTGTTGAAGAGAAAAGAGGGCTGCGTTTGTGAAGGGACCAAAAAATAAACAGCTCGTTGCTCGGGTAAGTGCCGGTGCGAGCTCCCCTGCTCTCATTGTCACGCCGTACATCGGTCCCCCCTCCTATTTTGCTTAGTTATACGGGCTTTGACTCTTATTAGGATTATTTGATGCATCAGCTCTATGCTTCAGTTGCTGGAGATTGAACCTCCCCGATGTGTGTGTGTGTGAGCGTGTTCTCTGGATATACATTGACAATATACACTGACACATTTTTCCAGCCCTCAGCGTGGTGTCTCGTTGGCAATGTTATCCTAAAGCGTGCCGTTCACACACACACGAATGGTGTTTGCTGTCCGTGCCTTAAAAATCCACTCATCCACGCAATTATTGAAGCTGAAAATTAACGGGGGGGGGAGGGGGGGAAGGAGGGGGGGCTCTTAAATCACAGTCCTCATTGGTAGGGGGCTGCTTCTCTTTCTCCTGAGCCTGACACGGTCAGTATTATGTTTTATAACAAAGCTACATTTAAAGATCAATTCGGCAGTGGTTATTGCATCCAAATTACATGGTTGTCATGGAGATGGTACAGAGAAGCTGAAGTGATATGACTGCATCTGAACTGGAGTGGGGCTTTGCTGCCGAGTGAGATCCTGCCTTGCCTCCTGTGTCTTTTTGTCTCTGCTGGGTTACAATTTCTTTTTATCTTGAATGAAGCAATACTGTATTAGAGGATTTAGAGGTCGAGCTGCTGGGAAGGGGGTGTGTTGCCCCCGCTCAGTGCTGTGTTATTATCGTAATTGTTCCATTAGCATCCGCGTCTCCCTGAATTTCTTCCCCAAGTCTGGGGAGGAGGAAGGCGTGAGAAGGACAGATAGTTTTCTGAGCACAGCGAGGGCTGGGACTACTTTCCAAAAAGATACCTGCCATGCCCACACCTCCCTGCCGGCTCCCACACCTTGGGGGACAAAAGGGAAAGGATGCTCTGGTTTTAGCCATGTTTATCTTCCATTTTGCTGCCTCAACTTTGTGGGTACAAGGAGCCAGTGACCTGCTCGTCACTGTGTCAAGGGAATGGCATTTATTTTTTTGTTATTATATTTGTTTCCTTTGCAACTGGTAATATGGATGTGTTGGCAGTTGGGAAAGAAAATCCGTAATTTACAAGAATGAAATTTTCCTGCCTAAGGCTAACTGGAATACAAAGAGTGTATCTGTGGGAAGGGCATGTTATATGTTACAGATGTGTATTTCTCTAGCGACTGGGAGTAAATCACACTATTGTGCTCATCTTCATTATTTTGGGTGTTAGGCTGGCTTTAGTCAATATTTAATCTAAGCTCATTGTGTGCTCACACAATAAACGTGCAATTTGGAGCCTAACTTTACATCTCTAAAATGCTTTGGGAATGCATTGGGGCATTGTCTCCATAAATGCAATTTCACCCTTTTCTGTGAGACCAAGCCTATTGTGGGGATGTAAATATAGTAAAAGGCACTGGTGGAAGCAAGCCCATCAGAACGGCAGTGTTTCTCTAATTGTATCACTAAACATAAGACAGAATTAATTACTAGGATAAACAGTGCTTTGTAGCTGTTGGATCAGGATAATATTTGCATGGAGTTCCAGGCCTGCATTATAGTAGCTGGTATTATGTATGGCTTAAATTCCCCCCATGCCAGTAGATGATGTTTGTAGCCAGGAGTGAAGCACATTATCATTAGATATTTTTGCATTAAAAATATGCTAAATCCCCATGTCCTTATCAAATTGTCCATTGCAACTGCTCCAAAGTGTATGATTCAGCTAGGATTTTCCTTAACGTGATTTTTCCTGTACAGGTCCATGCAAACAATGGCTAAAGTCTGAAAGTGGGCAGCCGAGCCCAGAGGGGAAGTCGGAGAGATGGCTGATTCATAAAATGGATGGTCCTCATTTTGTGTCCTTTTCCCCCCTAAAAGTTAGGCTCAAGTGGAGTTGAAGTAGGTGGTTTTCCCTGGAGATCCCATTGGACCTGTCAGGCTGGAAGCCAAGTAGTTGTGAATTAAAACTGAGTTTCCTCCTGTCTCAGGGTGGTATCACTCTTCAGCCCAACCTAGGACATGGCTGAATTATTCTCTGGGGAAACTGAGGCCGGGTGTGCTCAAGTGACTTTGCCAAGGTGACAGTGGCAGTGTTTGGCAGGGGATGCAAGAGCTCTGCCAGGAATCCCCTCTCTGCGACCAGGCCCATCCAGTGCCTGGATGGTGCTGCCCTGCTTTCAGGGGCAGTGGGGAGCTGAGGGTGGGAAGCTGTAACACCAGTTCATGGTGACCGGGTGGATGGGGTGAGGATGTGCTTTGCTGAAGCCACTCACGAGAGCTGCAGAGTGGGTGGCAAGAGGAAGCCAAGCAGTTTTAGACCAGTTTCTGAGGTGCCCAAGATGAGGACATGCTTTTCCCCAGGATGACTGAAATGAAGCCCCTCTGGTGCCCCCATCACATGGCCCATCTCGTGGCTTTTCACATAGAGTTGGACAGTTGCCACTTGGCAGGAGGTACCTGCCTCATTTCTCCTCGTGGCTGCACCCAACTCTGAGTGTGAAGCCTTCACAGATGTCTTGGCTTTCTTCTCTCCCCACTGGTCCTGCTCATCTCTCATCTCCCTGCTGAAGTACCCTGTATTGCTCTTCTGGACTTCAACCTATAGTACCATCCCTTCTCTTCTCTCCACCCCATCACCTAGTACCTTTTTGTCCCCTTCCTCCATGGATTTTGCCATCAGTGAAGGTCCCACCATCCAGCATTGCCACAAGCTTCTGTGCCATGGTTGGTGTGTGCTGTGCCTGTCATGAGACACATGGCACTGGGTATGTCAGGCCACCATGTCAAAGGGACTGAAGTGAAAAGTCTCCTTTAAAGTCTAGAGTTGTCCTGTGTGGTATCTGTGGTTCTGCCCAAAGCTGGAGCTGGTGCTTGTTGCCACAAGGAAATAGGATTCCCTGATCAGCTCAGGTATCTGTGTATTGTCCTGTTGAATTCCACAGGTTGGTGGTGTTGCCAGAAGGATGTTCACTGGGATGGGAGGGAGCTGTGGCTACTGCCAGAAAACTGCTGGTGATGGGCAGAGTGATTCCTGCCAGGGGAAAGCTTGTTTGGAGGTTGTGTGAGCAGCCAGTGGAGTGGGTGATCTGCTGATGTAAGTGGCCACATCTCTTGCAATTGCTGCTGCTCTGCTACCTGACAGTCTCTGCTGTGGACACACCTCTTTCCCAGGTTTGCTGGGGGTGGAAACATCTTCCTCGCCATTTCAGCAGGGAAATGCCTCTCCCAGGGATGTGCTGGGACAGGGTCCGTGGCTGGCTCTGTGCATCCAGGCTCAGTGGTCAGATGGGCTCACAGAAATGGTACAGTAGTGTTTTCTGCACAGGAGGCTCGTGGTGCTGCTTGTGGTGCAGGAATCATAGGTGAGAGGGATGAGATCAGTTCTGTGTCCCTCCCTCATTTTCTTTGAACTCGGGGAGGTGACTGGGCTCATGGGGGAGAGGCACTTGCCCAACCTGGACAGTAAGCACCCCACGCTTCATCCTCACTGCTGTCCCTCTGTCTTCCCGCAGGAGCTCCAGGAGATGCATGGCTGAGATGCTCAGGGAGGCCCTTCCCTGCAGTCCATAATCTGGCCTTCCTGACCCTGGGTAGCACCTAGCTCTGCTCAGGGTACAGATGGGGGGGACACTAGTGATTCCTCCTTTAGATCAAATGCTGTTCCCATCACTGGATCCGCCCCAGTGCTCCCTCAGCTGGCAGAGCCAGAAAACATAAGAGCCACAGGAAGCCTGAGCAGAGATGCTGCAGCTGAACCTGAGCCCCTTCTTGTGCTCTCCACGCTTTTTCTGGGCTTCAGGCTTCAGCCTGACACTTGGGTACATGGTTTGTCACCTGCTTCTTCACCACCACTGCTTATATGTTGTCCATTCCTTCCCCTTCCTCCTCTTATCACCTCACATTGTTTCTTCTTGGTTTCTCAGCGCTGTGGTTTTTCAGTCAGTCTTGAAGGGCCTGACTGGTGGCTGTGGAAGAGACAGGGCTGGCAAGTGGCTCAGGCTTTCTGCTCTTGGGTTGCTTGAAAGACCAGTGTGTCCCCATGTCCTGGCCAGGAGTCATGCTCACACTGGGTCCCAAAAGAGGAGACCACACCTGAAGGGATCCTCCCTGGGCTGCTCTGAGGGGTCCCATGTGAGCTGGTCAGTGTGTCCCCTCTGTGGTACCACCAGATTTGCTTCTTCTGCTACATCCTCTTCTCTGAGACAGCCTGGATGGTTCCCAACAAAGGCAGTGTTGGTGGGATGCCCTGACATTGCCAGCTGCTTTGAGACACCTCATCAGAGTCAGGGAAGGGGCAATGTTTCATTTCAAGCAGGATGAGCACAGGATTCATCCCAGGATGTTCTGCCCTCCTCTACAGCATGGAACATGTTCTGGTTCCAAGGATAATCTCCCAAAGCGCCACCATGGCAAAGCACTGGTCCATTGAGTTTGTTTCTCTTGCTCTCCAGCTCAAACACCTCCATATCATGGAGACCCCTGGTCTCTCCTGCAGCTTTCAGTGTATTGTGAGTGTGGCAGGGAGCACACTGGGAACAGGACCCCTCTGTGATCTTCTGGATGAAGTGTTTTCTGGACTGGGGGGCTCACAGCTGGAGTTGGTGTCTTGTGCGGTCACTGCCCATCCTGTATCCCCCCCAGGCCATGCAGCTGAGCTTCTCATCTCTCTGCGGCCTTTCTGTCGCTCTGTGATAGAGAACTGAGTTCCCCTCAAGAGACAAAACCTGCAGGTCTGCACTAGGGACAGCAAATCCCAGTGATGCCCCCCTTTTTGGGTGTTGGAGCCTGTGCTGCTGAGCTCCCCTGATCAGCACTGAGCAGGAAAACCTACATCAGACCCAGGTGATTGATACACTTACGGTTCACCAACCATATTGAAAAGCCCAGGGAAAATTATGTGAGCTCAGCCTCCTCTCTAGCTTCTCTGCAGTTGACTCTCTTATTTTCTTGATATGAGAAAACAAATTTGAGCCAAATGTCTTTTTCTTTTAAATCCTTAAAAATTGTAAGATTGCAGGGAAATGCTGTAATACCAAAGTAAATTGAAGAGTTGCATCTTTTGTGTTCTGTATGTGTTTACGTGCTCCAAAGTCCAAGCATAAAGCTCAGTTTTTGCAACTTTTTTTTCTTTTTTTACATTTTGGATATTTTTTAAAAATCTGGCTCTTCAGTGGTTTCAGCACAAATGCATCACAAATCTAGGTAAGGTTTAGCTGATCTATAATCATCATTTTCAGTCAATGAACAATTTTTCAAAAAAATTTCACACGGTACCAGAAAAGAGCCTCATAGAGGTGGAGAAGGAGTTCCTTGTGGTACCTTCCCACCTCTCTCCAGAACCTGGTTCAGAACTGGATGGTCTGAGGCCAGCTCAGGGCAACATCCAAGCACTGCTCCATACGAAGCAGGACCTGCCAGCTGTAGCATTCTCCACAGCAAGGCCTGGGCCCAGTTGCAGAGGTCTCTGCCCACTCTGTGCACGGCCACTTGGTGTCGGCTGGTGCTGGACACAGGAGGAGAGGATGGTCTAGTGGAAAGTGTCCCTGCCCAAGGCAGGGGGTTGGAACTAGATAATCTTTAACCTTCCAGCCCAAACCATTCTGGGATTCTATGGCACCTTCTTCAGTTCACCCACAGCCTCTCCCCACTGCACGTCCTGGCAGCTCAAGGAGCATTTGGACAATGCACTCAGATACAGGGTGGGATTGTTGGGGTGTCTGTGCAGGGCCAGAAGTTGGACTCCACGATGCTTGTGCATCCCTTCCAGCTCAGGGTATTCCATGAAAGATGGGTTTTGCAGGCTTGGATGAGACCTGCTCTCAGCATGGCATGAGGCACAGCTCCCAAGGCTGAACTTATCTTCCGTGGGCTCTGCTCCTGCCAGGTTCTGCGTGTTCCCTCCTCAAATGGGCACTGGTACCCAGCCAGTGGGAGTGGATGGAGGTGGACTGGGCCCCTGGTGCTTTGGACACTTCCTAGGAACAAAAGCAACCAGGCTATGGATGCAGCCTGCCCAAGCAGGACACAGGCATGGGGGGAACAGAAAGGGGTTTCTGGCCAGAAGGAGATACACGATGCAGGGGGATTCTGCTAAATTAAATATATATATTTGTCTTTGCTGGTACAACAGAAGCTATGGGAGCAGGCAAGAGGAAAGAGAGAAAGCTTTATTTAATTAGATTATGAGGCCCCAAAGGCTTCAGACTCATAAAAAAAATGAATTGATTTTTGTAATTGAGGATGGGGTTTCTGCCAAGTGCTGCTTTAATGAGTATTTAGGTTTTGCCTCCTAAGTTAGCAGCACCAGGCAAGGGCAGCTATCTGAGCCACTCCCCACCAGAGTCCTGCACTTGGGTACAGGAGCTGTCTGTCTGCAGCTGGGAATGGTAACACGCCTTTCGAGGAAAGGGCATCCTGTGTCCTTTCAGGGCTGTTTCCCGAGTCTCTCGGTGCTCTCTCACCATTAAAGCCCTCTCTTTTCCCCAGGTGCCTGGAGACAGCTTTCTCCATTGCATGGGTGTGGAAACTGAGGCAGCAGATAATCAGGGGGTTGTTTTACCTCCCAGGAGTGGGGAGAATTAATTTGCTGCAGTAGCTGATGCAGTTTCCTTTGGTGGCTTCTTCCTGGGGGCTGGTGGGAAAAGTGCATGGCACTACTGGCCCATGGCCTTGTTGTGGTCTGATGGTGACTTTTGCCACCTTTGAGCTGGGCTGTCTGTTGGGGTGGGTTGAGGTTCTCAAGCCTGAAGGCTCGACTCTTAGTCTGCAGTGTCCCTTCCTCTCCATCCCTGCCTGCTCAGCACAGCCATGAGCCCTGCCCAGATGTTGGTGGGGCTGGGGATGGTGGGGCTCTGGTCACCTGCACAGGAGCTGTTGTTATGGAGAGACTCCTTCTGCAGCCCCACATGTCTTGGTGACCTTCTTCTCTGCTTCTTCCCACCCTGAGAAATTAAGCCTGCAAGGCGCTGAAAGCCTTTGCTAATCATTTATTAGCCCTTTATTTACAAATGTGCTTTGTAATAAAGCCTGACCTTTTCCTTTGCACCTCTCCTCCTCTCTGTTGGGTGGTCCTGGCTGTTGGCTGCTCCTCATGGGCAGCTGTCAGCCCCCTGAGCAGCATCCATGGAGTTCATCCTGTACCAGCTGTGCCTGGAATGGTGCCTTTGAGCTGCTCCTGCAGGTGATCCCCAGAGCCCACACTGTGCACAGCACCTGAGCACCATGAAATGGTGTTTGGTACATGGACAGCTGGGACCTGCCTGTGGCATTGCACCTTGCAGTGGGAGCCACAGGACATTAGGATGGGCACTGTCCCTCACCCCAAGTCATATGAACGGAGAGAGCAAGAGATTTTTATCCCGGACTTTTAGACCCGCCTCCTCTAGCCAATGTAGGTTTCCTCTAAAGTCTTTTCATTTTTGCAGGCAAGAATGGGGAGGGTTGGGTGTTCAGAGGGGGCTTTGGGAAGCTTGGATTTCCTGAGTGTCCACAGTGTGAGAGCTGGGATAATATCAAGAGGAGGTGGCTCCACAATGCCCAGTGGGAGCGTTGGCCCAGAGGTGCCTGGGGACCAGGAGCAGAGTGACAGCCGCAGGTGAAATGCGGGAGGTTTGGATGTGCAGGATCACAGCAAGATCCCAGTGTGATAGCAACACCTAAAATGGAGAGATGTTACTATTAGTGCCTTCAGACTAGGGGAGGAGGGAAGTGGCCACAAAATCACAGCAGCTCCTGGTAGATGTAGGGAATGATGCTATAGCAGAAGCCTGTGCTTTAGTGACCTGAATGTTTTCTGTAAGCACCAGCAGAAGGGTAGGGGCTCCACTGCTCTCCAGAGAAGAGCAAACTGTGAGGAATGTGCCCTGGGGACACTGTCCCTTTAGTTTTGCATTCTATAGAAATCAGAGATCCCCAGTCCCAGACATACGACGTGCAGTTTGCACACTTGTCCCCTGCAGCAATCCCGACTGCCACTCCTCTTGTGCCACTGTGTCATTGGGTCACCGGCTGAACCAGGCTGAGCAGCATTCATCTCCTGAACCCTTATTTCATCTTTACAGCACACTTAGTTCTGGCAGGCCCTGCTGGCCTCTCTGTGCATCAGTGAAGTCTCAGTCCAGAATGTAATTCATCTGTTCCTGAAGTCATTGTCTGATGCCCAAATGTAATGATGTCTAAGGAGCAGCAGAAAAGCCCTGAGAACACCTAAAAAAAATAGAGGCAAAATGACCTACTTCAGCCTGGTGTACCCTTGTCATAAGATCTAGTGCAGGACATCTTGCACATTTGGGAGAGCCCCGTAGTCCCAGAGCAGGTGTAGTTAAAACAGGGCACTATCCTGGTGCAATTACATCAGTCTGATGGTGCTTTTTGCTCTTCTTATAGTTCCCCTGAGGAGAAGAAGCATTCTCGTCTTTATAAACCACCTTTACATCAGTTTAGGAGTCTGCCTGTTAGAGGTAGACTCCTTAACGGGGAGTCTCTCGAGCCTATTGCATTGGTTATCCAGCACATCCAGTAAAGGCACATCAAACCTCTGCACAGGAGCTGCAAAATGGCTCTGTCAGGGTTTCAGTTGCCCTTTCTGGGCAACTTGCTCAGTTTTCAAAACAAGTCAGCTTCAACATTTCATGCTGCTCAGAGCCATCCATGCTTAGGGAAGCCAGTTCAGGTCACTGACTAGACCCTCCAAAGGTGGTCAGCAGTGCTGGGCAAGAGACTCGTGTTCTCCACGTGGGTGTCTGCAGCGGAAACATCAGCAGCTGGGGCTGCTGTCCCAGGCTTGGGGGGTCTGGTCAGGGAGCAGCAGCCTGTATTGTTCTGGTTGTAACACAGACTTCTAATGCAGATCAGATGCAGCCTTTCTGCTGACTGAACCCTGGGGGCTGAGCTCAGCTGGAGATGTCTACATTTGAGTGAGCTGAGTCCCACTCAAAGTGCTTTTCCATGTATTCAAGCAAGTTCTGGTATATCCAAGTTCTGACTAGCATCTCCTGTTGAAGATAATGAGACCTTACCACATCCTAACGGAGCGGTGAAACCCTGCTTTTCTTTTAGTGTTCCCATCCCAGTCTGTAAGTTCTGAGAATAAACATGTAATTATATTTTCTGCCATTTCATTGACTCTCTGCACCTTGCATACTGAAGTCTGGGAGATAGAGAGGCAATACATTACTACATAGGTGTGATGGACACACCAAAAATGTAGGTGTGCCCCAGGTCTTTTTTCTTGAGTGAAAAATGCTGGAGAGAACAGGAAGAGTGATCGTGCTACCTGCAAAACATACACCCTTGGAAACAGAATGAATGTGACTCCTCCATCATGGAAGAAGGATGGACTGAAGGTGCCTCCTTGGTGTTCTACAGCCAGCAGGCAGCTTTCAGAAATTCAGTGACCATCCCTTTGCCTTTGGAAGAGGAAGATTTACTTAGCCCCCACTTCCTTTATAGTGATGTCTTCTGCAGTTTTGAAAGGGAAGGTGGAATTTTTGGGCTAACCCACAGAAAAAAATGGCCTGCTGAAGAACTGGCGAGCTTCTAGGTGGAGTACTCACTAGGAAAAGGGCTGATCCTCATCTGAGAGGAGGTGATTTTCCTGCAGCATTGTCCTGTCTGTTCTGCTGTCGTGGCTTCCTCTCTCCAGTCTGCCTTTTGCCTCCTGAATGTCTTGATTTGGTCTCAATGACGTCTTAAAGTCCCTTCATATTAAATCTTTAGGTTGCTCCTTGCAGGTCCTCTGGGCAGACAGCTTTATGCCCAAGTGGAGCTGCTGACTTCAGTGGAATTGCCATGTTTCGTGCCCTGACACCCTGCAATGTTAGACAGGGAAGTTTCAGCCTTGTCTGTCAGCAAATCTTGGCAGAGTCTGTGTTTTCAGGCCACATAAGTGCACCTCAGTCTGATTTGGGTGGGGGAAGCTGTTCTTCCTTTCCTTCACCGAGATAAAATAGAAAATCCCTGCTGGTGTGACAGTTGCCCAGCTGTTTCCCTCATAGATGGTTCTCTTGCCTTACATCCAAAGCTGACACTGGATGAAACCATGTTACGCTTTGTTTTCTGAAGTCAGTTGGAGGGCTTAGTCCTACCTGGCCAATCTCCTGGCTTTCTCCACCAGCCACTTCTGGACTTGATGCTTTCTGGGCATGAACATCTTCAGCAGTCACAATCTCTGCTACCCAGTCATGGGTGCCCTGTACCAATGCTCCTGGTTTGGAGCCCTGCTGGAAATGCAAGGCCAACATGGTGGCACTCGGGAACATCCCAGAGTCTTGAACCAGTTGTTTGTCTACACAGGATTCCCAAGGACATGGGGACCATAGTGGTGTGGCCTGGAGAGTGCAGAGCTGTGCTGGCAAGCAGAAAACATGCTTAATTGATAGAGCAGGGGGAGCCCTTTGGAGACCAGGGCTCTCTCTACTGGCAAAAACAAGGACCATTCCTCTCTGCCAGGGCAGCCTAATCCCGTTCTTCACAGAGAAGAAGAGACTGAAAGTATTCCTTGTTCTCTGGAGATGGTCCAAGGTGGAAAGGCAGACTGTTTGCGGCACCTGTAGATGTGTATAATGACATCCACAATGCTTGCTGTTCTCTTTCTCAAAGGAGGAGCCGCTCCATCTTCCTCCAGCTTCCAGAGTGGCTGTTCCTTTCACACTGCTGCCATCAGGTTGTTCCTGGTGGTTCCTAATGGATGCAGGATTTGCCAGTCTTCCTGCATGAATATAGACCTTGCCCTTCCCTGCTGAGTGCTGTGTGGAGCTATGGGAGATTTCACACTTTCACCCACAAGGGAGTGAAGGGAGTGGTGTTGCAGGTTGCTACACATCAGCTTTGGGCACCAGCAGCTGGGCCCAAAACAGCTGTCTCTGAGGTTAGCACCCACAAATGTCTGCTGTCTTCCCACTTTTCTGACAGGTTTGGGAGATGCTCAGGAAGACCTTGCCCCCTGAAGTGCTGTCTGGATCACACTGAGCTCCCAAGGAGCCCAAAGCCAGAGCCCAGCCATCTCTGCACATTCTGGGCATCTGGTGCTGCTGGTCCCTGTGTCCCTTGGGCTGGAGTCCATCTGTCTGCAAACAGCTTGTCTACCAACTTCTGTGGGCAGAACATCTCCATAAAAGTCTGGTGTCTTAATAGTCCTCATCTCCGAGGTTTGTTGGTGTTGTTGGAGTGCGAAGGGAAGTTTACCTCCTTTCCAAAACTCCATTTCGCTCTGCAATAATGGTTTCCATCACTGTGGTGGTGTCTCCCAGTGGGCAAACAGGCTGGACTCACCTGCTGCCTCCTGAATTCTTGCTAAGGTCTTTTCAGCAAAGTGTTGCACAGGGTTAGTGTAGACAGACAGCATGGCAGGGATTTCCTTTTCTGGAGTCTGAGTCAGCTGCCAGCCCTATTTTATTATTTTGGGTACTGGGATAATGTGGGGAGGGAGAATCAAAGCAAAGGGAGGGAAAAAGAAGGGAAGAAGGCTGTTTCCATTTATGGGTTATGCGAAGCAGTTGCAGCTGTTGTGGATTTTTATGGAAGGTAACCCTGGCTGTGGGGAAAGCTGGGTTTTAATCAATTCATTTACAATGCTGCACAGAACTGAGTGGAAAAGCACCGTAAACAGCCTGGTTTTATAAAAAAACCTGCAGACAACCAGGAAAGAAGTCAAGTTTACAGCCACCTGAACTATAAAGCTCCTCCTCAAGAGAAGGTGAGCACCAGAGGAGATAGGTGAGGGTGGAGCTAGGTCCGAGTTGAGCCAAGAAAACCTGCTCTTCGGGGATAAGGTTTGCCTGGAAGAACCCTTTGAAAACTCATCTTGAACAAGACAGACTGATTGTGAGCTGTTTGTCCTGCACTGAGGCAGGGTTTGAGCCACTGGAACCCACCTGTTACCCAGACAGACATCCTGCTCTCAAGCTCTTCTCTGAGCTGTGGGAGTTGCCTGAAGTTGTGGTTCCAGGGCGCAGAAAGCCTCTGCCCCTTTTCCCCGCCTTTGCTCCCATGCCAGGGATGGACTGGTTTGGATTCTTTGGTATTCCTGTGACTTGCCTTTACAGCTGGAGGATTTAGATCTGCACCACAGGCTCATGGCCTTGGGCTCCTGCACCAAACAACCACCTTGGACAGATCCACTTAGTGGGGAGCATCATCCTGGAGAGGCAGGAACGACAGCCCTGTGGGAGCTGCCCTTCTCCTCCTTCCTCCAGGATGCAGTAAAAATTTGCCCTCCTTTGCTGTTCCCTCTCTGGAGGCTCCTGGTTCTCTCTGAACCACAGGAGGATTCCTGTGAATTGCAGTGGGTTTCTGCAGGTGTAATCCACAGGGAGCCCTGCAAAGTCTCCATGGGGGTCAAGGTTTCCTTCTGCAGCAGTGAGGATTGAAGGGTCAGACAGAGCCTGCTGACTGCAGTAGGATCTTTGTCCTCCCATAGTCAAACTGGGAAGCCCCAGGTTGTGTCTGTAATCTTCCTATTCCAGGAATAGGAACTGTCTAGAACACAGGGATGTTCACATCCATGTTCATCAGCCTCCTGGACCTTCTGCCTCGAGCTCATCCTTCTACTGGGAAACACATAAGCTCACTGTCCCTGTGCTTTGGCCTGTTTTTTGTGGAGGCTTAAGCAACCCCTGCCACGTCACCAAGATGTAAAGTGAGGGTGCAGTCGCAGAATCACAGAATGGGTCAGGTTGGAAGGGACTACAGTGGGTCATCTGGTCCCACCTCCCTGCTCCAGTAGGGCCATCCCAGAGCAAGTGGCACAGCCTCCAGGGAGGGAGACTCCACACCCGCTCTGTGCAACCTGTTCCAGTGCTTGGTCACCCAAACAGGAAAGGTCTTCTTCATGTCCAGGTGGAGCTTGCTGGTCATCGGTTCCTGCCTGTCCCTCTTGTGCCATTGCTGGGCCCCCGAGCAGAGCCTGGTCCCTGCTCTGCCCCCTCCCTGCAGGCACTGACACACATGGGCAGGTCCCCTCTCAGTGTGTCCCCTGGAGGCTGAACAGCCCCAGCTCCCTCAGCCTTTGCTGCTCCCAGAGATGCTCCAGTCCCTTCAGCATCTCCACAGCCTCTGCTGGACCCACTCCAGGCGCTCCATGTCCCTGCTGTCTCTCAGGAGCCCAGAACTGGGCACAGTCCAGATTTTCACCTCCACAGGCTTGAGACCATGACTGTGTTTTGCCTGTGAAGGGAAGTCAGGTTTGCATGGTGCACACCAAGGGCTAAATGAAGGCTCAGTGCACCAAGTGCTGTGTAGCCAAGGCGTCGATATGAAGAAAGGCACATGCAAAAAATGCTAAAATATATTCTTTTATTTTCCCTGTTTGAGTAATTGCAAAAGAGTCCAAACAGCAAATCTGTTAAGGATTTTAAGTTTCATTTTTATTATTTTCTATAAGCAAAAAGCTGCTGTTGTTTCCCCAAGATGAAGTTTAGCAGGAGTAGTTTGGATCTGAATGTGTGCTAATTGCTCTGGGGACTCTAATAAAAATTCAAAATGGGGAGCTGTAGGATTTGGCTTCAAGAAAAAGGATGTTCCATGCACAGTGATTTCTGATTACCCAAAGGCTCTTTTTTTAGCATGTAGCTGGTTTATTTTAGTCTGTGGGATATGTTTTATCCACGGCCTCTTTTCCACGTTGGAAGTGAAGGATGTAGGACCTGCAGTTTAAACTGTCACAGATGGATGGGAACCACTGGGACAGCATATTGTCCATGAGCAATGACCATCAGTACCCCCAGGGCTCTGCAAAGTGTGACTCTGGCATCAATGAGTTCTTGTATGTCCTTGTTGAGCCACTGTTTTCTTTCAGCCCAGGTGAGTGCTGGCATGTGGCATCACCCAAGTCAGAAGAACCAGCACCTTGGCTCTGGCACGGGCAGGATGGCCCTGGTGGCTCCCTAAAGCCTCCCACAGTGATTCACTGGCCCATGTGAACCCCAGGTCCCTCCCAGATGGCAAGGCTCAAGGATGTGGGTTGGAGTGGAGTACACAGACCTCAACCCTAACATGGCTGTCCAGTCTCTTCCTGTCTGAAACATATCTCTCACTCCTTCCAGCCTCATCTCCCAGGTGAGGAGCACTGTTCCTCTACCAGGCTTCCAGGAGCCAGAGCACTACAAGCCTCAGTGCTTTGCCCTGTCTCAAGAAGGCTGTTGCAAAGCAAGAAACTGAAAGATGGGGTGGCTTTCTCAAGTCACAAGCCAAGACTGTAACCAAGAGTGCTGGGATCCCTCTCAGAGCACCCCAGGCAGGTGGACCCTATCTGTTTCTTCAGAGGGAAGGGCATCTCCATGGACCTATGGATACTGGAAGGAGGCACAGCCCCACCTGAACCTACGAGCAGTCACACACATCAACTCCCAGCTGGAACACAGGATGGGCAAGGTAGCCAGAGATGATCCCCACTAGATGCTGGTGGGTCCAGCATCTTCTGATGGGTCCAGCAGGTTCTAGGAGCTGGAAGGGCTTCCCAGAGCAGTATCAAAGGTAACGTGGTCAGAGTAAGGGGAGAACAAAGACTGTCACTCAAGCTCTTCCCATTTTCATGTTTATCCTGCCTGGGAGCAGCACCTTTGAGATAATCAGCGTGTGGCTGAGGGCCCGGCCCAGCCCTGTTCCTTAGAGCAGAAATGTTGCAGGTGAGTTAGAGCTTGGTGTCATCAGGGAGGGACTCCTGTACAGATGTACAGAACACTTTGGTGCTGGATAAATCTTGAATTCACTATGCAGCCTTGCTTTTCCTCTCTCCAGACTGTAATAGAGTGATAGAAGTAAGAGAGGTAGAGAATATCCAAAAAAGGTAGTCAAAATACTCAAGGGGGTGGAGAAGCTGTTACTGTCTTCTGAGAACAGGCTAAGAAGGCAGGGACTACAATCTGGAAAGGAGAAGCTGATAGGTGATATGATTGAGGTCTTCAAATCATATGAAAACGAACCCATAGGAGAAATAAATGAGGATTTTCACAACGAGAATGGTAAAAGATTTTTATTTTCAGCTGTGTTGAAAGAGCAGAAGTCAAAGCAGAGACATAAGAAGGAGGAAAGGTACTTCAAAAAGAAGAACCATGGCTGTGATCTCTCCACCTCTCTCTGGGGTTGCCTCCTCAAAGAAGCCTCATGGTGTTCATGTGTACACCCTCTGCCCAGGGTAATGTGTGACACGTGTGTTTTGTAAATTCATTGCTGAGTCGGGTCATAAAAGCACATCCATTCCTGTTCTCCAGCCATGTTATGGATGAGATCTACAGCCTGTACATCAAATACCTGTTCCTGTTCAGATGAGATGGGAACTTGGAGCATGTGGTCTATCCCAGCAGAGGATGTCACTGGAGGTGTTTTAGCCCAAAGGAGTTAAAGGGCTCTCTTCAACAAGAGTGACCAAGAGAACGTTCGAGGTCTTAATAATTCCCAAGGCAAATGCCCAGAAAAACAGGTCCACCTCAATGATGTTTCCCTCTCTAAGCAAAGCAGGAGGCAGTTGTGGCAGGCTGGCTGAGGCAGACGGGGACAAGGTCCAGCTGTAGCTGCTGTGTTGGTGTGGTCCCAAGTGTCTCCACAGCATGGATCATGGGAAGGAAAAGGACCAAGCACCAAACATCTGCCTGTCATGTCTTTCCAAGTTCTACTGCACTGCCATGAAAGCTGCCACCAAAAATTGCTTATCATTCATGCAAAAAGAGGGTGGAAGGTGTCTCTTAGAAACCAACATTTGAGAAATCTGTGACCACTTTGCAATGGCCTGGAACAGCATCCTAGAGCACAGAGAGGCCCACAGAGGTTCTGCATGTCATGGTGGTCAGCAAATGAGGTATGAAGGGGTGTCTCCTGCCCCCAAGGATGAAACTGACCTATTAAGAGCAGGATTAAGGGTTCCTGACGTGGTTGTCTGAGTGTGGGGGACTGGGGTTTGCTCAGAGGATCGAGGTCCTGAGATGCTCTTGGTATGTCTGTGCTTTATTCACATTACACTGAGCAAATGCCACCCTGTGGGGGTTTCTCCAGCTGAAGAAGCTGTTCCCAGCCTCTGCCTGCAGCACCATGAGGCAGAACTGAGCCTGGGCTGGAGCAACTCCAGGCCAATGTCAGTGAAGGTCAAGTGTGTGTGTGGGGCTGTGTTAGCAAGGGCACAGGCAGCAGCTTGAGGCAAGAGCTTTCCCCACTGTCCAGGGCTTGTGAGTCCATATTTGGACTTCGTGTTGGTATCAGACCTGCAAGTACAACAGAGAAGTACACAGACTGAAGCTTGGATTGGATGTGCCTCCAGGTGTTTGCATGGACTCACAAGGCCAAGGGGCTGGTGGCACCTGAGTGGCAGCACAGACATCTTCTGTCTTGCCCTTCATGGCAGCCTGCACTTCTGTGCACCAGGAGAAAATGTGCTGAGAACACTCACAAGAACTGTCTCATCCCTGTTAGCACCAGGAATGCTGCTGGAGGACCTGGGAAAGGACCACAACAGCCCTTCCCAGCACTGCCACTGCCTTAGGTCCAGCAGAGCATGGTGATGTTCTTGGTGAGACCTTCTACAATTTTGCTGAAAGGCCCAGAAGGGTCAGTCCTGCTCTGCCCTGCATCTCCCAAGACTGCACTCAAGCAGATGGAAGGTCCCAGCATCCTCCTTCCTCTGAGACCTGCACCACAGAATATCCCAGAGCAGGTCAGCCTGCCTTGCCACCCCTTCCCCTTCCTGACATCCCCCACTGCCCCCTCCATGCTGTCTGATCTTGACTCTGAGGTTTTCAGATGAGCAGAAGGTTTCTCCTTCACCCCCAGCACCACAGGAGCCAGATCAAAATGTGCCTTCCTCCTCTGTGTCATCCCTCTACCTTCTCCTCACCCCCTGGACATCTTGTGGTGCTAGGGCAAGGACAGACCCCTCATGAACAGCTCTCCTAAGAGGAAAGTTCCTGAAGGAACTGAGATTATTCAGCCTGGAGAAGTGATGGCTCCAGGGAGACCTTAGAGCCCCTTCCAGTATCTAAAGGGTCTCCAAGAGAGCTGGAGAGGGGCTTTTCATAAGGGCATGGAGTGACCGGGCAAGGGAGATTGGCTTGAAACTGCCAGAGGACAGGGTTAGATGGGTTATTAGGAAGAAATCCTTCCCTGTGAGGGAGGTGAGGTCCTGGCTCAGGTTTGTCCAGAGAAGCTGTGGCTGCCCCATCCCTGGAGGTGTCCAAGGCCAGGTTGAACGGGACTTGGAGCAACTTGGTATAGTGGAAGGTGTCCCTGCCCATGGCAGGGGGTGGCACTGGATGGTCTCTTCCAACCCAAACCGTTCTGTTTCTGTCTTCACCAAGCCAGAGGGAATGGGATGTGGAGCAGCAAGGAAGAGTAAGGCAGCTGCAGGAAGCAGCCCAGCTCAGCATGAGCTTGAGGAAAAGCTCATGCTTGACTAAGCAGCAGGATTCTTCTCCAAGCCTTCCTGTGTTGCAGCAGCCAAGTGGTTACACAAAACTGAAGTGGGAGCCTTTCCAGTTCCAAACGCAGGAAAGAAAATTAAAAATAAATCATTTCCCACCAGCCATTCAGCTTCAACAAAAGCTGGGAGACTTCCAGAGCCAGTCCCTGAAAGAGCTGCTGTGTGGTTTCCAACCCCTCACACAATCAGGGCAAACTTTGCTGCATCTCTGCTTGGCCTCTTCGGGACTGGTGCTTCCCTGCAGTGGGTGCCAGCCCAGCTTCTCTGGCCCTGCTGCAAATCCAGCCATCATGGGATGGGCTGTTTCTGCTCTCCTTCACTCCCAACCAGCCCTGCCCTGTCTCCTCGTGGTCCAGGGGCCATGCAGGACCTGGGGCAGAGGGGAGCTGGAGCAAAGAGCTGGTGGCTGTCCTGCAGTGTTCTCCTGTGGCACAGCACGGTGGTGAGCGAGTGTTGCTGGGATTCTGATCAATGAAGCCAATAGCAGTTGGCTTGCTTGGGTCTGGCCTGCAAGAGAGGGCAGCATCAAAGTCTACAGGGAAGGGGCCCTCAGTCCCTTCAGCCTCTATCCCATCTCTCCCATGAAGCCTCAGCTCTGGAAAGGAGATGGAAAGGCCATGGGTAGCAAAGAATCATGGATGCCTTGGCTTCTCTTAGCAGCAATAGCCTCTTTCTAGCATGAATCCATGTTCTTCTGCTTAGATGGGCCTTACAGAGCTGGCCTGGTCCAAATTATGGAGCTCCTGCTAAACAACTATCTACAGCTCAGCAGGTCCACAGTAGCGTTCTGTCCTGGCTGCGACACATTCCAGGTCATGCCCTTTTCTTGCCAGGCCCCTTTTTTGTGTGCTAACCCATGTTAAATTTCCAGGAAGCTGGGGACAGTGAACATGCAAGAGGTGCCCACCCTACCCACGGGAACTAGGGAAGCAGCAGTCACTTGAGAGGGTGCCTGAGCCTGCAGAAAGGACAAGACTTGTGCAAATCCACTTTTGGGAACCCACATATCACCTTCCAGCCTTTACCTGCATTGGAGAGCACTATGCCAAGCAGAAAGAAAGAGAAATGGGCAGGGACTTGGGGAATACCAGCCTGCAGTCCAACACAGCCAGGCTGTATGGCTTTGGGGCAGTGAAAGGAAAACCTCTGAATAGCAGTCCCCCCCATCCCTTCCCTCAGTGCTGCAGTGTGTCCATTCCCAACAGCCTCGATGAAGCTGTGGCAGCTTTGGGACCGAGGCTGAGCTGCATTTCAGTGCTTCTCAGAGCAGACAGAACGGTGTTGAGAGGCTGGTTTTGGGCAGTGTCCAGAACTCGTGACCTTTCAGCTGTTTGCTGGAGGCAGATGTGGACAGTTGCAACCAGCTGTTCCGCCATCGTTTGTCTTCTGAGTTGTCCAGGCATCACAGCCTGTCTCCTCTTCCCTTTGCCCATATTCCTTCCCCACACAGGTGGAGAAGGCAGCAAGACATGGATGGACTGTAGGGTGGGAGAGACCCTCTGCAGCTGATGTGGGATGTGGTTGGGTTGCCTGGCTGAGTGTGGCAGGAGTTGGTTGCGTGACTTCAGTACAAGGCATTGCCTTGGAGAGCTGGGAATGGAGCCACAGACTGTTACAATCCAACCTCCCAGTTCCTCTGGAGTTTCTGGGAAGCCTCAGCCCCTCATAACCTGTGTGTGTTTCAAGTGGCTGTCACTGCAAGCATAAATCAAGTAGCTGCTGACTGGTTAGGTAGTTTGTCATGTGTTGATACACACCCAGCTTGCCTGCAGACTTCAAGTGCACATGAGAGCCTCCCTGCAATGGAATATGGATCCAACAGGAGACATACAAACCTCAAAGGGGTCAGGAGGCTGTGATAGGCCTGGATCTGTCCTCCTGGCTCTGCTCAGCTTCCAGCTTTGATACACTGGAAGCTAATGGTCTTCCTGGCTCAGCAATAGTCTCTCCATGCATCCTGTCAGGGCTTCCCCAGTTCCAGCAGGAACCCAGGCCAAGGAAGAGGATGACTAAAGGTTTAACTATTGACTCCTCAGCCCTCCTTCCAAACCACAAACATCCCAGAGAGTCTTCACAGAGGTTGAAACAGTGGCATAATGCAGTAATTTATTTGTAATAACAATTTGTTTAAATATATATTAAAAATGTAAGTTGGTTAAAGTTAGGAGGGATGGCTGGGACAACACATTTACTAAGGTTTGCCAATATTTCTTACTCAGGCCAGTCTCCTAACTGCTTTTAGTTTCCTGTTTTCTGGTTGCATACAGCTGTGCCAAGCTTGAGCTATTGGACTGGAATTCAGCTTGGGTGGTGTCTGGTTCCTACTGGAGTTTTTGGAGGGGTGGCAGGGAATTTCAGCCCAAACCCTTTGGCTAGTTTTAAAAAATTGGACTAAAAAGCCACATTATTCACCTCACGTTAAGGAAAAGACCAGCAAAGCTCTGCTGGAAAGGTTCCTCAAAAGATCAGAGCAGTAGATCAATGTTGCATGTCTGTATTATACCTTTACTTTGGTAAAGTTAATATTTGGCCCACATTAGGTTTTCAGTATTTCTTGAGATTACAGTGTGGTTATGCTCAGAAGAGCAAGTTTTGCCAGTACATTCCTGGAAGATGCTGCATTGGCTTGGCCCTGCTGCCAGCACATGGAAACACCAAGTGCCTGGGACTGATTTTGTCTCCTGGATTTGGTGGGAAAGAGATTTACAGGTTTTCCATTTGGGATGGCAGAAGAACAAGCTAGAGGAGACTTGGCCCACTTGTGTGAACCTGAGGGCCTGTTTTGACCTCCTTTGGGAGGGCTCAGCTCCTGCAGGTGGGACTCAGGAGCCTGATGTGCTGGTGTCCCAGGAAGTCTAGGCTGGCCTTTCTCTTGTCAGGCTGGCAGAGAATGAGGGTGAAGGCCTCTGAGGGCAAGCCCAAGAGAGGGTGAAAGCAGATCTCTGCACAGGGACTTGACACAGGTATTTGCTGCCAAGCTCCTCCATGGGCTCTTTCCAGCCACTGGAAAGCAGGTGGCACATCTGGAGCCTGGTACACCCATTGCCTCTAATGGCACACAGGCAGCAGAGCCCTGTCTCTCTGTCTCCATCAACTCTGTGCAAGTCTGGCCCACAACCTCAGGCAGCTGTCTGTAGGTGACAGACCATCTGTGGTGACCTGAAATGCTCCCCCAGCCTAGAGTCACCTCATGGAGAGGCATCACTGTCCATTCCTGCATCGTACAAAACCCTCTCTAGAGGAAATGTCACTTTGACACCTCAGATTTGCTTACAATTAGCTTAGAAACGTCTAATCTGGCTCTTGGGGTCAATCCATAACACAGGTGTCTCGTTCTATGGGTCTGGTGGGTGAAACTGGACATTCAGTGGGATCATCACCAAGATTCTTCTGAAACCTGCAACCACAGAGTCCCTTTCCTCTGCTTTAGCTGGTCAAGGGGACATTCACAACGAAAGACATCAGAAGCCCTGTGTAAGGAATACTCTTGTACTGCCATGTCTGAAAAACAGGGGGCTTTGTGCTGAGGGAAGAGAGCTTGCAGTGCTCTGCAGAGAACAGGCCATGGTGTGGGGCTGGGAAACAGCCCAATATGGAGCAGCAGTGGGGTGTCAGATCAGCAGAATTCTCCTCTCTGGTCAAGGTCTCACTTTCTCTGCTCCCTTGTTCCAGGCAGGGGCCGTGCAGGGATTGGGAGCTCCTGGCTGCACCTGGTGCCATAGGTGTGGCAATGCTGCGCACTCTGTGACAGTGAGGAATGCTCACGGATGCACGTGGAGAAGAGGTAAAACTGTCAGCATTGCCTCCAGAAAGGACCTGCCCCATCTCACGACTGTGGCATGTGCAACCCTTGAGGAGTGCTCCACCTCAAACCCATCCCTGTGAAGCTCTGACCTCCCCAGCACATCGCTCTTCCCAGCTGTGCAAACAGGACACAGGACATGGAGAGAGGGTAGATACAAGATCCAGGATTGCCTGGGCTGTGAGACTGTAGCAAAGTCAGCCAGAAATTAGGGTTCCCTTCATTATCTGTCCTGCTCAGCCTGCAGCTCAGCACATCCCCATGTGGATCTGCCCATACCCAGGCTGTAGAAGGGTCTGAATCCCACCCTTCCCTTGCTCAGGTGCAGAGGAACTGGCAGCAGGGAGGAGGCTGCTGTCATATCCATAGGTGGGGGGTTGTAAAAGCAGAGGCAGCTGCAGCCCCGCACTCCTTGTTTCCATGAACTGGTAGAGTGCTGACCTGGCCAAGCAATTAGTGATTTTCCTGCTAATGAGAGCTGCAGCTCAGCAAGCCAGAACACCCAGAGCCCATTGCTGACCCCAGAGCACCCTTATGGCTGCTCAGAGGAGATGTATAATCTTTGGTTTACTGAGCAGCCTGTGCCAGTGCCTCACCACTCTCACAACCAAGATTTTTTTCCGAAACTCTAATATAACCTTATTCTCTGTCAGTGTGAAGCCATTTGCCCTTGTCCTGTCACTACATACCCTTGTGAAAATTCCCTCTTTGGCTCTCTCGAAGCCTCTTTAGGCGCTGGAAAGGGCTCTAAGGTCTCCCTGGAGCTTTCTTTCCTCCAGGCTGAACAACCGCACAAAGACAGATAATGTTTTAAAAATATCTGTGAAGACACATATTGTTTTAAACCAAAATCAGCTGTTACAGTGGCTCAGCCTGGGTGCCATACAGAATACTCCTGCTTCCATTTCTGGTGGCACTTGACTGCAGCTGGGGGGCTTATGATGGAGAAAAGCTTACGTGGCCCTGTGGAGCTACAGCCTGTGGCTAAGGATGGTGCTCATAATACTTGCAAGCTTTGCATCAACAGGCATGTTTGCCAATAAAGTGCCTTTTTATCAAAAAGCTATTTGTCTTGTTTGGTGCAGTGAGACAAGCGTCCTTCCCTTGCCCTACAGAGAGAGCATCTCAGGGTATGTTCAATCAGGACACTTTTGCCAGAGTTTTAGCTGGCAGCTTGTGACCCCCTCCAGCAGCGCTTGTGTGCCGGGAAAAGAGAAGTGGTACTCTGGCAGGCAAGATGCTCTGCAGAACTGCTAAGTCAGCAGGGAGAATCACACAGGTTGGCACATCACAGCAGCTTAGAAGTGTTAGAAAAAAGTAAATCACACCTACTGCCTGCTTCACCTATTTCTCCTGTTTCTGGTGGGCAGGGGATACTAGGAAATAGCACCCTGCTAGCCAGCCTGGGAAAGGCAGCTGTGCCATGTTCCTGTCCCCAGCCCTGGGCACTAACAGCCTGTGTGGGACAGGTCTCCTGTGCTGAGGCTGGGGCTGTCATCCACACCAGAGATAACCCAAACTCCAGAGACGTTCCCAGGGAAACAAGCAGTGTAAAGTGCCAAAGCCTCAAGCTGAACTCCTGCAGCTATTCCTCCTCCAGCTTCATAGGTGCAGCTCTCCATGTGAAGGCAGGAGATGCTGGCCAGGAAGGATTCCTGCCACTGAACCCCTTCTCAGGGAGCACGGACCCTGGCAGATTCCCACAGGTGCCACAGGGGTTATGGGAGTAGGGGGAAAAGGTGGGTGCCTGGGTTCCCAATGTCTCAGGACCTCTCCGGATCTCCCTGTGCTGAGTAACGAGCACTAGTCCTTGCAAAGCCAACAAACACCGCTATGGTCCTTCCCTGCTTTTGCACTAAGGATTTGAGGAGGGGTGGGGGCTTCAAACTGCTGCCCCTCTGCTGTGGACAAGCCTGTGCTTTTCTGACAGCTCTTTGCTCTGGTTTCTTTTCCCTTGTAGGTAGTACCGAGCCTGAGCTGAGCGCGGGGAGGGGATCCCGCAAGCGCTGGGACAACAAGCGGAACATGAGCGAGAGCAGCCCCCTTCCATGGTCCGCCGAGGACGAGTGCGAGCCGCATTCCTCGGGCTCGCAGCCGGCCCCGCTGTCCTGCGGCGATGGGGACGAGCCTGCCAGCGGGAGAGCCAGCCCCCGGCACGATGCTCAGCCCTCCCGAGCGGAGGGGGAGCGCGGGGACGAACATCTGGAAGCGGTGACGGAGCCAGGCGAGAGGCACAGCGAGCAGGGACAGGGGACAGGCGCTGCCAGCGAGAGCGGCCGTGAGGACGGGGCAGTGCTGGCCAACGGGGTGGACACAGCGCTGGTCACGGGGCGACCGCAGGACGGTGACATTCCCAGCCGGAGCAGCCCGGATTTGGGGGAGAGGGGCTCCCCCGGCTTGGAGATACCTGGCGGGGCCCTGAGCAAGGAGCGGTGGCACAGCGTGCTGGGATCCTCGGAAGCTCTAAGCGCTGACGAGGCGGAGGAGCAGTTCGGGTGAGTGGGAAGCCGTCGTAGCGCCGGCTCGGTGCTGGGTTTTGGGTGGTGTTTTCAAGGCTCCTCGGTTCGGGTTACTACGCTCCGTGTGTAACTCATCAGTTTAAGAAGCTGCAGCTGCTCTCATGGCTGACTGTGGCTTTTCACTGTAGTTCTCTCTCTGGACTTCTCGCATAGTTTTTCCCTGTTACAAATCAGAAAAGCTCTGTTATAAATGGAGAAAAGCTGTGATTAGAGCCAGCGCCTGCCCACAGAGTCACTAAAGTGGAGGAGAAGCTTTTTGGGATCTCTGGCTTCTGGTTGTGCTCACTTTGGGTGTGTCTCGCAAGTTGGAAATTCAACTGCAGCACTTCGGGCAGAGTTACCTGAGATAACTTAGAACAAGTATGACAGCCTGGGGATGGTGGAGAGCCAGGCTTGTCTTGCGGGTTGGTGTGCCCTGAAAGTCCCTGGCAGTGTGGCTAGTTCTGGCAGTCCTTGGGCTAGCAGGTGACAGCTGTGCGTCCAAGACAGGACAAGGCATTGAGCTTTGCTCTCTGCCGCACCTGTGGCAGGTGTTACCAGTGCCTGGGTGGCATAGGGACAGCAGTGTGAGACAAAAGATACGAGTGTCATCCTATTCTCAAGTGCCTGACACAAACCAGAACGTGTGTAATGCCCCTCAGTCCCTGATTCCTCGCTGCTGGCAGCCTGGCTCATAGGAGAGCTCCCCAGGCTGGAGGACACTCACAGTGGTGTGGTGTCTCCAGCATATTTTATGTCTCTTCAAGTTTCTAGATCTAGCTGGGGCTTTGCAGGTTGAGGACTGAGGAGGAATGACAGGTCACTTGGATGAGGTGTGGTGCTTCCCATGCCATTCCCATGGGAGTGGTATAGCTGCTTCCCTTTGCCACCAGAAATCAGCCAGGGCTGTGAAATTGTAGCCACCCGGGGCTGATGCCTCTTGTGAATTTTATGGCCCTGCCTGTGTACCTACCCTGGGGCAGGAGAGATGCTGCAAGCAGGAGGGACTAGAGAACCTCAGCAGAGGTTATCCCAGAGGAGCGTGGCCTTCTGAAGAGAAGGTGTGAAGGGGACAGGGTGGCCAAGATGGCCTGGGCATCGCCTCCCAGCTGGAGCCCAGTGCAGGCTCCAGGCTGAGCTGTTTGTTCGGAGCGCTGTCTGGAGCGTGGGCAGGAGTGTCAGCAGAGCTGGGGAGCCACACAGTGTGTGGGCTGACAGCAGGCGTCCCTCCTCCTTTGCTTCTCCAGTGTTGAACAGGCTCCCCTATAAAAAGCTGCCGGTTTGTTTTACGCCAGGCCCCCCACAAGAAGCAGCAGCACCATTCCAACAAGTGCCACTGAAGGTATTGAAGAGGAGGAGTGTCCAGTGCAGGCTGCTGCTGTCCAGAGAGCTTGGGGAGCCTGTCCCCAAGCAGGTGCCACGAGCCCTATAAGCTATGCAGGCTGGTCTTGGATATCTGCAAGTCTCTCAAATTTCAAGGGAATCATATTTGCTTGGTAGGTGGCTCCCTGTCAGAGGCCATGAGTTCAAGAGGAAGCTAGGAGTGGTCAGAGAATGCTGCTGCAATCACTGGAAGTGCAATTATTTTAAGGTACTTGGGCATGAATTGAGAGAAGTGGCAGGCTGGGGATTTGGAGATGATGCAACCTGACTGGGCTCTGCATGCACAGCCCGTGATCTTACGCTCTAAACATATTCACTTGGATAGCAAATAAGTCTTTTGGGAAGCTGAAAGCACAAGGGACAAGTCACACGCTATATTCAAAGGCAGAAGGGCAGCTGGAAAACTTCAGGGACACAGCTGAAATCTGGGAAAGCACTTATTGCCTGTGGATCGGGTTAACTCGCGTGTTTGAGCTCATTAGTACTCTGACCACCTATCTGTACGCTAAATGAGAGAAGCATGTGGCTGGGCCAAACACAGCACAGAGCTGGTTTGCCCTGATTGTATGGACTGTCTGGCTCCCCTGGATCAGTGTGGGTCAGGAGGAATGAAGCTGACAGATGGACTGAGGCACTGGGAGGTCGCTGTCATCCTGCATCACCTCTGAGTTTCCCCTGGGTTTTTTTAATCCCCTTTGGGGAGTTGCTGTTTCTGCAATGACCCCTTCTGGATATAGAAGAACCTGGTCTGATGTTTTACTGATGAGCAGGCAAGTATTTGTTCCTGATGACAAATCACTTGTCGTCATCCACATATTGCTGCTTGATGCATTTTGCCCCTGAATTCTAAAGTACTTTAAAAGAAGGGGATGAGTCTTGCTCTTCCCACTGAACCAATGGAGAATTAAAGGGAGAAAAGTCATCCAAGGTTATCACTCCATGGTGGAGAAAGGAACCGTGATTGTCCTGCAGAAGATATGTTAGTGTGTCTCTGTGGGAAATGGTTGGTGAAAAACTGAGGACAATAAAGCCAGAGCTTTAGTGATTGTGCTGCAGTGTGTTATGAACTGCATCCCCTTTTCCTCCTTCTGGTTTATCCCGTGTCATCCACTGCCATGCTGATACACCATTTGTCAAAGCCCCCTTTTCCTGTCACTGTGGCTGTGTTGCCTAGAGGTCTTTCACCTACCCAGGAGCCCCCAGCATTGGCTCTGCTGATCTCAGGGTGGTCACAGCTCTGCAGTCAAACTGAGAGCTCCACCAGTCAATGATACTCTCTGCTTTCAGCCCCATGCAAAGAAGTCAAACTTTTTAACAGAGAAATCCCCACCTTTGCCTTGTAGACAGAGTCCCTGCAGTTTTGGGACTGTGGCCTTTGCCCACACATTTCCTCCCATGGCAACCTGTAGCTGTGAAAAAATTCAAATTCCATCAAATAGAGTTTCAGAAAAACTCTGCACAAAGCCTGCAGTGCACAGGCAAGAAAACCCTGTTTTCCATCATGTCGTTCTCTGGCAGGACTCCCCACTCCACCAACACAGCAAACTTGTGATAGGAAGTTGATCAGGAGTCAGCAGTGCCCTGGAGCCAGGAGGGACATCCCTGTCCTGGGGGGCCATCAGGCTCAGCATCACCAGCTCGGCGAGGGATGGGATTGTCCTGCTCTGCTCTGCGCTGGGGCAGCCTCACCTGCGATATTGGGGCAGGTTTGGGTGCCACAATATAACAGAGATATGAAGCCATTAGAGAGTGTCCAGAGGAGGGACATGAGGATGGGGAAGGTTCTGAGATGCCACATGGGAAACGACTGAGGGAATTTGGTGTGTTCAGCTGGACGGAGACTGAGGTCAGACCTCATCAGGGTCTGCAGCTTCCTAATGAGGGGCAGCTCCAGTCTCTGCTCTGTGTGAGCAGTGACAGGACCTGAGGGAATGGCTGGAGCTGAGTCACGGAGGTTTAGATGGGACATTAGGAAAAGATTCTTCCCCCAGAGGGTGGTCGGGCACTGGAACAGGCTCCCCAGGGCAGTGGTCACTAAGCTGACCAGAGCTCAAGGAGTGTTTGGACAGCGCCCTCAGTAGCAGGGTGAGGTTGTTGGGGTATCCTGTGCAGGGCCAGGAGCTGGACTGATGATCCTTGTGGATCCCTTCCACCTTCCGCAGATATTCTGTGGTTCTTTGATAGGTTCTACTTTATTACAACTAATTAACCAGTGAGAAGTGAAATATAAACAACTCAGCACACACAGCTCCAGAGTGGTTCAGCTGCAGCCACCACCAGGTGCCCTGCCCTGAGCCTCACTGTGAGCAATAAACCCAGAGATGACTGGGGAAGGCAGCACAGGCAATTTGATACTGTGTTCCTGCAATACACTTACAAAGCCTTGTGATTACAATGCAAATAAATATACAACTCCTTATTTCAGTAAAGCAGTTGCCTTCCCTGCTGTGTAATAAGTAGGCGACACTTCTCCATGGGGAGGCAATGCCAGGTTCATTCACAAGAGTGAGGTCTTTCCCTGTCTCCTACATTAGCCTGGCTTTGCTTGAATGGGATGCAGACAGTGCTTCTAAATTGCTGTAAGCTGTACAAAGTCTATTTGTCCTCTGTATTCTCTGGGACTGTGCAAGGAGAGATGTGATGTGCCTGATGTGTTGATGCCCACTGAGAGGGACTTTACACAAGGACTTGGCAGTGATGGGACAAGGGGGAATGGCTTTAAAATGAAGGAGAACAGGGGTAGATTAGAAAGAAATTCATTCCTGTGAGGGTGGGCAGGCCCTGGCACAGGTTGGGCAGAGAAGCCGTGGCTGCCCCATCCCTGGAAGGGTCCAAGGCCAGGTTGGACGGGGCTTGGAGCAACCTGGGCTGGTGGAAGGTGTCCCTGCAAATGGCAGGGGGTGGAATGGGATGAGCTTTAAGGTCCCTTCTAATCCAAACCATTCTGTAATTCTGTGACCCATCCAGGACCAGTTCTCCTGTGCTGATGTCCACAACCTTTGCTGAGACATTGGTAGGGACACAGACTTTCTCCTCTTGCTGCCTGCTGTATGAGTTTGGGCCCAAGGGATACGTAAAGGTCTGGAATATACAAGGTCTGTGGTGTGAACAGTCAGTGGAAATGATTCTGTTCAGTTTGGTGAGAGAGTGGGAGCTGTCTGGTTTGGAATTATTGCAATGTGGGACCTGCTAAGTGATAACCAGAAGGTGCAGAGCTTGATGGCTCTTGATGGGTGTGATAGCCAGGAGCACCCAGGAGAATACCTACAGTCATAGTTTCTGTGCACAGCACCCTGGAAGCACTTGCTGTTCTGCAAACCTCACAGGGATGGGCCCTCCTGCACAGCTGCTCTCACACAAAGCCATTCCATTGGTGATGGGAGTGAAGTGATGCAGGCCAAGGGGTGCTGTGGTGGCTCTCTCGGAGCACCTGCAGAAACCACAAAGCCCCAGGGTTTTTTCTTGGTGTAGGGAGGACACAGAGCCTCTGTTTGTGGGGGAGAAATGATAGTTCACTGGCGATGGAGGCTGTTGCAAGAAGCTTGGCAACTCGATGGACTGTTAGGTCTGTAGTTACAGACTGCAGGTCTTTAACTCTCATTCCTGGGTGTAATTTAGACTGTAAAGACCTTCCTGCCAGAAGGAGATGAAGTTTTTGAAGTTCCTCCTGCCTTGTGGGAGGAGATCTTTCCTGTACGCAACGTCATGGCCAGGCACTGCAGTTCACCTTTCAGGGAAAGATGGATTTGTGAAGACAAGCAATCCCGAGGATGGGGGGTCTTTGGGTGGCAGCTGCTGCCCTCTGTCTCATTTCTGCTGGTTTGAGACAAGACCAGCTCTGATGAACTGGGTGACAGTTTTCTTAAACCCTGAGCTCTTGAAGTCAAGGGATTATGTGAGTGTCTGGATTCATGTAAGCTTTCACCCATGTGGCTGCAGAACTGGGTTTGAAAACAGAATCTCTGATGGCTCAGACGTCGGAGGGAACTTTCAAAGGGTGCAAAAACTTGTTTGTTGGGGTCCATCAGGTCTTATGACTAGTGTAAGCCACCCATGGTTGTCGCTCTCCTCACACAGCCCTTCAGCTGGGTCTGTCCTTCTCCCTGCTGTGGGACAGCGGGATCCCCTGTTCCTGCTGCAGCTGACCAGCCTGCAGCATCATAAAGAAGGGAAGGTAGCATGGCATAGCCATTTCATGGACCCTGACCTGCTTGGGTTCCTCAGACTCTGGGCGCACTGAGAAAATAGAAACCCTAAGAGCACTGAATTGGCCTCTGGTTTTCAGTGGCTCTCACCCTGGCACATGAGAAAAAGGAAAATTTACCTTTGCTCAAATTCTGTTCCATGAGTACTTTTCGTGCAGAGTTGAGGAGCGAGAGGTCTGGTAGGTGACTTGTGCCCACTCATCACTGCCACAACAAGGCTGTGTGCACCTCTGTCTTGCAGTCTTCCCTCCTTACTTTCTGTTAGCTGTCCACTGTCCCTGTCCAGCTGTGACTGTTTTTGGTTGTTGTGGATTCCTGGGGTGAAGTGATGCCTGTTGACAGAGTCACCTCCTATCCTGCAGGCATATTCAACAATAGATAAAACATCAGTACATTATCAAGGCTGTTTTAGTTCTAAATCCAAACCACAGCACTCTGTGTGCTGCTGTGAGGAAAGTGACCCCTGTGACAGGTGGAGGAAATGTTTCTGTAGCTTTTACCTGTGTCACCCATGAAATGTGGGATTGTGACAGAGCAAATGACAACTGTGGCTGCTGGAAGTGGGGAGGCAGGTTTCACCTGAGACCCTGGGTTATTTCAATCAGGTCCGGGAGGGATGGAGCCCTCACAGCTCTCCAGATCTCTCAGACAAAGAGTATTGCTGGATTTGACTCAGATTAATTCTCCCAGTGTGGGTTTGTATTGAGATATGTGCTGGAATGAATGCCCCTGCATCCAAAGCCAAGCAGATTTGGGATTGCTGACAGTCATCCAGCAATCCTGTACACTGTGCTTGTAGGTTCTTGCATCTCACAACTTGTGATGCTGTGCCTGAATATCTGTAAAGCAGGATGGAGCCTCCCCTGCCCTGGGTGTGTGTCCATCACCTTTCACATCCCTCTCGGTGGAGAGAACACTATTTGAAGGCAGCCCTGCACTTACAAAGTGCCTCATCTAAGAGAAGAGCCTGAAGTTACAGCACAGGGCTTGCTCCCTAAAAGCTTCTGGTTTTTCTCCACTGTAAAAGGGATGTAGGACTTTTGCTGCTGACATCCAAACTTAGATGAAATACCCTCAATCTTCAGGATTTTCTTGCTTTTGAAGTAACTGTAATTGGAACAGTTAAAGGAAGATTAAATCCATTCTGGCATTGGATCCACTAGCAGGTGTCATGTGCAAACAGCTCCAGTTCGGAGGTCTGGCTTTTTACTGGGACATGACCAAATTAAGGGGTGATTGAGCCTCTGGGATTGCCCATCACAAAACTCTTGCCTTTTTCAGCTATAGAAACTTGTAATAAAGTTGGGAACCAAGCATATTAAACCACAGGGCCTATAATCACAGCGTTCATTTCTGCCTCTTCTCTTGCCTCTCAGCTCCAAGTGGAACAGGGCAAGAATTGCTTGACAGTATTTTTATGTTTCCTTTTTGGTCCAGGTTTGCTTGTGGGGATGCCAAGCTGAGCTGCAGTGATGATGACAGGGAGCATTTTCAATTCAAAGACATCAGGGATGGCTTCAGCTCGACCTTTGAGAAGATTGTTGAGTCTGACCTTATGAAAGGGACATACTACAGCAGCCTGGACTCTCTGGATGTCCTCTCCCTCACAGACGAGACAGACAGCTGTGTCAGCTTTGAGGCCCCACTCACCCCACTGATCCAGCAAAGGGCCAAGGAAAGCCCTGAGCTCTTGGAGCAGAAACTGGCAGCCCAGCAGAGAGAAGCCCTTCACCACATGGCTGCTGATAAGCAAGAGCAGGGAGCAGCAAAGCCAGCAGAAGGGGATTTTGGGAGCCCCCTAAGGCACTCTATTACCAGCAGCAGGTCAGAGAATGTGCTGAGCCGGTTGTCCTTGAAGAGTATCCCAAATGGGTTCCACGTGGAAGGGTCAGAGGAAGATGCCACCAAGATCATTAACTCCATCAGGTAAGATATGGAATTTCTTGGGCAGTGGCTCCTTGTCTTATGGGGTCGCAGTCCAGGAGTGAGGCTCAGTGAACATGTTAGAGATGGAGCTGCTCTTTTACCCCTTGTGCTTCCTCTCTTGTGCTGTTGTGGCAGAGAGGCCAAATACCAACAGAAAAACTTTCCTGCCTGTAGCCTAGGACTGCACTGGGGACTAAGGTCTTACCCAGTTAGTCCAGCAGGGCTGTGCCTGAATCCTCCCTGTGCTCAAATCCAGGATCCCAAATCACAGGTGACCTGCAGGATCCTGAAGAGACCTGTGATCCCAGGAAAAGCCAAAGCTCTGCACTTGGTGGTCATGTTGGCTCTGGAGGGCATCACCACCAGTCTGGTTGCTCACAAACCCTGTCTGTCCTTACAGCAGGCGAAGCTGAGGCTCCTCTGGGCAGATGCCTGCTTTGTCTGCCTGACACCTGCAAAGTTAGGGGCAGTCAGGTGCACTCCCAAATGTGCTCTGTAGTGCAGGGAAATCTCAGGGCTTCATTTAGGACTGGGGGTACCCCTGTAAGAGTCTCCCTAAAGGTTCTTCTGTAGGCAGTGAGGAGATCAGCAGAGACTTCATCCTCTGGACCAGCTCAGATCCAAACCACCATCTCTGGGAGGCAGCAGCTCATCTGTAGGGCACCTCCCTGCATGAGAAAGAGCAACCAGGTCATGGGAGAGCTGGAGTAAGGCCCTGTGTCCAGCTCTCAGGCCTTCAGTGAGTCACACCAATCAAAAATGAATGCATAGGTGCTACAACTGGCCTTGGGCAGGAAAATAAAGGGCTGTATCCCCACCTACACGGTGCCAACAGGGCTGGTCAGAGTGTTGTCCATGAGAACAGTTGGCCATGAGGCCAGGAGGCAGCTGGAGATGAGCAGCCCACCTGTAACTGCAGGTCTGGTGCCAGTCCATTGACATGATTTGTACAAGTGCGATTTCTCATCCTCAGCAAATAACCTGAACTGAAAAGCGTGTTCTCTATCCCTATAATTTTCTGAATGTCCACAGCTTGGAAAGAGCTTGGTATTCCTTTCCATACCAGTGGAGAGAGACAAAGCTTCAAAAGGTGTTGGGGCTGCTTGCTTTCATACATCTTCATCACTCGGGGAGAAGTTTCTCTCCATCCTTTTATTTGAAATTAAATTGTACTGTCCCATTTGACCTGAAATGAAAGAGCGTTTGTCCACTTCATAAACCTGTTGCCTTTTCATACTTTTTGGTGGGGACAAGGAGAAAATCGAAACATGTCATTTTCTGTGGCTTTCATGGAGTCACACTGCTGCTCCTTGAGTGTTTCTTGTTTCTGTCCAGCGACGCCAGCCTGAAGGACACCCTGTCAGACTCCGACTCCGACATGGGCAGCACGGAGCAGCTGGACCAGGGCAGCACAGACACCTTGGCCAACGGCTGCAGGGCGGACAGCGAGGCTGCCAAGAGGTTGGCCAAGCGCCTCTACAACCTCGAGGGCTTCAAGCGCTGTGACGTGGCACGTCAGCTCGGGAAAAAGTGAGTGGGCTTTGCATGGGAGCCAACCCTGGGAGGGGGTGGCAGAGGTGGCAGCCTGCAGAAACACAGCCAGGGTGGGCAGGGTCTGGGGACCATTGGGCAAAGGCAGAGAGGGACAAACCTGGTTGCTGGATGGGGCTGTTGGAGATCCTTCCAGTTGAAATTGGCCCACTGCCCTTAAAACATGAACCCTACAAGCTGCCTGCAATATTGGGCATTAACTGCTACAAACTGCTACCCAAGAGCTTCCTGCATTTGGTAAGGGCCCAGCAAGACTAAAGCAATCCCCAGGATGAAGGTTTTAGGATTCAGACCTGGATTGTCACTGGGATCCCTGCCAGTCCCCGGATTTTTCATATCTGCACCCCAAAATCTTCCTGATGCAGAGCCTCCCAACCCAGTCTGGATGGTAGCAGAAAGGGGTTGCTGGAGAGCCATGGACATACCAGAAGTCCAAGTACTTCAGCTGGTAGATTTGCCTGGGTAGAGCAGAAGAGAAATAAAAAGTGTTTATTCATATATTCAAAAGTGGGAGAGTTGCAGAGATTTCTAAGAGAGAGTAACAGTAATGAGTGTGGCAGTAACAGATTATTTTAGGATGCCAGTGGGAGTGAAGGCACTAATCCCCATCATCCTTTGCTGGGATCAGATATAACCCATGTTGCTGGGATTTATTTTTTTTTTCTGTCGTCCCTGAAATGTCTCCCTCCTGCCCAGATCAGCAGAACATACCTGTCCCTCAACAAATACCCAGCCTTTCAGTACCAAGGATGATCTGTGACTCCTAGCTTAGTCCAGGAACAGAAGGAGCCCAGGAATGATCTCCTAGAGAGGCTCTTTGTATCACCTGTCAGCATCCCCATCCTTTTCTTTTGCAGTGGTTCTTGTAGCAGGTGCACTGCTAGTTGCTGGTGCGTCAGGTCTAACATCCTCCTCCTTTCTTTTGAATTTGCCATGACATCTCACTGAGAGGGGGAAGTTTCAAGCAATGGGTCTCTGAGTCTGTGTCTTTGCTAATCCCTGCAGTCCTCACTCACACCTGCAACCCTCATACCTTGCAAGGCTGTTGGGTGACCCATATCTGGGAAGTCAGACAGCCTTTGAAATAGTTTTGTTTTGATCAGCTGGGCTTTGACATCTGAATCATTTCCTGGCATAAAATCTCAATAGAGCTGCAGGCTCTTGTTATGGAGCAGGAAACGGAGAAGGATGAGGATAGGAGTGTATTAAGTCAGTCCTGCTCACTTAAGACAATATAAGATGAACCTACAATGGTTGGAGCAGAGTAAGTTTAAGTGGTGCTTTGAGGTCAGCTCCATGTAGGAGTGCTATGCAAAAAGTGAAACCTCATTTTAAAGCTATTTAGTTTGTTTTATGCCCTTTTCTTCTTTGTAATCAACAATTTTCTCAAAATCAACAAAACAAAACAATAAAGAAAACAAAACAAAACAAAACAAAAAAAAGAAAACAAAACAAAAAAGAAAACAAAACAAATAAAAAACAAACACCAAAAGTAAACCAAAGCCAAAAACATTCGTCATTGTCAAACAAGCAGAAAAGGCTTGATGAAGGTCTGCAGAGCTCCTCTCACCTTACACCTCAGTTTGAAGGAGGCAGGGACACCAGCCAGAGGATGGCAGGAATGTCTCCATGGGAAATGCCTTGAAAAGGCCACCAGCCAGAGGATGGCAGGAATGTCCCCATGGGAAATGTTTTGGAAGACCACTAGCCAGAGGATGGCAGGAATGTCCCCCTGGGAAATGCCTTTCTGTGTTGTGGGAATGTCTCTGTCATGTCTGAGCTGCATGGTGGAAGTGTCACCCATTCCTCGGGGGAGGGCTGGGACTGGCACAGAGAGAGGAGGACAATTTCTTTTTGAGGAAACCAGAGCAAACACCTAAGCCCACCTTAGGGTGGGCCATGGTCTTGTCCTGGCCACTGCTGTCATCCCATGGCCTGGGACATGTTAACTGGCTCTGGGGATCAGGGAGAAGAGTCCCAACAATGCCAGTGACCCACTGGCTAGACATGGGAGTTTGTTGCTTCCTGGGGGCTGGCTGCCTTCAGGTGACCTGGGATACTGTCCAGTTCCCTTGGCAGAGTCAGCAGCCCCTGCCTGGAGCTTCTCCAAGCAGAGAGGGACCAAGTGGGGCACACAGGAAGGTGTGATGGGCACCCAGGCTGGGGACTGCTGGCACCACAGCAGCTGGCTCAGATCACTTGTCCTGTGGGTCACAAATTCTCTACAGAATCCTGGCCTTCAGCAAGACCTGCTGAGTTGAGGGACAGCCTGGGCTTCCCTGATGGGAGCGTGGGATGGAGGGAAGCTCCCACCCGCCTTCATCCTGCCTGACTGCAGGTCTACTTAGGAATGTAAATTAGGGTGTAGCTCCAAGTGTAGGCCATGGAAACATCTCAAAAGCAGTTCAGCCCACCCAAAATCTGTGCTGGGTATAGACATGCCAAGTCTTGTTGCTTCAGGGAGCCTTGGACAAGGCCAGTTGCTTCAAGCTCAGCTTGAGAGTGAGTGGGGGAGTCACATACTCTTCTGCCCTGCTGATGGCTGCAGTGCTGCAGGACACGGCAGCTCTTACTGTGTTCCTAATGCCCAAACAGGTTCCCAGGAGATGTGGTCAATGGGTGCCAAAACAGGAGTCATAGAATCATAGAAAGAATAGAGAGGCTTGGGTTAGAAGGGACCTGAAACTTCATCCAGTTTCAACCCCCTGTCATGGGCAGGGTCACCTTCTACTAGACCAGGTTGATCCAAGCACCATCCAACCTTGGACACTTCCATGGATGAGCAGCCACAGCTTCTCTGGGCAACCTGTGCCAGGGCCTGCCCACCCTCACAGGGAACAATTTCTTCCCAATGTCTGATGTAGCCCACTGTCTGGCAGTGGGAAGCCATTCCCCCTTGTCCTGTCACTCCAGGTCCTTGTCCAAAGTCCCTCTCCAGCTCTCTTGGAGCCCCTTTAGGCACTGAAAGAGGTTCTAAGGTCTCCCCAGAGCCTTCTCTTCTCCAGGCTGAACAACCCCAAGTATCTCCGCCTGTCTCCAGAGTAAAGTGGCTCCAGCCCTCAAAGCATCTTTGTGGCCTCCTCTGGACCTGCTCCAACAGATCTACATCTTTCTTGTGCTGAGGGCCCCAGGCCTGGACACAGTACTGCAGGTGTGGTCTCATGAGGCCAGAGTAGAAGGGGAAAGACCTTTACTCCTGAGAGACTAAAACAGCCCTTGTGAGGTGGGACCTGAGCACTGAGTGGTTCCCAGCACAAGCACAGCCAGTGCATGAGGTTTTCTGCAGGCTCAGAGCTGAGAGGATCCCAGAGGAGGTCTGGGGCTTGCTCAGTTCTGCTCATCCTTTACCACAGGGGTGAAGGTGTGATGATATCTCCTTTCACAAACACGTGATCACCTTCTGCTGCAAAGTTCCAGGTCAAGTGGAGAAGTCTCCCCACGAAGCTGGCAGGAATCCACACACCAGGCACTGTGACACTGCTTCAGACAGATGCTTTGGCTATGGGTCCATGAGGTCTTTCCCACTAGCAATCCCAAAATATTAGGATTGTTTTATGAGTGTGTGGCCTTGTGGGTTCATACGGTTTTGAAACATTCTGCTGCACAACCCCCAACACCAATATTTATCTCCTGCCTCTCAAAACTCGGCCGGGAACTCTCCCCTGAAGCTGTCCTGATGCTCTGCCTGATCCTGCTGTGCGTTGTGCATTCATGCCAGGAGCTTTGCAGCGTCCACCTCACAGCAGAGATGAAATAATGCCGTGGGAAAAGCAATGAATTCTGCTTTAACACATCTTGGCACGAATTTGGATATGAAATCCTCAGCAAAACACTTTTCATTTTTTGGGAAGAAGGAAAGGGAATTGCATGTGGCAAAGGCTGAGCATATTGAGATCATGTCTAATTTCTTGCCTGCTATCATTAATTAGTCTTGCACTTCCACTAAGTTGTGTAGATAGAGGAGCTCAACATGCCCCATTCTGGCTCTAAAGGCAACACATCTCCAAGCACCCTTCAAAAATGTGACAGGGGAATGGTTTCCGGAGAAGCATTCAGGGATGAGTGGGGCCAAAATCTCAGCTGAGCCCTCCTGCTTCAGTTTCCAGCATCATCCATCTGCCATGGGAGCTGTGGTGAGAGGGTGGGATGGGAGCCTACGTGGAGTGGAGAGCAGGAATACTGCAGTGGGAGGAGGGGACATGTCCAGCAGTCGGAGAGAACCAGCTGTTGGATGAGCACAGGACATCCTTACGGCCTCCTCCTCCCCTGGCTCGTTTGGGAGGATGCTCTGCCTGGCCAGCAGCACAACAGAGGGGTGCAGAAGGGGAAGTGTCTCTCATTCTCTGTCTCTGGGTGTCTGGGGCTGGCTGCGGGCATGTCGCTGTCTTTTCAAGCCAGCAGAATGTCCCCCTGGGTCTGGGATCACATCTGCAGTGTCTTGCTGGGATTGGGCTGGTCAAGAGGCAGCAGTCTGCTGTTCCCTTGTGGACAGTGTCTTCTTCCCTGATGAAAGGGCTGACTACTCCCTCTTTAATTACAGTAACGAATTTAGCAAGCTGGTAGCAGAGGAGTATCTCAGCTTCTTTGACTTCACTGGCCTGACCCTTGACAAAGCACTCAGGTGAGCTGGGCTCTGGGATGGATGGAGCAGCGCGGTGGGGTCTCCTCCAGGCTTCCCAGCACCATGGGGGCCATCCATGTGATAGGAGCACTGGGGGCAGCTCCAGGCTGTCATTTAATCTTTGCTTTGATGTCACATTTGACACAAGGTGCTGCCACCAAAAGTGCGCTTCGACAGGAGGGCCCACAACCTGCTCCCCCATGGTGGAGAGCAGCTTTCCCAGGAATGCCATCCAGTACAAAATCAGAGCAAGTGAGAGCAACTTCTTCCCGTGGGATGGACAACCTATCCTGGTGCCATCAAGCCAGAGATGGATCAGGTCTCAGCTGGCAGTGTGTTTCCCTGCACAGCTCAGCACCGGCTCCATAGACCCCTTTGCATCCCACCTGGAGAGCCCGGGGTGCCCAGACTGGGGTGAAGACTCCCATCTCCCTCTTTAGCAGGGACACTGGCCAGGAGATTGATCCATTATGTCTCTAAGTTTCCCTTTTTGTCTGCAGGACATTCTTGAAAGCATTCCCACTGATGGGAGAGACGCAGGAGCGGGAGCGGGTGCTGATCCATTTCTCCCGGCGATACTGCCAGTGCAACCCAGAAGAGAGCACATCTGAAGGTACAAGTCCTTTTCCCTGGGATCCTGCCCTGATTGTTATCTCTGTCCTGGGAGGCCCTGGGGATGCCAGGTGCTGACATTGAGAGGAAGAAGACCTTTCCATGAAGTCTGAGGAAAGGTGTTGGCTTGCCCCACAGAGGAGTTGTGGGTACTTTCAGCCTCTCCACATTATTTTTTTCAGAGTGGGTATAGTTTCTTCTGACATTTTTAGGTTAATGGTTGGACTGGATGGCCTTAGAGGTCTTTTCCAACCTTAACAATTCTACACTTTCACCATCCCTGGAAGTGTTCAGAAGGTGTGGCACTTGGGGATATGGTTTAGTGATGCAGTGGTGCTGGGTCAACAGTTGGACTGGATGATCTTAGAGGCCTTTTGATTCCATGATTCTGTGGGAAAGGTCATTCCTGGTACAGATGTGCACACACACTGCCAGACATGAGCACGCCCATGTTTGCACTTACATACATGCCTCTACACACCTGCTGACGGGCATCTGGGAATGCCCCCATGGGTGGAATCAGGCTGCTGACTTGCTCTCAGCTGGCACCATAGCAGTGCCAGTTATTCCTCCTCCACCCTCCCTGTGTGTGGGACCCCAGCTGTGCTCAGACCTCCTGCTTGTCCCCACCTCACAGGGTTCCCAAAGGGTAGCAGTACCTGGTGCCACGTGAACCTTCCAGTCCCTCTGCTAAGCTAACTGGACATCACTATTCTCAAAATAGAATTACCTTTTTGCCTTTATCAGGGCTATCCCAATAAAATATAGGTTTAGATTTCATTTCCCTGTGTGATGTTCTCCCCCACTGATCCAAAGTTGACCTTCCCTGGGAAGGATCCCCTTTCCTGGAGGCATTATACTGCAGGCTGTATTTTAAGCAAGAGTCCCCAGCTGAAACATCCCACACGTCAAGTTCTGACCCCTCTCCAACACTTCCCCCTGGAAGTGATCCCCAGTTCTGTTGCATCCACCCCCCTGCCCTACAGACAAGGGCCATGGGACCTAAGTGCCACATCCAGTCATTTTCTGAAAACCTCTTGGCATGGTGACTCCACCACTTCCCTGGGCAGCCCCTTCCAATGCTTAACCACCCTTTCAGTAAAGGAATTCTTCCTGATGTCCAACTTGGACCTCTCCTGGCACAACTTGAGGTAATTTCCTCTTGTCCTCTTGCTTGTTGCCTGGGAGGAGGGGCTAACCCTGGTTTTGCTCCCAGAAAGTGGTGTCTTGTTATTCCCTTCCTGTATTGATGAAGCCCAGATACGGAAGAACTGCATGGTTGTGTTGTGACTCTCAGCTGTGTGAGCTGAGAGAAAAAGTGAGTGCAACTGAGCCAATGAACAGCGAGAGAACGGCAGGTTTTGGGACACCAGCTCCACCTTGGGGCCATGTGGGACATGATTTACCTGACCAAAGTTATATAGTAATGCCTGATGTCAGCCCAGAGCTTCCCACAGAGACTTAAAAGTACACAATGGGAAGGCTAATTGTCCTAAACTCAAAGCTGCTGCTTGTAAAAGCGAAGGAAGCATCTTCCTTGGGAAGTGATTGTCTCTTGAAGGGGGATATCCATCACATTACACCATGTGCCCAGGACTGTCAGCCCTCACAGGAAAAGTCTCAGTGTTTCCTCAGACCTCAGTTCTTCCAAGAAAGGGAGAAGTTCAGGTGCTCATCTGACTTCATCCTGGGCTGATGTGTTTGCTTTCAGCTGTCAGTGTTCAGAGCTTGGCCTTGAGCATGGGCTGCTCAGGACTTGTCACTATTCCATACAGCCCCAAGAGCTTAGTGACTGCCAGGGAATGATGGCCAAAGACCTCAGGACAAACCTTTGAGGTTACCATGATCATCAGCTGGGGCAAGCCAGCTGTTTGCCAGGATCTCTGCACCATCTACAGTGTCATCAGGACAAAATGGAAATCATGAAATCGTGGAAAGGCCTGGGTTTGAAGGGACCTTAAGGATCATCTAGTTCATGGAAATGGAGTAAGACTTAGTAGAAAGACTGGCCATTAGAAAGCTGTTGGCAAAACTGCTTTAACAACAGTTCCCTGGTGATTGATTCAGAAAAAGTTTGAAGGGAAAAGAGGATGTCTTTGGTTTTTTTTTAAACTATCCCACGTAGTTGAATGAAACATATATTCTTCAAGGTCCTCAGACATAGCAACTGGCCTTGGTTCTGCAATAGGTGGGCTTCCAAGACAGCAAACACCAAAACTGCATGGGAAGGGGAATAATCAGCCATAGCTGTCTGACTGTTGTGTGTTTCAGATGGGATTCACACGCTCACCTGTGCCCTGATGCTGCTAAACACAGACCTCCACGGCCATGTAAGTATTACTTGGAGATGTATCCATCCTTTATTGCTTCCCAGTGTAGAGGTCTGTTCCCTCATGCTGAATGTGTTGCTGGAAAGTTGAGATAGGGTGGCAGAGAGTACTTGACCTGCTCCAGGGGGAATTTTGGGTGCCAGGCACAGATGTGGGGACAGTCCACACAAAAGTGTCACTCCACACTCAAGCCAAAGGTACATCTCCTGCTCCCATCAGTTATCCTACAGAGGGAAAAGCAGTCCAACTTTCTCCCCAGGACCTGCTGCACACATCAGCCCTGTCCCAGGAGCTCTCATTGAGGTCTTCCCTGCCAATCTTTGTGGGGCTGGGAACAGCAGCATCAGTTGTGCTGCAGCTTCTTGTGGTGCAGACAGCTGACTGTGGTGCAACCCTCTTCCCAGAAACTGCTCTGAGGGGGTCAGTTGTTTCACACAGGTCTGTATTTCATCTTCCCTTCCCAAAACATGAAGTAAGTCCCAGATGTTCCTTTTCCCCAAGAGGTAACAGGAGAATTTCATAGAGAGGAACCTCGGGACAAAGAGCAGGGTGAGCAGAGCTCAGTGACCGAAAGAGTGGCTGGGAAACAGCAGAAGCTGTGAGAAGATCTCTCACCACCTTTTAGGGGCTCTCTCTGGTGGTATAGGTTGGATTTGTTCCTAAAAGGTCAACCAGTGTGTAGAGAGCAGAGGAGAGTGGGAGGAAAAATAACTGCAGAAAGGACATGAGGCTGGTCCAAGGGGACAGCACTGGGACACTACTGTGCACCTTTGGGGACCTTCGCCCCAGCCACACCTCTGGGAGAGGACCCTGTGCCCTGCTCAGTGCTGAGGCTGAAGGCACTGCTGACCCAGATCCCCTCCCTGCTCTCCAGCTTCATAGTGCAGGTGTAGAGCAGATGTGAGGCTCAAATGGCTGTGATCCCTTTCCAGGGATAGAGATGCTCCTCAACTCTCAGGTTGTTGAAGTGCCTTCTTTCACAACCCCCCTGAGAGCTCAGACCTGGAGCTGCAGATTCCCCAGAAGCTAGAGGAGACATGGATGGGAACAGGGGAGGAGTTTGTCACTTCAGCCTGTGCATGTGGAACCTGCACACCCTTTTTCTGCCCCACAAACCCATGATTTTCAGGCTCATCATCAGACTCTTCTTCTGCCTCCAGCTAGTAATCGTTTGCTGTCCATCTGCAGAGGCTTGCCCTGATTTTCTCTTCATTAGCCTGTAACGGGGCCACAGTAGGCCATAACTCATCTTACTGGTTTATAGTCACATTTGAGAGGAGCCTTTTTCTGTGGGGTTGGGGAGAAGACACTACATGAGTGCTCTTCACTGAGGATGACAAAGATGCACAGGCCACCAACTTCACCAGGGCCCATCCTGAGAGTCCCCCCGGGAGACCCTTCCCATAATGACAACACAGATAGTGTCCTCCTGGCAGTGGCAAGGTGTCAGCACAGCAGCCAGTGAGGGGAGTTACTGGTTTCTGCAAGAGGATCCTGCCCAGATGTGCACCATGACATCCTTTCCAGATGTGCACTGTGGCTTGCACCAAGCTGCTTACAGCTGCCATGGCCTCATCCTCTGGCAACAGGGAGCGGTTATCCTGGCCACTGGGTCCATTCCCACCCACGTGGCTCCCACTAACCTATCTCTGCATCCATCCAAAGTGGTTGGAGCCAAGGAAATATTTCCACCAAGGCATTTCCTGCAGCAGCAAAAGCAGCATTGTGACAGAAGGCAAACTATGTGACTTCAATCCAAAATAATCTTATTTAGTCTAGTTTTTCTAAGTAAAAAACAAATCCAAGATATGTCTCTAGAAAGACAGACATACTTGAAAAGTCAATAAAACCCCACCTAAAACTCTAAAACCTTACAATTTATATTTTTCATTGACAAGCTGGCTGAGGCCTGGTAAGAAGAAAGGTTCTGATGATATCTAGGTAAAGAAAAAATAATTTCCTTTTGACCAGGTGTGGAAATGCCTGAGCTTTTCTTTGAAAAATCTTCTCTTTATTTTTCTGCATGTATAACATTAATTTCTTCTTCTCCTTTTCCTTTTTTTTTTTTCCAATTTCCTTCTGCTCCTGGAACCTCTCTTTCTGCTCTTTAACCCTTTACCAGGTGGTAAGTGCAGTCATTCTAGTGTTTTGCTTTAAAGCACTGGCATTTGACTTGGTTTTTCTCTGTGTTAAAAACAGTAAGGATTTTTGTTTGTGTGGATTCCTAGTGATTGTGCAGTGTTCTTCCTTAGCAAGCCATTAGCAGCTGATATGCATCACGTGAAATGCTCCTGGTGTAAAGGAACCTCCATAAACTGCTCCATAAACACTGGGAATGTGTGACCTTGATCTCCCACCCCTTCCTGTTAAAGATGCTGCCATGATGTTCCATGTCACTTTTATTTCCTTTTTTTTATGTTTTATGTGTTCTACTGTGCGTTTGCCAGAGTGGGAAATTCCTCTGGTGAGGAAAGGGGGGTTGGTGTGTCTCTGAAAAGGGGCAGTTCCCCGCAGCAGTGCCTCTGGAATGGTCCAGTTCACCATTCCAGCAGTGACCATGACACACACTGAGTCCAGGCCTAAAGGTTAATAAGACTGGCTTTGAAACAGGAGATCTGCACCTGCCCTTGGTCCTGTTGATTTTCTACCACAGGTGCAATCAGACCCTGTTTCCAAACTGTCCAGGAAACTTAGTGTCTTTAAAAGGAGACGTTCCCTATTCATGGAAGCACCTGGAGTTGGTGTTAAAAGCCAGCAGTCACTAAACCTTCCAAGTCTTGTAGTATATTCCAAGTTGTTGCAACTCTCTGCCTTGCTCTGCTGGTGCTGTTTGAGCTCCAGGAGATCTTACGGCAGTGTGCCATGGAGACACAGCTTTGGGATGTCTCCTTTTCCACCATCAGCATAATCCCTCCTGGCCATGAAAGGACAGTGACAAATCAGACAAATCAGATCCTGGGCAGCTCCTAACTCCGTATGTCCACCATTAGTCTTACAAACCCTTACAAATCCTCTTCTAAAGCCAAGCCCACGGGTTGGTGTTAGCAGTACTGCTATGTTAGTAGCACTAGGAAAGCTGAAGAGCTCTGAGGTATGAGCAGCCACTGGTGTCACCTGCAGAATGCCACCAGTCTGCCCACAGCAGGTTTATATGGCCCAGGGCTCACTGGTACCCAGAGATTGCAGATTGGTTCCCTGCAGAGGGGTGATTTTGTTCCTGCAGCCTAGAACACACCCACTACCTTGGTCCCATCGGGCCAGTGACCCTCACTTCATGCTGGGGCAGAAATGTAGTTGCCTGGCTGTTTTCCCCTGAAGAAGAGTGTTTGGGAGAGGTCAAAGGACATGAGTAGAAGCAGGGCCTGGTAAGGGCATGATGCTCATGCTGGGGAGCTCTGAGAAGTGCTCTGCTCACCACTTTGCAGCTGGAAGTTTTGCTTCTTGGGGCCTCCAGACCAGAAGCTCAGATGGTTTATCTCCTCACAGAGGGAGTACCAGGAGAGCATCCCAGGCATCCACCCTTCACACCTTTTAGTTCCCAGGAAACTGTTTCTCCTCCCAGGTTTTCCACATGACACCTGCTTTTCTCACTGAGCACCCAGCTCCATACCCAGCTGCACAGACTGCTAATGCTGCGACTTGGCAACAAGGAATGCCAGGCTATAGGCCAGAGCCTTCTGGAGGTGGGTAGAGCCATCCTGGACACATCAGGAGATGGTCTGTGATCATTTTGGTTGAGCCAGCTCAGCAGCAGGTGGCTGAGACCCAGAGGAGGCAAGAAGCCAAGTGCAAACAGGAGAGTTCCACTGGGTTGAAATGATGGGATGGCAGGATCAGCCCAGTCTATCTACCACTAGATCAATCTCATCCTTGGGGCTGTCCCATGCAAGGCCAGGAGTTGGACTTCAGTGATCCTTGTGGGTCCCTTCCAGCCCAGGATATTCTATGATTCTGTGACTGTCATGCACCTTGTTTCTGCATCCCAGCGTTCCCATACACCGTCTGCACCCATCCATCTGCCCATCCATTCCCAAACTGTCTGTACCCATTCACTGAAGTATCCATCCCTTCTCAGCTGTTTAATCCACTGTTGGCTCGCTGGCTCCCCATCCAGCTCACCATGGTGCTCTCTGGTACTCTGACTGGTTTCTCATGCTTTGCTGCATGGCCTGAAGCAAGCAAAGGTGGGACAAAGTTCTTTTCTGCCAGGGGGACGTATCAGGAATAGTAGCTATGTGTGGCTGTGAAACAACCTCTCTGGCTTGTTTTGTTGCTGGTAAGTGACTGATGCACCAATAAATAAAAGCAAAATGCCCCCATCTATGTCAGGCTGGACAGGAATGAAGCTCTCCCTGCTCAGAGGTCCCAGTTCAGCAAGGGATGTAGAACATCTGAGCACTGAGTTTCGAGGTGTGCAGACACATTCCCTTGAGGATTATGTCCCCATGTGATGACCTTGCTGAATCAGCCAGGTGACCTGGTGTGTAAGACACCCCACTGTGCCCTCAGAGTGGCCCTTTCTGGGGTTTTCCTGGGATCCCCCATACTTGCTAAATACTGTTGCAGTGTGGGAAAGCTCAGGCAGTCCCAGGTGCTGTTGCTAATGAGGCACTTGTGATAACAGAGTTGTTTCTTTCCAAATGTTGATCAAGTGAAGCTGCAAAGTCTTTGTCCTGGGGTGGTTTTTTGTTCTCTCTGCTCAGCTGTTGTAGATGTGGAGGCACTTTCAGGGCTTTGTGTTTGAGTGGCTGGCTCCAGCCCACTTCTCAAAGCCGCAAGTGTTGAGAAGTGTTCAGATATTGCTGACATGAGGTTTTATTGCATCTGAGTCACCCCAGCATCCTGTGCTGACAACCAGCCTCAATCCTACCCCTTCAGTGCTTCAACCCCCTTGCCCAACAAGATTATTCCCAGTATTCCCATCCTTGCTGGAGCTTTCTCATCAGCTGTTCTGGTTGTCAGGGAAAGGGTATGTTTTCATCTTTCTCAATTGCTCAGCAATTAGCTGCATTTCCACAGTGTGGCTGCTGTCTCAGGTAAGCTCAGTGTCTTGCACCAGAGAAAGAGACAAATCACAAAATAAAAAGGAATCCATCCCTTGGGCTGAATGTAGGTCCCAGACACATACATGAGAAGCCCAAAAAAGGGCCTGTGAGGCTGGTAGCTTGTGTTATCTCACTATATCCACCCATTTCCAAAAATGTGTTGGCCTCTGCATTCAATGCTGAATCACTATTGGAGGAAGATCTCTTTGGGCAGAGAGGCCAGTGCTGTGCACTCTGCTCCCCTGCCTCAGGGCAGGGGTGGGAGTAGCCACCTTCCCTCTGTGCCCCAGGGTCTCAGACAACACACCTGCCTCACCTCCGAACTTCCCTCCTCATGGAGGTTCCTTGCTGTGTTTTTTAATGTGCTTTTTCATCCTCTTTCCTCTCTCCATCCACACACTGGATTTTTCCTTTTTTTTGTGTCTGAAATTCACTGGCCAGCAGGAACACAAACCTCTCTTCCCTCTGCTGAAATCCCAGCATGTCTGCAAGGTTTCCTGAGCTCTTCTTCAGCCCATGTACCCACTGAGCCCTGGCTGGCAGCAGCCTCTGGCTAATGGGGACCGTGGGGCTCCCCGTGATGGCTGAGCTGTGTTGTGCCAACCACATCCCCAGGCACTGCAGATTTGTAACAGTGCTTTACTCCTCTTTTTCTTGATCTCTCAAGGGTGCCAGCTCATCTGGAGCTGGCACCAGCAGGAGGCATAATTAAGAGTATCAGACAGAGCTGCTCAAAGGCAGCACTTGGCTCCCTGTGCAGCCCAAGAATGTTTGCACACACAGATGACAGGTGAGGGGGGGTGGGCATGGGCAGCTAATCCCAAGGCCTCACTTTTTCCTGATGCTTTCCTCTGGGGAGAAGTCTCCAGGTCATCTGCTTTGCGTGTTTGTGGGCAGGAGTTTCTGGTGTCAGCCTCTTTCAAGAGGTTATTTCCTTGCACAGAGGACACATCTTGCCCTGCAGGGCACCTCCTGTATCATCAGCAGCTTCATCCCCTGCCAGTGACCCAGTGAGGCCCTTCCTCTTCCTCACAAAGCCCCTAAACAGGACTTTGACTGCTGTTCTTTGCCATCTTCCCAGGTCCTCATGGATGGCCACCCTGTCAATACCTGGATGTGAAGCACACCCAATGTCAGAATGCTGTTGGGATCCTTAGGACCACTGGTGTGAAAAACTCGTGCTCTCCTCACTAACTCCACTGTCCACTTGATGCGATATCACCCAGGGTCTGTCCTTCACACGCTCCAGGGTGTGATGTGACATGGCACTGGAGACATCCTTCTTTCCTTTATGACATCAGATGCCTTTTTCCAAACCCTGCAATTCCCACTGACTCCTCCACACCTCCACTCCAGCCCTTTGGAGAGGTGGGATTGGAGAGGGAGGCTTGGGAAAAGGCTGCTTGCCTCGACCCTTGCAGGCTGAGGAAGTGACTCACCTGGCTATGGTGAAGCATAAAGGATTTGGGAAGACAGATGCCCCAGGTGATGAAGCCATGATATCAGGGATGCCAGATGGCCTGGAAGCCCATCAGCACCAAATATTCTTGGCATTAGCTGGTGGTGAGCAGGTTCCAGGTTGTGAGATTCTCCCAGTGTATGTGCATTGCCCTCTCACACCACAGCATTCAAGTTCATGCAGTACCATCTGGACCATCTCTTTTTGTAATAGCAGTGGAAGATAACATTTTCCATGAAGGACCAGCATTCCCTTGCCCAGTGCTGGCTGTTCCAGGTGCTGGCACTGCATGCTCACACAGTTTCACACACAACAGGCTTGGAGCTCCATCCAAGCCTTGCCATTTCAGCAGAGTGCTTCTTTTTAGTTTTGAGACACAGCCCTTGTATCAGGACCAACCTGAACCACTTAGGAAGTCTGGAGCTAGAGCTGCAGAGGCTATTTTCAAGTGTCTTGTCCCCAGCATTAAAAACGAGGTCATTTGAAACATTTGGGTGCTGGCATGAACAAATAAAGCAAAGAGCCCAATAGAAAATCAGAGCAGAAGCCCTTTCAGCTTTGAGCTTTTGGGACAAACCCAGGCTTTCAGCACCACATACAAAAATGTTCTTTGAAAGACACTGATTAAAGTCGAAACTCTCCACAAGTTTAATGAGCTGCTTCTTTGCCTTACAGAACATTGGCAAAAAGATGTCGTGCCAACAATTCATAGCAAACCTAGACGGGCTGAACGATGGGAAGGACTTCGCAAAGGATTTGCTGAAGGTAACGTGATAAAAATAGACAGTGGGATACTGTCATTACTGTAGTGCCACCCAATCCTGCTGGGACACTCTGAGCCCTTCCATCAGCATTTTCCAGTGCACAGTTGTTTCAGGAGAAGAACTGTAACCCCATGGATGTCTCTGCTAAGAGGTCTGTTCCTTGGTGGTGTTTTATCCAGATTTGTGGCATATCTGCCCTCAGAGCATACCAGGGGCGCTTTTGCCCCCCAGCAGTTCTGTGATGCACCAGACAATGCACAGACTTTTCTCTGCCTTCACTTCCATGTAATTAGATGCAGTGTTCCAACACAACTAAGGCAGTACCATGGGGTATTGGTTAAATACCCCAAAGTCTGTATTTTCACCCTATCCCACCCCTCCATATGGTCAGGGCCACCTCCACATTCTGCTTTCCTAGCCCATTCCTGCTTCTTTTCCAGCATCCCAGGGAAGCCACTGGAATTTTGCACAGGAGGACCTGGAAAAGCTGATCCCAAGGTCCTTCATCCCTCCCCTGCTACTCAGTTCAAGCCTCCCCTTTCCTTTCTCCTAGTTAAGACATTAAAGGTGTTGTGACATATCCCTGAGTCTTCTACCATCTTGTGTAGGCCAGGAGTCACTCAGGACTAGGTGCAGCATCCAGAATGATTTAAAAATGTCATATACAGGCTCCTGAGCAAGGTTGGCTGCCAGACCCCTCTGCTGCTGACGTGCCCAGTCCAATACCCAGCATGGCACACAGGCAAAAAGGGGTCTAGCAGGACAGCAGTTGTCCTGGTCACTGGTGAATGCTTCCCCAGGACAGTTCAGCAAGGAAGGGATCTCTCCAAGAACACAAGGACAAGGAGATGGTCTCCACAGTCAGAAATTACTTTCAAGAAAGACACAGCTAATTCCATGTTCTTGTTTCAGACACTATATAACTCCATCAAGAATGAGAAGCTGGAGTGGGCCATGTAAGTACATGCTAAGCATTTGAGAAGTAGTGTGTCTTTTCAAGTGTCTGTCAGATTTTAAGTCATGTTTTCAGTGCTAGAATATTTCCTGCCAAGCCCTTAAGCACTGAAGCCCCTCTGTAGGCAAATGGAGTTTATTTATGGATTAGACACAAAAGAAATTGGGGAGGTCGGTGGCAGTCTATGGATCCATGATCTAAAGGAAGGGAATACCCTCTTTGTTTACTATTACACATGTAAAACACTGGTGCCTCTCCAGGTGCTTCAGGAGTCTTTGCACAAGCAAAGATCTGTGGTTACTGTGGTCACTGAGACTTTCCACTTCTTCCACATAGGGTTTGGTTTTGGGTTTTTTTCCCTGGAAATAGTATCAGAGAATCACTCAGGAGGGAAGGGACCTTCAGCCCAGCTCCCCCCTCAAAGTATGGTCAACACTGAATTCAGACCAGGATGCTCAGGGCTCTGTTCAGCTTGATCCTGAAAACCTCCAAGGACAGAGAACCCACAACCCCTCTGGATCAACAAACCAATACTTAATTATTCTGAGAGTGGCATTGTTTTCTTGTCTCTGTTTTGTCTTATGGCCACTGTCTCTTGTCCTACTGCCATGCACCACAGTGAAGAGCCTGGCTTTGTCCTCTCGATAACCCCCTCAGATGGGGAAGGCTGCCAGGAGGTCCCCCAAAGCCATCTCTTCTCCAGGCTGAGCAAGTCCAGCTCCCTCAGTCACTTCTTACACTGCAAGTGCTCCAACCCCCAGGTTTCCTGGTGGCCTCAGCTGAACTCTCTCCACCTTGTACATGTTCTTTCCCATACTGGGGGCCCAACACTGCTCGCTGTATCACGACATGATGCAATGAGTACAGAGCAGAGGATCACTTCTCTTTGCCTCCTCACTGTGCCGCTGTTACACAGCCCAGGATGCTCTTGCCCTCTGTTTCTGCAAGGACACACGCTGGCTCCTGTTCATCCTGCTTCTCACCCGGAGCCCCAGTGCAGCACTGGGGAGCTCCTGGCTCTCTCAGCAGTGGCCCTGTACCTCTCTTTTTATGTCATCCACAAGCTCAATGAGATGCGCTCTGTCTTCTTCTCCAGATCAAACAAGCCTGNCTCCTCATTAATCTCAGACCTCTCTTGTCTCCAGAGGGCCATTTGACTAAACAGGACCTTCTGGGCCTTTAGCCCCATCATCTGCTCTCTTCCTCATATTGTCTTAAGCGGAAAAGCATCTGGAGATGTTTTGACCCTCCCCACCTACCTGGGCNAGGTTTCCTGGTGGCCTCAGCTGAACTCTCTCCACCTTGTACATGTTCTTTCCCATACTGGGGGCCCAACACTGCTCGCTGTATCACGACATGATGCAATGAGTACAGAGCAGAGGATCACTTCTCTTTGCCTCCTCACTGTGCCGCTGTTACACAGCCCAGGATGCTCTTGCCCTCTGTTTCTGCAAGGACACACGCTGGCTCCTGTTCATCCTGCTGCTCACCCAGAGCCCCAGTGCAGCACTGGGGAGCTCCTGGCTCTCTCAGCAGTGGCCCTGTACCTCTCTTTTTATGTCATCCACAAGCTCAATGAGATGCGCTCTGTCTTCTTCTCCAGATCAAACAAGCCTGGAAACATCTGCCATGGTGCCCCCTCCCATCACAGCACCTTCCTCAGCCCTTGTTGCCCTGCTCTGCCAGAGCACAGGCCAGGACCCTCAGCGAGGTCCCCCAGCCCCAATGTCTCCTCATTGCTGCTGATGGGAAGCTCCTAACAGACCTGGGATCTTAAGCTAACATAGTGGACCTTCCCCTTTTCCCTTTTTTTCCCCTTTTCCCTTTTTTTCCCCTTTTTTCCCCTTTTTTCCCCNGGAGCCCCCATCGCCAGCTGTGCCCGATGGCAGCGGCTTGATGTCTCCTTCCACAGTCAGCCCCGGGGAGGCAAAAGTTTCTCAGCAGGTCAGGTGCCACCGATTTCCCTTTGAAACCCACCGTGCCCGTCCCCTGCGCGATGCCGGTCGCGCGTGGGCTCTGTCGCGAGAGGGAGCTCCGAGCTCCGCAGCCGTCGGGCTGGTTTATGTAAGGGGAGTTTAGCAGTTCAGCAGGAGCGCATCTGCCGCTGGATGCGGGCTCTGGTTACACAACTCCCTCCAGCACAGCTCCCTGCTCGGGCACATCCCAGGGATGTCGCCCCCCCACCAGCAGCATCCGGCCCTCTCCATCCCTCCTCCGCCCACCCCACTGGTGGTGGCATCCATGCACCGCTGTATCCCTGCACCCCCTCGCTCCCCCCACACCTGCCCCGGGGCAGGGTGCTCTGCTTGGTTGCAGGCTCAGACCCCTCAGCTCCTCTGCAGGGGGAAAGGTGCTCCCTGACATGGGATACCCAGGGCAGAGACTCCCTGGCACGGGGTACCTGGTTTTCTCTCAGTCACCTGGCATTGAGTCATAGCCTTGCACAGACAGGACCCTCTTCCCGCTTGCCTCTGCCTCCTGTCCTTGTCCATCCCAGATTTGTGCCCTTGAGCACAAATCCCACCAGACAGGCAGGTCTGTGACCATCAGCCCAGCAGCACGAAGGACTCTGAGAGGTCCCTCTGGTGCAGCCCAAAGAACTGAGCCCCACTTACTCTCCACCCAGCTGTAGTGTCTGGGCTCTGCCTAAGCCCCAGGACTCCTGTGGGTGCTGAGGGCTGAGAAATCATCCTTCACTTCTAAGAGGTGTCTGATGTTTTGGCCATCTGCTTTTGCAGAGTGGGGAGTGTGGTGTTTTACTGCTCACATCTCAGCCAGTGGATTCATCTCTGGGTCACTCCTCAGCTGAGGTTTGGTCCCAGTCTGAGCACTCAGGCCATTTAGATGTTGGCATTCATCACACAGGGCAGAAACTCCCATTTTGCTCTCCCTCCTGCCTGTCTCAGGGACACTGGGAACTGTCATTTCCCATACAAGTTTCTGTTTCTATGTGCCAGAGTAGGTTTTGCTCCAGATGGCAAGAGACAAGCTTAGTGGAGTCAGTAACACTGCTAAGATGCTCAGCTCTTGCTGTTCAAGGTCCAGGACCAGGAGATCTGTGAGGAGGAGCAGTTTTTATGGAAATGACCAGCATTTCCTGCTCTTTGCCAGCTCACCCAGTGGATACAAATGGGGAGGTGATTTATAACCTGTTCCAGGGTTTGTCTTTTTTTGGTCAAGCGCCCATCTCCCTAATATCTGCAGAGCTTTTTTTCCTTAGAGTTGCAGAGGATGTTCCTAAAGGTCTTCCAGTATCTAGGAGGCCCCATATGCTCCCTCTCAGCAGTTGAGAAATGCTGGTGATACCTGGATTGCAGCAAAAGCTCTCCTTAAACTCTGGTTTTAGGGCACAGGATCAGAGACTCTCACTGTGAAATGTTTGTGGTCCTCAGCGTGGGGTGTCTGCAGTTTCCTGGTGTTCAGACAAGCAGCCATCCTCTTACCTGTTTTGAGTAACCTCACAGTGGGACCTCTGGGATAGTTACCTGCCACCCGCACTCCTGCCAGCTCAGACCACCACCACTGACACTCTCCGTGTGTCAGAGTCCCCTCATCTCCTTTCTTTTTCTTTCCCTGACCAGTCTTGCAATAAAAACTCTAAACCCAAAGCAGACAGGGTGCACTGTGACCCACCCCACGTCTTCTCCACTCAATCTCTTCTCTGATTTTGTTTCGAAGTGATGAGGATGAGTTGAGAAAATCCCTCTCGGAGCTGGTAGATGACAAGTTCGGAGCCAGTGCAAAGAAAGTGACAAGGATTGTGGACAGCAGCAACCCCTTCCTGGACATCCCCCAGGCACTGAACGCAGTCACCTACAAGCACGGTGTCCTCACTCGTAAAACCCACGCAGACATGGATGGGAAGAGAAGTATGTGTTAATGGTACAAGGGGAGAGGTGCCCCGGGCAGCCCCAGAGCTTTTCCCTACTCTTCTTCCTGGCATTTCCTCACTGCGTCCCAGGAAACACAAGAGAGATCCCCAAAAGTGCCAGGACACAGGGAAAGGAGGGGGGTTTGAGACATTTGTAGACATGAATGTCTTCAGGAGGCCTCAGTCTTCCCTTCTCACTGCCAAGGAACCTAAGAGTGCCTGTCCCACACAGGCAGACCTGGTCTTCCATCCTGTTCATGGGCGTATTCCCAGTCCCACTCTCTGAGCAATGGGGGCAGGATAGTCCCTCAGCAGTTGTCCACCCCAGCCCTGACCTTGGGGACAGTCTGGTCTGCCAAGCTTTTCTCCTGCCCATATCTGCCATGTGCTGGCTGGGGGGCAGAACACCCCATAGCTCTGCTATCAGCATATGGGATTACAGGAAAGGTAGAGGAAAAGACATTTGGGAACTGTTAATGAGCAGAGATTAATTAAACCTTGGATAATCCCTTTTGCTAATTGATGTGATTGGCCCAGTCACTGCAGCCAATTTAAAGTCTTGAAGAGAGATTACCTCCCTTGCTTCCAGCACTTTCTTAATATCCTGTGCTTGGAGGATCAGCTGTACTGTGGTGATGTGGATGCCTCCCCTCACCTCCCACACCTCTCCTGCTTCCAGAAAGCTCTCTGTCCCCAAGTCCATCAAGATGGCTGGTGGCAGTGCTCCCTCCTCAGTGTAAGAGAAGCTGCTTTACCCAGGGTATGTCCCCTCAACTCACCAGAGCTCAGGGAATGTCTCTGCTCCCCAAGCATTTAGTCCAAGGAGCATGAACCCGGGCTTAGAGCACAGACTTCCTGCAGGTGTCCAGTGGTACCCCTAGACCAGCTCGCCTCTGGTTTTGACCTGCTCATGTTCCTGCTGGGAGGCTGCAGAGCCCAGCTACTGTCTCTCAACCACATGTCCCTGCAGATAAGCCACTCATGAGCAAAAGCTTGGAGGTGTCTGAGGTCTGGGCACCACTGTGTGCCTGTGGTGGGTCAGAAGAAGTGTTGGGTTTGCCAGGAAGGTCAAGCAGCAACAGTAGAAGCAGACATGTACAATTAAATATTCTTCCTTTTTTAGCTCCCAGAGGAAGAAGAGGTTGGAAGAAATTTTATGCTGTGCTGAAAGGGACCGTCCTTTATTTACAAAAGGTAACCATGGGGGACTCTCCCCTTTGCTGTCTCATGCTGTCTCCAAAGCAGTCCTGCTGTCCTAAGCAGGAGACCCACAGATGCAAGTAGAAATGAATCCATATCCTAACACATGCATGGACATCAACAGATCTCCTCCAGAGACCATAGATGGAGGATGCTTTCATTTTCTGTAGTGGTGTTCATGCTAAGGAGACTATTCACAGCCTCAAAAGAGGACCCTGAAGGAAGAAAAATGAAAGGAAACACTGAGGCAAGATTTCTGCAGAAGTATCCAGCAAGAAGGAGCTGTTGGGGAGGATGAATGAACAGATGATATGGAATAGGTGAAATAGGATAGTGGTGAGAAATGCAATAGGAAACTGAAGAGGTGGAGCATCTGACCAGTCTTATCCTGCCTATTGTTTTATTTGCTGGCAGAGATCTGATTATACAAAGCTTTATTGAGTCTGATATAGGAAGCCAGTTGTTGTGATCTTATTGTGTTTCAGTAAAGCTTTTGATACTGCCTCTCACAGGATCCTTCTGGACAGAATGTCCAGCCCACAGCTGGATAAACACATCATGTGGTAGGTGAACAGCTGGTTCACAGGTCGGGTACAAAGGGTGACAGTGACTGGGGTGACATCAGGCTGATGACCTGTCACTAGTGGGGTTCCACAGGGTCTTAGGCCCTGTGCTCTTCAACATCTTCATTAATGACTTGGATGCAGGACTGAAAGGAATACTGAGCACGGAGGAGCTGTCGACTCCCTCAAAGGCAGGGAGGCCCTGCAGAGAGGCATCAACAAACCAGAGGGCTGGGCAATCACCAACTATAGCAAGTTCAACAAGGGCAAGTGCTGGATTCTTCACCTGGGATGGGGGAACCCTGGATGCATGGACAGACTGGGGAGCAAGAGGCTGGAGAAAGGGCCCTGGGGGTCCTGGTCAGTGGCCAGTTGGCCACGAGTCAGCAGTGTCCTGGCAGTCAGGAGGACCAACCCTGTCCTGAGGGGAATCAGGCCCAGCATTGCCAGTTGGACAAGGGAGGGGATTGTCCTGCTCTGATCTGCACTGGAGCATCCTCCCCTGGAATACTGGGGCAGGTTTGGGCACCACAATGTAAGAAAGATCTAAAGTTTTTAGAGTGTCTGAAGGAGGGACACAAGGATGCTGAAGGGTCTAGAGGGGCCATAGGAAGACCGGCTGAGTTTCACTTGGCTTATTTAGCTGGAGAGGACACAGGTCAGACCTCACCAGGCTCTGCAGCTTCTTCACCAGGGGCAGTTCCAATCTCTGCTCTGCGTGACTGGACCTGAGGAAATGGTTGGAGCTGAGTCAGGGGAGGTTTAGGTTGGATATCAGGAAAAGGTTCTTTATCCTGAGGGTGGTTGGGCACTGAACAGGCTCCCCAGGGCAGTGGGCACAGCCCCAAAGCTGCCAGAGCTCAAGGAGTGTTTGGACAATGCTCTCAGGGACAGGGTGGGATTGTTGGGAATGGCCTATGCAGGACCAGGAGTTGGACTTGGATAATCCTTGTAGGTCCCTTCTGGCTCAGGATATTCTGTGATTCCATGATTTTATGCTTAAAGTTTATATTCTTCTTTCATGACCTTTCTGATCTGGGTCCTTCCATGGGCTGCCAAGTGACACTTTCTGCCTCTCTTCATCTCTGGTCGTTGTGTAGCCACCTCTAGACAGCACAGGCACAAATCCCAGGTCCTCATGGAAATCAAAGTCACCATGGAATAGCTTCCCTGAATGCTGTAGCATTCAGCTCTCCGACACTTGGATGCCAGGAGGATTTGCTGGGAGGTTTTCAGTGTGAAAATCCAAGGAGACTGAATAAGGGGCTCACTAGAATGTCAGTGTGAGCCGGCCCAGGATGCCAAATGTCTGCTCATAATGCAACAGCATAACCCACTGAACTAGGTCTGAACTACCTGAGCAGCACATGCCGAGCAATAACCCATTGAACTCACCTTGTTGGAGCAGCACTCCCCGTGGGCAGATGCTCCTACGTATGGCAGTGTTATCTCCACAGCAATGAGAGTAAACAAACAGTGGATTATATAAGAAAGGCAGAAAGATCCCCAGGGCAGCATGGAATTATGACTCAGAGCTCGTAGCACACCCCAGAGATCCTCGTGTTTTGCCAGGTCCTATGGCAGATGTCTAAAAGCCAACAGAAATCTGGCAGCAGAGGATTGTAGCTTCCAGTGTGGGTTGCTCTTAGCCCAGTGGTGTTGTTACAGCCCTGCCACTCTCTCCTGCAGTTGAGGGAAGCTGCTGCACACAGGAGAGCCCAGATCTACTCCAGCCCTTCAAGTCAGCAGCACTCTTCTCATATCTCAGTCCTTGTCTTGTTACAAGTCTCCGCATGGAGTCCACCAAAGAGTCCTCATGCTGATCACAGGTGATGCTTGAGGATTTAACTTGCACAGAGTTACCATCAACATTGAATTTTATGACAGTTTTTCTATGGGAAAAAAAAAAGGAAAGAAATTTCAATGATCGCAGGAAACATTTGGATCTGAATGAATTTTTCACCAAGGACTTCCTTGGGATGAGTCTGTTGAGAGGGTAAATATTTTCTCATGAGGGAAAGAAGGCACTGATCTCTCCTCTGGGATGACCAGGGACAGGACCCCAGGGAATGGCTGAAGTTGTGTCAGGGGAGGTTTAGGTTGAATTTTAGAAAAAGATCCTTCCCCCAGAGGGTGGTTGGGCACTGACCAGGCTCCCCAGGGCAGTGGGCACAGCACCAAGGCTGTCAGAGCTCAAAGAGCGTTTGGATGATCCTCTCAGGCACATGGTGTGAGTCTTGGGGATGGTCCTGTTTAGTGGCAGGAGTTGGACTGGATGATCCTTGAGGATCCCTTCCAACTCAGGATGTTCTGTGATTCTGTGATTGGGAATGAAATACACTTCCAGGATGGAATCTTCTTCCCATGCTGGACCACAATTCAGTTTACTGAAGATTTTGACTGCTTGGCCAGCAGCAGAAGGAGCCATGAAGCTGACACTACACGTCATTGCTGCTCCTGGAGCAGAGGGATTGGGGTTTCTTTGCTGTTTCCAGGCTTGCAGCAATACCCATCCATTAACATAGTTGATTATGTTAGCTTAAGGTGTTTACAGTTTAAAAAAGAGTGAGGATGACACTGACATAGCAGTTAGAAGACCAATGACCTTCAGGAACAAACGTTTCAGACCGAGGGCTTTCTTTATGGACAAGGACTGAAGAAGCAAAACATCCAAGGTTTGTTTGGATTATGAAAGTGTCTGATGAATAACAGGCATGACTGATGTGTAATTAGCAGGAGGGACCAGAATTGCCAAGGATGCCCCAAGGAATAGCATTTGGAACAACAACAAAAATAAAGCTAAGGAATGTTTGGGCAAAGGATTTGGGCAAAAAGGGGTTTCTTAGTCATGAACTGCTGCCAGACTATGCTATATCCCTCTTCAGGGGATTCCTTGGGCTGGGCTTGGCTGTAGACAGCATCTACCAGGCTTGCAGATACAGAACAGAAGGATGAGACCATGGAAACAAAGTCTTTTCCCTGTCATTTCCAAACATTCCCAGCACTGCAAGAGGGAGTGGAAAAACATCCACCTGTCCTGTGGATTCCTGGTGCCATTTCTTACCTATGGGGTGGTTTGCAGAACAAAGGAGTTGTACAATATAGAAGGAAGTGCTGTGCCAGCCTCCCAAGGTCTCAGCAGAAGATGCCTGCAGAAAAAAAATAAGGTAGAACCTGGCTTGAGCACAGATCACTGGGAAAAGATTCTCTGATGTGAAGATAGAGGAGAAAGTACCTGCTTCCAGACTCACCTGACATCACAGAGCACAGGTTCAGCATGTTCCGCTTCTTGGCTCAGACCAAATCAAGGATCTAGACTTTAAATTCCCATAAGTTTAATAGGAAACTCTCATCCATTTAATTTTGAGGAGCAAAACGAATATAAATAAGAATGAGACATAGAGGGAAGGCAGGGAGGAAGGAGGGCCTGGGGAAGTAGATGGAAGTAGAAAGGAAGAATGACCGGATGAAGAGGTGGACATAAAACAGGCAGAAGCGTGGTGGGTGGGTGGACAGGGAGGCAGAAGGCAGAGAGAACCTGCTTCATTCAACCTTACGCTGATTTACTGGGCCCAGCATTAGAAAAAGAAGATTTGGCTTTTCCTTACACCAACACTGATGCCTGAGAGCCTGAAATCCATAGAGGCACTACCTGATGATCCCATTCAAGCTGAGGACCTGCATTAGTCAAAGCACTTTGAAGCCGTAGCAGTTTCTTCCTGTCACGCACCATTAAGCCAAGTTATTTGCATTGCATTTTCAGAAAGCTTGCCTTGAATTAAGAGTTCCTGGGCAGCACAGTCCGATTTATTTTATCCAAAGAGCTTCAGCCTTGGAAAAACATCTTGAATTGAGGGATCTCTACAATATATGAGGCCCGAGCAGCAATGTCTTCTTCAAGCAAATATTTCTTTCAAAGTGGGGGAACACATTAGGTCTTCACAAGGCAAAACATTTGTTTTTCTTTGCTACGAGGCTAATAGCCCATTCCTCTGGCTACTGAAATCCCCCCCATGGACAGGTCATTTATAACTGCCCACCTGAAGGCCCACCCAAATGCAGGGTGCCTGAAGTATTCCACCTTCCTTTGCTTGGAAAGCCAGGGCTTCTCTTTGGGGTTCATCAACCCGAGGAGTCATTGCCCGACATTCCTGGGTGGCCCCACAGCATTTCTTTGCACAATGCCAAGTTTTAAATGCTGATTAACACACTATGGCAACCTCTCTCCTGGATGGGATGATTGCTTCAAAAAAGAAGGGAAGAAGGGCTTCAGAAGCTTATATCCCATCAGGAGCAAGAGTTTGTGAGAGCCACATCCATGGGCTAGGGAGTGCTGGTGCTCTGAAGACAACAGAGGGGAAACCTTTCTGACCCTGCACCAGAGAACAGCCTCCCTGACCAGAGAACAGCCTCCCTGACCAGAGTTGCCATCCAGGAGCCTGCAGCATGGCTCTTCCAGAACAGCTGGATTTGTATCATTGGGACACAGTAAAAAAACACCTTTTGCAAATCTGCAGAACAGTCCACACTCTGGCTTGAGAGCTGAGGAAGGGCTGGGACAGATAGACCACCACCATCAGGCAGAGCTGCCATGGTGCAGATACCAGTCAAGGAAAGAAAATTATAGTGTATTAGTCCTGTAGCACTGTAATCCTCAGGACAAGGCATTTCCTTCCAGGGACACCCTGTCCTGGCGTGGCCTCGGACATAGTCAGCGTGATGGGGTGATGGTTTGCTTTAGCCGGGGCCAGGTTCTCTTATATCACCTATCCATGTGTGTAGGCATCCATCCATCTGTCCGTCCTTCCATCCCACCATCCAGCTGGACCAGCTGTTGAGCTCACTGGGGTGCAGAGTGGGAGGCAGGGTACTGCTTGAAGTGGCTGGGAGCTCAGACACTGGGAAAGCAAAAGGTAAACGCAGGATTGACTGAACTCTACTTTTTCCTAAAAAGTGCTGTGCCAAGATCATCCTTTCAGAATCCCATGTTTGGTATTTTCTACCTCTTTATAAAATATATACATATATAGTTATTGCCTAATTCCCTGCTTGTATGAAATTGTCCTTCAGTGGAGAAAGCAAAACAGGAATCCAGGGAATGCTGCTGCAATTCACAAGTGCCAGTCTAATGAATTACAGGGGTGACCATGACAAAGGGGCAATGAAGAGACACCAAGAGTGGTTCAGGTGGGCCATGCTCAGCCTGGAAGCTGCCCAGCAAACCCCACACCTGTATGGAAAAGCACTGGTTGCAGGGATGCTGCTGTTCCAGGGCTACCTGAGCCCAGACCCTCCTCCCCACAAAGCTGGAGTGATAGGACAAGGAGTAGTGGGTTCAAACTGAAAGAGAGGAAATTCAGGTTGGACAAATGAAAAAAAATCTTTATTGTGAGGATGGGCAGGCCCTGGCACAGGTTGCCCAGAGAAGCTGTGGCTGCCCCATCCCTGAGAGTGTTCAAGACCAGGTTGGACAGGTCTTGGAGCAACCTGGTCTAGTGGAAGGTGTCCCTGCCCATGGCAAGGGGTTGGAATGAGTTGAGCTTTAAGGTCCCTTCCAACCCAAACCATTCTGTGGTTCTGTGATTCAGTGAAGCTGCAGTGCCAGGGCAGGCGCTCAGTGATACCCACTATCAACTGGGAATTGCGTCCCAGCTTGAGCTCTGAGCTGTGGGGGCAGCTCTGCAATGCCTTGGCCCTGCCTTGTGCCTTCCCATGAAGCCTCAGGCATGTGCCGAGTTAGAGATAACTATTGATAATTATGTTTAAAACTTTCATCTCCTTCTTCACATCTTCCCAGTGAACTTAATGATGGAAGCAGTTGCCAGATGTTAATTATTATCATTATCAGCCCCTAGCATTTACTGTACAAAGCAGTGCTTTTCCTGGTCTTGGCACTGTGTGATTATAGTGCACTGAGAAAGGCAGGTTCATTAAAGCAGCCCGCAAGTGTTAGTGTTGTCATTATCCAATTAACGTTCCTCTTCACAGGATGAATATAAACCTGACAAAGACCTCTCTGAAGTGGATCTGAAGAACGCCATCCGTGTGCACCACGCCTTAGCCACAAAAGCCTCTGACTACAGCAAGAAGTCCAATGTGCTCAAGCTGAAGACAGCTGACTGGAGAGTCTTCCTCTTCCAGGCCCCGTGAGTACCAGCTCTTCCCTGGATGGGCAGCCTGATCTCCAGCCACTGCCAGAGTCCCCAGAGCTGCCCAGATCAGCACACACAGTAGGAGACAGGGCTGGGGGAGCAAAGGGCTGAAGGTGATGTCTGTAGGGCTGTGCAAAGGACTTGATGAGAGGTCACAGTTTCTTGGTAGCTTTGTGACAGTCCTAGAGGTCCTTCTCATCTGTCACCAAGCTGGGCAGAGCAGGATGAGCTGGGGTGAAAAGGGCTGAGTAAAGGGCTCCTCTTGCTAATATCTGTTGGCAGCCTATGAAAGGGAGAGGATCTATGTGGTGCATTGAACTAAGAAGATGATTGTTCCACTCATCATCTTGCGATGGGGAAACTGTCTAAAGCTCCTCAAAGAAGTCTTCTCAGCCAGGCTAGGTCTTCTTCCTTCCTTAGTCCATTGCAGAGGAAAGCTGTGCTGCTAGGAAGTGTCAAGTGTGATTGAGTCATCTTCTGTCTTACCTTTCTTGTGTCTTCTGCTGAGGGAGGTGATATTGTAAGTTGGGATGGAGTACTAGCAAGCTTCACTTCTGAATTTGTGCAGAAAAAGTCCACTTGAAGGCTTGGGGGAGCAGTGCCTGAACAGATTTGATGAGAGACCCTGGGCAGTGTCCCACAAATGACATGGCTAAGGGGTCCATCCTGCTTCATGGGACCTCTGTTGTGTGGCTCTCACTTTCCTTGGCCCTGGCCTCTCCGCAGCTCCTCAGGAACGCAATCAGAGCTGATGAGGAAGGCAGAACTGCCAGGACTTTGAGAGACAGGGAGAAGCCCTGAAATGATCAGGGCACTGTAGAGGACCCAATTATCCAAGGCTTCCCTCTGTTCACAACCCAAGGTGGCACAGAAGTGGCTTCAAAGTAAGGCCACTGTTGGCCCTCCTGAGCATGGGTGGCTCCAGGACTGCTGTTGTGAGCTGGTTGGTCCTGGATCACAAGCATTTTCAGACACCCTCTCTCTTCTCCCCTCCTCCATAACAGGAGTAAGGAAGAAATGCTCTCTTGGATCCTGCGAATCAACCTTGTCGCTGCCATTTTCTCTGCTCCAGCCTTTCCAGCTGCAATCTGCTCCATGAAGAAGTTCTGCCGCCCACTCCTGCCTTCGTCCATGACCAAGCTGTGCCAGGTAATGTGAGAGAAGGAGTGCTGGAGGGGTGCCCAGTGCTCATAAAGCCCTTCAGCAGGCAGCTCCTGCTGAGCTTATCTGCAGGTCCCCGTTTTCTGCCTGATGGACACACTCAGGTGCTCAGGGCAGGAACAGGGGAGTGGAGCAGGCGACCTGGATGGACATGGAAAATCCTGGTGTCTGGCCAATGCTTCCTCTGCAATGGCTGTGGACAACCCTACCCACACCTGCCTGTTTGGCTGTTGGTTCTGGCTTGTTTATTACTCTTTGCCCTTCACATCCCAGCACCTCCCTGTTGCTGGAGTTGACACAGCTGAATAGCTCCATAGTTGATGCTGCAGAGCCCAATAGCTAATTACAGCCCAGATTTATTTTATATCAAGAGGTGGCACCCTCTTGTTTCTTGAGCTGAAAAGCCACAGGTGAAAGGAGATTCTCAGCCTCACACAGTAGGGAAGTTTCTGGAAGCAAGGGGTCCCAGTGAATGAGGCCAGAGCAGCCTAAGGCTCAGATAACCAAGAGCAGCTTTTGTTTCCCTGTCCAGGGAAGTCCCAATATGCCTTAGCACCTACAAAAGGTAGGGACACACTGCCACTGCCCCCCAGGAAAGGGGAGAACAGCCTGAAATGTCAGGGCAGAGGTACCACTCCTCTCTACTGAGCCAGATGTGGCCAGATGTCTCCTTTCTCAGAGCCCAAATGGGAAGGGTACTTTTATCTTGAAAAGAGCAGGATAAGCAGCTCTTGGGACAGTGCTGGTTCTGCCTGGCTGTTCGAGGATGTGGAACATTTCAGGTTTATGATGCTAAAGATGCCCATGTGCCAAAAAAAATCCACTCTTGGCGCTTGAGATACCTGAGTTTTGGACTCACCTGTGTTTCCACCGCTCCTTATCAGATGGATTTGCAAATGCACCACACATCTTTGGCTCCAGCACAGTAGCTGAGCTTTTGTCCTTGCAGAGAGAGCTCTCACATCGACAGGCAGGCGGTGCACTTGGGTGCTGCACTCCCACGTTTTAATACCTGACATGCTTTTCTCTGCAGGAGGAACAGCTGAGGTCTCATGAAAATAAAATGAAGCAGATTGCAGACGAATTAGCAGAGCATAAATTACATCCTGTAGAGAAGAGCCTCAAGTCAAAAGAGGCTGAGGAATACAGACTCAAAGAACATTACCTAATATTTGAGGTAAAGGAACTTTCATCTTTTCTGTGATAAATGATACCTTGGCTGATTGAGGAGAACTAAGAACTCTGGGGTGGGTGCTGTGAGCCTGGGAGAGCGTGAAAGGAGAGAGAAGGACAAGGGCTCCCAAGCTGGATGGGTGTCTTGGGGCAGCAGCAAGCCTCCCTGTTTTGCACTGAGGCTAAAAAAAGACATAACAGACATTTCCTCCCCTCTGTTATTTCTATCCAGAAGAGGGGAAAACTGATGAGAGAAAGAAAATCTTCCTTTACTGTGTCAAATCTTGACATTTCCTCAGGTCCCAAGTAAGAAAGTGGCTTATTTCTCAGTGTGCATCAGTCTTTTGCAGCAACATTAATAAAAAGTGAAGGGAATCCCTTGGAGAATTAATCTTGTTTTGCTGCAACTATTTCTGTAAATAGAGCCAAACCCAGCATTATAGCTGATTACAGACTCTTTGAGGATGCATGTAGCCAAGTTTTAACTCTCTTTAAAGTCTAAGAAGCATTTAATTGTGGGAGAAATGGGATATTTTGTTCCAGCGAGAGCTGAGTAGAAGGCGTGGTTCCTGCCATATAGGTGTCAGTGGGAAGGGACTGCTCAAGGCCTCCAGTCCTGCTTTCAGCAGGAACTTGGATTATTCCGAGTCTTAGCTCAGACTGAGTGTCTGAGCCTCAGAAATCTCCTGGGTGGAAATGTCCCACCTCCCTCATGCCAGGGCTGCACCACCCTTTTGTGTAACACCCAAACTCTCCAAAGCCACAGCTTCTGGCTGCTGGTTGCCTTGTCTTTGTACCAACCTTTCAAATAGTTGCTGCTGCCTCCCATTTTCCAGGCACCTTGTTTCGGAGGCCTGCAGAGAATTCTCCATCCAAGCATTTCTCTGGGCTGCCTTTCCAGTCTTCAAGGAGTAGCTGGCACTTCCAGAGCATAATTCATCTCATCTGTCTTATGAGATGTGCTCTAGAAATGCTTGTTTCTCTGTGCTGACAAAGAAGCCAGTACAGGCTGCCTCTGAGGTGTTGATAGAAAGGTTGGGTATTGCACAAGTCCTTAAAAAGATCCCATCTAGCACTGGAATAAGGGATCCAAGCAGAGAGGAGATGCCTCCCTTGATAGTGCACTCTGTGAGGAGCAATGGGGACACAACTCAGCAGCAGCAGGTGAATCACTGGATGGAAACAATAACAAGCATTTGTATTTGAACCAATCAAAGGGAACTCCTAAATCAGGAAGGAACAGATCTGTTGGTCTGATTTTTCCCCCAGTATTCTCCCTATACAGAGTGGCAGCCAAGACTTGTAAAAGCAGCTGGAGAGTCTTAAACACACACACACACACACACACACACACACTTGGGCTGTTCAGTCTTTGCACAGGCCAGACACTGTGCTGTGTTTAAACCTGTGGGGTGTGATTAGTGGGATCCTGACAATACAGGATGGGTTTTCCCGCAGTAGCAGATGGCATTGCCACACACACCGTGACTTGTCCCTGTTCCCAGGCTCTCTGTTCCCTCTTTCCCTGCAGAAGAGCCGCTATGAGACGTACATCAACCTGCTGTGCATGAAGATAAAAGTGGGGACAGATGACCTGGAGAGAATCGAGACCAGTTTCTTCAAGGTGGAGGCTGATGACCTTGCTTTGCGGAAGACACATTCAAGCCCTTCCTTGAGCCAGGGGCACATGTCTGTCAGCTGTAAGGCAGAAAAGGACATCTTAGAGCAGAACACTTAACAAGGGATGTGTGCACAGGGGGATGAACCGGCGATGCTCTGCGCTCCTGGACTAGATCGATGAGCACAATTTTACCTAGGAATTTACGTGAGCAAAACCGTAGACATGTATGACATGGGGATTGCTCTAGTGAAAGAAATCAAAGAAGCTTTAGTTGACACTCTCTGACAATGCTCTGGCATTTCAGCATCATTTCTTCTTCATTCCCAACAGCACCAGTGGCTTTTCTTACCCTCCTGCTGCAGCCTGCACAACAAAGGGATGTGCTGGTTCTTCAAGGGCCAGGTTGCTCTTTTCTCCACCAGCCCTCTCTCTCCTCCTTCCCTCCCTGGAGTCCCCAGAGGTTCATGGTCACAGTCCCCGGCAGTGCAGGAAACTCAGCCGAGACGATGGTCTATGGCACCACCAGCGCTCCCAGAGAAGGCACAGAAGGGCAGGAGCTCGTTCCTCCCACGAGGGGAGCACCCTTCAGCATGTCATGACATGTCGGGTGTTGTGAGATGATCACTGACCGAGTGAGAGGTGTCCTCAGCGTGGCACATGGGAACATCCTCTGCCCCCGGCAGGAGAGGCCTGGAGTGCCCTCTGTCACCTTATCCTTTTTATATATATATATATACATATGAATATATATAAATAAATATATATATATAAGGAAACTTTAACGTGGGTTTTTAACCTCAGTGTGCAAGTGAAGGCAAGCTGCCTGGGGAAGTCACTAGGGACGTGGAGGGTCTGACCAGCCCACCAGGATGTTTTAAAAATTGCAGTAGCCTACATGTCTTTTTTTTTTCTTTTTCTCCTTTTTCTACTCGAATGGAAATCCCACTCGGCTTTGCTGTGAAACATCGCTCTCCTGTTCCTGCTTATTCAGACAAACTGGCCAAGTGGCTGCTTATCTGGCAACCATGGCATCCACCACTTTGGGTTCAAGGCACAATTGGAGCTGTGCAGCAGCTCCAGGGAACCTGTGCAGGAGCAATCCCGCCTGCCATCCCTGCTGGATCCCTCCATCCTGCGATGCACATGCTGTACTCTTTTAAGTGGGGAATTGTGTTTCTGTTCCTTTCTGCTGCCTGTGGTCCAATGATTTATTGTTGTGCTGAAGTGATTCCTCTGCATTTCAATGCCACGACTGTCCTCCCACACTTTATTTATTTCACAGTTTGGTTTGGTCCTTTATTTCGGATTGCTTTTCTTTCCCCTCAGTGCATTCATAGTAATCAAGTTCCAGTTTTGAAGGATCTTGTAGCTGCTAATTACAGTCATTTATTGTTTATCTTTTGCAGCATTTTTTTAAACAAACAAAATAAGATTTATTTGGACCTTCAACGTTTGAGAGCCTATGGACTACTGTTTTCCATGATGGTTCATGACACTAAAAACCTCTCCCCAACTTTGTCACCTCTTCTTTTATCTCTGTTTCTTTGTACAGTTTGATAGTTTATTTGAAATGACGCACTAAGAATCATGTAAAAAAAAAGAATAACAATAAAGCTGAATCTGTTGGTAAAGAGAATTGGTCTGAAGTAGAGTTCCACCATGTGCTGGATTGATCCCAGACTTCACAGCCAGGCTGGTACAGGTCTCCACCAGCACCTGCTGCACAAAGCCAGGATTCTGTGGACAGACAGCACCAGAAAATGGCAATTCTTTCCACAAGTGGGGTACCAGCCCACCCATCCTCCTGGGGGCTCAAAGCACCGGCCTGCCTGTGCTTTGGATGGATGACTTGCCCCTGGAGCAGGTGTGGACAGGTGGGCTGCTTTGGGAACACATTCAGGATCTCTTCTCTCCATCTGGTGCACCCCAGGTGTGTCTGTCCATGTGCAGCCTAGAGGTTTATGGGAGTAGAAAGGTACCAACACCTGCACTGGTGGTTGGAGATACTCTGGGAGCTGCTACATTGAGTGGCTGTTTCTCCAAGGCATCATTGCTTTTGTGGCAGATATTGCACAGACATCCTTTGCACTGAAGACCTCCAAGATGCTCCTACTCCCGCAAACTGGCTGGTGCCCAGACTCCCTCCCAGAGTGGAAGTCTGAGGGAAATCTGGACCTAACTCTCTCCAAAATCCCAGGTATATTTTGTACCTCAGCCTGCCCTTTCTGAGCAACCCCTCCAGCAAGCAGTGACATCTCCAGTGTGTTTAAGCTGCCACCAAGAGCAGCTCAGCCCCCTGGTTGAAGGCGCCAGTCTGCCATCCTCAGCTGGGAGGAACTTGCAGAGAAAAACAGGATCTTGCAAAGTCTCTTCTGGGAACCAGGAAGAGGCCTCAAATCCATGAGACTCACCACCTAATGGATGTGGAACGGGGTGACAGTTGATGTCAAACAGCACTTGGCAAAACAGCTCAGAGGGTTAAATTTGCACTTACTGACTACCAGCAGTTTGCCAAGTGCACAAGTTCTGATCCAGGTTCACACACATGTGCAGGTGTGGTGAGAGCATCTCACGTGCACAAGGGCACTGAGAACAGCCAAAAATTCCTTGTTTGATCAACCCACAGCCTCAGCTTGTGACCTGGAAGAAAACAGCTTTTTCCTCCCTCTTTCTCCCTGGAGGTCAAGGAGTCAGCCACCCTCCACTAAGAGAGAAGAGCAGCATCTCAGAGGAATTAGGCAGCCACATCCTTTTCTCCTCCTGGAGGTACCCAGATGTGCTTCCTGGCACATTCCCAGACTGTGCCAGCCCCTCCAGCTGGCACCACAACTGCTTTGGGTCTCACACAGCCTCACCTGACAGTGATGGTTCAGCCTGACCACTTCTCCTGGATATAATACCAAATCCATTTAAGAGAGATTTCTTGGTGGGGGAGGCTTTATGATCCCAAGGCCAGGATCTGATGCTCCTCTCCTGCTTTTGTCACCCAATCTGTGTCAGCAGAGCAATTCCTTCCCCTCTGGGAAGGGCAGCAAAGGCATTGTACATGCAGAGCAGAGCTGGCAGAAGGCTTCGGTGGCTGCCCCCACCTGTGAAAATTGCAGTAAAATATTTACGGCCAAACCCTAGGAATACACATAGCTGGAAATGAGGAGTCTAAAAATAAACCAGCCAGGGGAAAAAGGAGAGAGGTACAGGCTTCCTTCGGAGGCAATCAGAGAGAAAATTGAAGTAGTGTAACTGCCTCTAAATATAGAACACAATTATGGGAATCAAGGGGCACGTTTAACAAGAAATCACCACCAAAAGAAAATCCTAAGGCTGCCATGGCTCAGAGCTAGTGGTGTTTCAGCAGATGCAGAGCATCACAGAGCCCTGCAAACCACGGAGTAGGGAAACATCCCCCTGTGCAGGGCAAACCCACAGCTCCTTTCTGAGGGACCCAGAGGGCAGAGAGAGGCAGGGATGCCTGGTGTGGGTGAGTTGCACTAAGCACACCCTGAGGTTTGGCCACAGGGTTGCTCTTCACCCCAGGGTTGCTCTGCACCCCAGCCCAGAGCTCAGCAGCAAGAGACCCAAGAGCTGCACCTTCCTGTAACGCAGATGCTGCTGTACCAGCCTTGGGGGGACTTCTCCATGAACAGAGCTCACAACCTCACAGATCCTGAAGAGAGCCCGGCAGGGAGATGGGGCTGCTTTGGGAACCCAAAGCCTTCCCATCTCTCTTTTCTATTTGTCTGTTTTCCCCAGGGATCAGCCCTGGTGATCTCCCCTGTGTCCCTTCCAAGGGGTGAGGTGCTCTCTGTCCATTCCTGTCCATCTCACTTTGCTCCTGGAGCCACTGGAGGAGATAAGATGGGAGATCAAAGGCAATGGGGAATTGCAGCTTGTCCCAAGAGTAATGGGAGAGCTGCACTGTACTGCTGCCTTCATCCAGCAAGGCTTGGGGCTGCACAGAAGTGGGACATGATGTGTCCAAGGGACACATGGAAAATGTCACCCAAATTCGGACTTGACCCTACCACCTTTATCCCCACTGCTAGACATCCAAGACCTGCTTGGGTGACATGGGCCCCATGCCAGGAGGGCAGGGTCCTTCAGCCTTTAACCTTCTGGGAAATCAGTGGTGAGATGCTTTATTGAAGGTGAATATTGAGCCCGCTGGTCTGCCTGGAGTCCCCACAGCACATGTGATGAGTGTTAGGGGTGGCCTGTGACCCAGCAGGGTTAGCTCCAAGGCAATGGTCTTCCTGGGGGGTTTGGAGCAGAAGAATCCCAGGCGGTGAGTGTGCTTAGCTGAGCCTTCAGCATAGGCAGCACTGTGAGGGCTGGGGGCTTCTCTCATGGCTCTGTGCATTCATAGAATCACAGAATGGTTTGGGTTGGAAAGAACCTTAAAGATCATCTTGTTCCAACCAGGTCATCTAGTTCAAACCGAGGTCATTTAGTTCCAACCTATCCATTCTGATGGGGTTGTCTCAGACCTGTTTTGTGGGTGGTCAGGTGTTGCATGGCAGCACAGCACTGGTGGGGTTGGACCCAACACATCTCTGCTCTGCTGAAAAAATCACTGAAATAGGTGCCACTTTTTATAGCACATGCCACACATCTTGGGCTCTCTTGGCACAATTACAAACTTTCACATTGGAGTGATGGGCAATCTCCTGGTATACAACTGGAGAAGGAATGGGATCCACACAGGAGATTGTGGGTGACATTCACTCGCCTCAGTGAGTCTTCACTCCTGAACCCTGCAGTAATGGTCAAATTTCCATGCCAGGTAGAAAAACACCCACCTCTGGGCCTCTGTGGGCATAAAGATCTTTACTGAACCAGAGCAACATTCATGTGAGGAAAGGATGAGGGAGCTGGGACTGTTCAGCCTGGAGAAGGCTCAGGGGGTCCTTATCCATGTGTATAAATACCTGATGGAAGGCAGTGAAAAAGAGGGAGCTCATCAGTGTCCAGTGACAGGACAAGAGGCAATGGGCAGAAAATAAAAAAAAGAGTAAATGCAGGCTGAATGCAAGAAGACACTTTTTTGCTTTGAGGGGAACCGAGCAGTGACAGCTTACCCAAAGAAGTTGTGGTGTTACCATCCCTGGAGATACTCAAACCCTGACTGGGCAAAGACCTGGGCAACTGGCTATGGGTGAGCTTGTGGAGCAGGGAATTTGGAAGAAATATCTTCCAGCCTCAACCAGCCTGTGATTTTCTGGATGGTACCTGTTACAGCTCCCCATTCACCCCTCAAAGGGCCTGAGATGAATGCAGCCCACAGCTTGTTATTTCTTATTTTATTTATAATATAAAAAATGTTCAAGTGTTAAACAGTCGAGAGTTCTGACATTCAGACAATCCAGAGCAAACTTTGACAATCATCTTATGACAAATTAGCAGAGTTTCCTATCTGACCCCATCATGGGTGAGGAATAGAGGGTTTAGTTACTTTATTGCTAAAAGTTAAATGAAATAATACACTGTCAATTGTTGTATTATCTTCTCAGTCACAGCTTCACCATGCATCCAATCTACAGTATCTGAAATGCAAAGGACATGCAGAAGTAAAAATATAAAAAGAAAAAAGTCAGGCTACAATGTAAACAGGTTTGCTGCAGAGAACTGAAGAGAGAGGGGCACTTCCACGGGGGATGCTCTGCCGCCTGGACACGCAGGACTGTCTCTTTGCGCCACAGAGCCGATGGCCAGAGCTGCTCCAAGTTTGGAAACGCGACGTCCATCGCCGATGGCAGGACGTGACGGTGACAACTTTCTTTGCAATACATGGCACGGTGGTACAGAGGAATCCTCTCACTGGGCGGCCCCACACAGGGCCCTTCCCAGCCAAGGCAGGGGCGACAAGCAAGGCCAAAAGTGCCCGGGGTCCTGCCAAGCCCTGGAGCAGCACGGCCGGCGACTGCCTGGCACCGCCTCCAGGGTTGGGACCACCGTCTGGGTGTCCTCCCGGCACCACCAGCCAGGGATGCCACGCAGGATGTCACACGGGACATCACAGCCCCTGCAGCCCTACGGCACCACGGCACACGGTGCCATGACCAACGCTGCACCGTGGCTACACCGCTCAGCCAAGGGGATGCCGTGGCCAGCACGGCACCGGCACGGCAGCGCAGCCACGGGCACCGGGTCTGGACAGAGCCCACCTCTCTGGGACCACCACGCAGAGCCTGCCCAGGCTGGATTCAGCGGCTCGGATTCAGCGGTACCTGACAGGGTGTGATCCGCCACAGTCATACGGGTGTCTGCCTTGCCTGACTAACAAACCTCCGCCAACTCAACTCCAGACCCGCAGGTGAGATGGCCAAAGGTCGGGAGATTCATTGTAAGGGCTGCTGCTGCTGCTGCTGCTGCTGCACGATTTCATTTTGTCTTCTTACCTGTGTGCCAAAAGAAACGTTATTTCTGCATTTCAGCACGCTGCTCTTGGGTTTCTTTTTCTCCTGATTTATGCAAAAATACAGGCATTTTACAGGGCAAGACAGATCCCCGTTAGACATGATAATGGAAATGCTCCCACTCATGTCCTTAATGTGTATTTAAACAATGCTTTAAAGAATAAGATCATTAATAGCAGGGTATGGGGCAAAGTGGCGAGGCTGTTTTCATCAAACAGAAGAGCGCCCTTGTGACAAGTTGTCTCCCAAACAAAAAACTATGATCTTAAAAATGCTACTGAAACAGAATCCTCGGCATGAATCCCAGCACTAGCATACAGCAAAAGGCACCACGATAGTTTTGTTTTCTATTTTTAAGTAGTCAAAAATTGGCCCACTTTTCTTTTTTACTTTATTGTTTGTTTTCTTGTCTTCTTTTTTTTTCTTTTTTTTTTTTCATATTTTTTTTTTTCTCGGAAGCTGTAAATCAAGACATTACATATAAATAGAGATTCCCTATAAAAAAGTCATTGTCGTTAGCTATTATAAGACAACTTTGCTAAAATGAAAATAAAACATTTTATTTGTTATATTCCCCCCCTTCTTTTATATAAAATAAAAATATTTATTTGTTTGTTTGTTTGTTTGTTTTGTTTTGTTTCATTCCGTTTTGCCTCGGCCCCCTTTCCTCGGCCTCCTCCATGTGGTTAAGTGTGCGGGCGCACGAGTCTGGGAGGCGCCTAGAGAGGCTCGGGGTCCGCTTTGGGCGCCACGTGTGCCAGGCTGCCGCGCCCGCTCTCCCCGTGGGCGCTGTGTCTGCTGCAGGAATAGTGAGTCCGGCTGTCGCCCGGCCGGTGCAGCGGCGGCGACTCCGTGTGCGCCGCCTCATTGTTCTGAGTGCTTAGGAACGGGGTGCTCTCGGCCACCAGCTCCTCGTCAGACTCGCTGTAAGAGGCGCTGCTCAAGGAGAAGGAGTCCCGGACGGCTCTGGCTCTGTGAGGGATGTGCCCGTTCAGTTTGGATTTTTTCCACCGCCTGTTGCTGCTGGCTGTTTTCTTTGGCTGCTCTAGCGCTGTGACGTACTCCTGCGTCGTCTCGTACTCGTCGTCCTCTGTGATGCGGAAGGGGCTGGAGGGAAGGCTCCCCATGCTGTCGTTTAGGTAGGTCTTCCTTTGGTAGTAGCTGTCGTACCTCTGCGTGTCCTGGATTGGGAGCTGGTACCGCCGCAGGAGGGGCTGCTGTTCCTCCACGCGGAAACTGATGGGAGCCGCCGGCGGCAGGGACACGGCGTGCGCCGAGTTGGGGGAGGTGATCTCGAAGGTGGGCACCTGCGTGGTCATCGAGCAGTGGAAGTCAACGGGCGACAGGCGTGCTGGTGTGGTCAGGGCCGACACGTACCTGAAAAAACAACACCTCTGTTTGGACACGCGGAACAACCCCGAAAACCGCCAGATGCGCCCGCACTTTGCCGAACACCTGGGCCAGAGACCCATGAGTGCACCTGCTGCTGGAGCTCCACAACTCGTGAGGAACCAGGTGGGGGGACCTTGCACAGCTGTGCCAGGGCAGGGTGAGCTGCTGGCTTTGGTGGGCACCCTGTGCCGTGCATGCCCAGACTGCCCCTCCAGAGGAACTCAGTGTGCAGTTCCCACCCTGCTTCACTGCAAACGCTGCAGCATCAACCAGCAGGCTGAGTCAAGGCTTCGCTGCCTGCCTTCTGTTCCCTCTGGAGCTGCCAGGCTTCTCTCCAAGGAAGATCCCCAAAATTCCCTCCCCCTGCTCAGGCCACAGATGGGGAAAGCCTGGGCATTACTTACTCTGACTTAGCAAAAATCTTATGTCTCAAAAATGAATCTACCACTTTCCTCTACTTTAGTGACAACATCAGTGTGGCCATTCATGTCTCCTCTAGCTCCTCTCCAGACAGCCGTTCCTTTTGGCATCATCTCTTAAAAAGGACCAGATCTTGTTTCCTCTCAATAGTCCCAGTGGTGTCTCTGCCCAGTTCCATCTGGTCAGACCCTCTAGCTTATCCAGCACCCTTTTACCCATGTGTTTTGTGAAGTGTGAGGTCTCTGTACGAGCTGTGTCAGTCTGAATGGACCAGGGACAGGAATGACAGGGCAGGAGATGCTGCCTTTGTCCTCTGCCCCATGGACAAGCCCCACTGCCCTGAAGGGTAACTGCCCAGAAGTGACGGTGTGACCACCCAGTGTCACCCATGGCTACCTGCAAAGGGCTGGAGCAAGTGTGGAGATGTGCTTCTGCACCACGAGGAACCAAACCACAGAGAGGCCACCTCTGTTACTGCTGATGATGGTGTCTCAGCTTGCAGTTGTGCTCCTTGGAAGGCTGGGTCACACCTAGTCCTATCCCAAAGACTGCTCACCAGGGCAGCCAGGACACAATGCTGAGGACACAAATCTTTTCCCCATGTACCTGAGTACCAGACCCCGCTTGAGCTGCCAGCCCATCAAGCTGTCCGGGGTGCACTCTCAGCCAGCTTTTCTTTACAAGCTGCTGACTGCAGCCAGGTATTTTATGCTCCTGTCATCCCTGTGCTCCAAATCTACATTGCCACCAGGTGAGCGGGGTGCAGTGCTGGCCAGAGTGACCTCCTGGGGTAGTGTCTTCCTCTGGCAGGACCAGGGCTGGATTTTCTCCAGTGCTATCATGGGACTGCTGCTCTAGGGCAGGGAAAGGCAAACATTTTTGTGTTCTGCACAGAAGGCACCGCTCGTCACTGCTGCAACGTGGTGGCACCAAGCAGTGGGGTCTGACCTCTCGCTGTGGGGTGAGTCCCGCAGGGAATCCACCGAGTCCCGGTACTGTGTCGTGGGCCTCCGCGAGTCCTCGATGCAGAAGGTGGCCCCACGGCGAGCCCGTGCCTCCACGCACGCAGGGCTGTTGCATTTACTGGTTCCCACCGAGGACAGCATTATCCCAGACTGGGAATCTGAAGTCAGACTCTCCGTTCGCTCCAAGCTCCAGGTGTGGCTTTCATGTCTGTGGACCAAATCCCATAAAGACAGTGAGCAAGGAATCCCCACCACACTCTTCTCCAAAGAGCTGCACACAGGCACAGCTCACACTCAGCTCTGCACCTCTGCACTGGTGTCCCCCTTCTCTCTCACTAGGATATGTCTGGCCAGGGATGGCCAGCTTCCCAACCCTACCTTTGATTTGTCTTTCTTCACTGCTTCTTGGTGATATAATTAAAGGGCAAAGAAAGTGAAGCATTGCATAGCAGGTGTTTATGCCACCACTGAATAAATGGCAAGGAGTAGGACGGGACAGCCCCTGGAGGGAGGCCAGGGCAATCCCGCTTTGTGCTTGCAAACCGTTCTGGGTGTGGAGCAACACATTGGCCATGCCAAGGCAAGTCAGCCAAGTTTCTTCAAATGTGCCACCTGCATTGCCAAGTGACAGCCCCTTTGGAATCGCTACCAGAAAGGAGCCAGGAGAAGCCACTCGAAATTAGCAGAGCGAAGTGTACCAAAGAGAGATCTGGATGTTCAGTTTCCACTGCTTCATAAAAGATTTTGGCAGCAGAACACTTTCAAGGTGCTAGACAAAAGCTACGATGTGCTGCCTAGACCTTGCTGAGCACTTGAAGCCCACCTGTCCTAGTCTGGGGGGAAAGAGGACATCCCACAAGGACTCACCAGGGACACACAGGGCCACCTGCACACCAGTGTCCCACCCACACCACAGCCACCACACTGATATACAACACCTCTGAACTCCCAAGCTGCACCAGATCGAGCTGAGCCGGTGAAGGATTTTGGGTGGGGGTTTGCAGAGGAGAGCAGGCCTCATTAAGACTTCCTAAGAACTTCTTAATTATTGATGGCTCCAGGCACATGCTCATTTATAACTTCAAACGGTGTCCTCATTAGAGGCACTGATGGAGTAAAATGGAGCCTGATTATGCCAGTAGTTTGCCTGTGGCATGACTTCAAGAAGCACCTGCTCATTACACTTGACTCAGGAAAATTAGGTGGCAGGTAGCCAGGACCAGAGGCTACACAAGGTAGGTTCCTCCCCACAGCTGCCATGTACTAATGCTGCCCTCCAGGCACACCTTTACTCTTCAGGAGCTGCCCAGGGGTGGCCCATGACTTTGCAGTGAGCATGGAAGGCCAGCAAGGTGTGGGTCTGCAGGCGCAGGAGCCTCTGTGCACTTGGCTCAAGCTTCCACACACCTATCTAGGGTTGGGCTGCAGAGTACAAAGTCAAAAAACCTGGAAAACACTCTGTCTAGCCTGCAAGCACCGGGGTTTCCCTGGAAAAAGCAGTAATTTCCAGCCCATCAAGTCATTCTTGGCTCCCTCTCTACTTGTTGAAGGTCTAGCCAGAGGAATCCGGAAGGAATTCACCTGAAAACCCAAGTTCAATATCTGAAGTTGATCTTGAATACCTGTTCAACCCTGATGAAAGCCGGAAACGTGTGGAATCTATCTATGAGCTGTAGCTGCAAGAATTCTAGGATTCCTGGATGAATGGAGACAAACCCACCAGGCTAATGAAGTACATGAGCCAGTCACGTACCAAAGGCAAGGGATCTCCAAGAAAAACACCGTCACTTACTGGAAGAAGCACAAGAGCTGTGTAAGAGGAAGAACTGGAGCATCCGAACTCAAAACAGCATAGGACTTTCTTTAGAGCATTTGAAGGACTTTTCTGAACGTAATAAAAGTAGGGAAGTCCATCTGCAATTTAAATGGTCTCAAAACCCATGAGAAGTTCAGTGTCCAAGCCATGCAGCTCTTCCCCTCACAGTTATTTTGTCCAGTGTGCTGCAAACACAACTTGCAGAGCCTTTCCTACATGAATCTTCCCATTTGGGTCTGTGCGAAGCATGGAAGCACAACTTAATTTCCTCCTGTTTTCCAGCAATGTCAGTGCTACAGGTTCCTGCTGGCACCTTCCTGCAGGTCAAGGATCACACTTTTTCACACCTCTCACTACCTAGCTGTGCCTGCAAAGACCTGCAGTGTAGACATGGCCCATATGCCAGCGCAGAGCCCAACATCAAGTGAAAACAGGAAGCGAGGTGAAAGGAAAACCCTTGAATCTCACAGCATCCTAACACAAACAGCAGGACAAAGTCCATGGAAAAACAGTATACATCACCTCTGGCTGGATGTTGGAGTGGCTGTGGAGCAGTGATGAGACGGGGAGCAGGAGTGACTTCCCGAAAAGGTTGTCTCTGTTTCCCTTCGGATCACGTGCTCAGTGGCAGAAACATTCTTAGAAATATACTGTAAAACATGAAGAATCACACAGATCAGCCACCACTTCATCAATGCTGCCACAGGAAAATTGAGCTGTTTGGATTATTTATGGTGAAATCAGGTGAGGACTGAGTGAACCCTAAAGCTCCACAACCCAGGGAAAAAGACAAGGGTGGTTGAAGTTCTTCTCTGCCCTTTCACTTTGAACACTGGAAAAGAGCCATGGCATGGGGAAGGGTATGACCAACCAAGGGGTTCCCCATAGAATAGTGGTGCCATGTGTAGCTGCTGAGCAGAGGCACATCCCTGCCCACAGGAGGTTACACCAGCAAAAAGAGAAGGACGTGAAATCTCTCAGAGATTCGAGTCCTGCAGAAACACCAGGTGGGATCCAAATATTTATGCTGAGATATTCCTTCATCTTAAAACCGGCCCTGCTTCTCACAGGGACACTAAGTTCTCTGTGGGAGGCAGCACTTCAGCTTCGGTGGGCTGCGATTCTTAGAAATTTCCTTTCCCCCTTCCTTAATGGCTGGGATTCATCCTAGATAAATTTTACCATCCAAAGGGTGACCCAGTAGAGGTTGTAGCTGATTCATTGGGCTCATTTCCTCTTGTTTGGCTCTGTCTCCCCCTTCCCTTTTTCTGACCCCTTTCCAAGGCCTTAGTCCAGCAAGGCACTTAAGCCCATTGATGTTTAAGTTCTACTGAGTTTATAGAGTTTGATGGGAATCCCATGTGACTGAAGTCACGAGAATGGCTGAACCACCCTTCTGGATCTGGTCCTGAAGTTCTCAGGGATGTAACACTGACAGCCCATCAGGACATCCCACCCTGCCCAGGACACAACTCCTGGCATGGGCAGGTGGGCTAATGGGGTGCTGACCAGGTGACCATGATATGCTTCAGCACAACATGGTCACCTCGGCAGCTCTGGTCACTGCCCCACTGATCCCATTTGTCATCCCACAAAGTGGGACTTGATGGGATAGCTTAATAAACAGGAAACATCGGGAACATCTCTTAGTGGAAATCAGGGTCACACTTGATTCATCAAAACAAGCCTGTCCCAAGTGCCCGAATCTCATCCTGTACTTCAAAGTAAAATCATGTTTGCCTTCAGATGTTGCTTTTGGAACTGTTTCTATGTGGAATCTCATCTCTTTACTCAAGTTTGTTAGTGTTTTGCTCCCCACACACATGCACACAGGTGTGTAAGCACACACATCCATGTCCAACCCCTGGTGGAAAACAGGCTCTCAGTAGCCTGCAGGGAGATGGAGACAAAGGGTCTTACATCGGCCATTTGGATTTCCTCAGGATCCAAACGTGGATGGCTTGGCCCATTCGCAAGGCTCCGGTTCTGATGGGCAGGGCACATGTTCTGCCGTAAATGGTTATGCATTTGTTTTCTTTGTTTCCTTCAAAACAGAAAAGAAAAAAAATCTATTAGGAAGACTTCTCTCACAGGGCTCTCTGCCCTCAGAGATGGTAGAGAAGGCAAGTCTTGGACACGTGGATGTTCCAATGGCATTTGTGGAAAGTTGCAAACAAGAAGAAACAAGGCATTCAACACTTCACACCTTCTCCTGCTTTTCCAAAGGAAAAAAAAGGTGAACTTTTCATATCATGGGCAATTTGGGAAGCTGGGTCCAGGGTCCCCTTTTCAAGATAAGGGCCAGCCCAATGCAGTGGAGTCAAGGGCACCAAGGGAAGGAATGAGAAAAGTGGGGAGAAGGAAAAGGGGGAACAAGTCCTGGCTTGGCCGTGGAGACAAGGTACTAGACCTGTCCTGCATGAAGGACAAACTGGCAAAGCCTACCCATGCCCTGGCAGGACACCATGTCCCAGGGACACTCCGAACTGAGATGAGGTGCAGGTTAAGTAGGGAGAAAGGTGCTATCCAGACAGGGAAAGTTTGCCATAAAACAGGTTCCCAAGCCTCTTGTTCCATCAAGATTGCTCCGAAAGTCCCTGGAATGTACACGGTTGAGCCCACAACTCCTGTACAACAGCCCACTGTGCCTCTGCTGTCAGAAGGGGAGCTGCTGGCTTGGGGTCAGCTTTTCCCAGTGCCACAGCATCCCCTGGCTGGCCAAAATGATGCTGTTTCAGGGGATAAGCAAATGGTCCCGGGAAAACATTCTGCTCAGGCACAGCCGGGTAAGCAGCTTCACTGGCCTCCTGCATGAGACCTTCTTGGGAAATGCCACAGCACAGCACCTCCTTAAAACAGCATCTGGGTGAAAAGCATGAGCGTGTGAAGTGTGAGCACTGCCACTCACTGAACTCTGGCCAGTTCTTGTCTGTCAGCCACCCATACTCACTTGGTTTTACAGTAAGCTACCACACAGACGATGCCCACCACAAGCAAGGCAACGCAGATTCCCGTGATGGTTAAAACTCTCTTCTGGTAGAGCTCTTCTGCTTCTGCAAATGGAGAGAAAGAAACCAGTTACCAAATGGGCTCCAGCACCGGCGGTGCACAGGAACCAGCACTGCGTGTGGGTAAGACAGAGGACAGGGCTCAGGCACACCTCCTACCAATTCACTGCCCGTCTAAGAGCTGCCCCACACCTGAGCCCAGCTGGCCCAACCTGACTCACCCCTTTGAGACCTTCACTCCTTTTGTCTCCCTGTACCTTCTCCCTCTCTCACTCGGTGGCTCACCCCTTCTGCACTCACACTTCTCACTTTCCCTTCTTTTCCCACAGTGACTAATCTCAAAAAGCCCCACAACTCTCCTCTCCCTTCCAGCAGATCCCCTTTTTCTGATACCTTAGTGACCTGCCAAGGAAGCCCTTGAGCACCCCCCACTCACCACGAGCACGCATGCCCTGTGATGCCCTGATCACAGGCTCTGCTCTGACGGGCTCAGAATGCCTTTGCCTTGCAGCTGCTGCATGCCCTGGAGCTCGGTGGTGTCTTAGGACCACTGAGCAACAGGCCCCAGAGCATGTAGGTGCTGAAAGGGACATCCTAGAACAGTCAAAAAGCAGCATGAGGATGGAGAAGTGACAGCGCGTTAGACAAAAAAAAGGGAGTGGACTAATTAAAATACAGTAACCAGTGATGGATTTTTAATGGAACCCTAGGAAGCGATTCATTCCATTGCAGCAGGTAACTCAGAGGCACACACAAAATATAAGCAGCTTGCTGCTGCTTCTCTCAAATGTCACTGTGTGTCACAGGCCACCTCTCAAACCAGAAAAGTCACTTGCATCAAAAACCAAACCATGCTGGAAGTGAGGTAATTCATTCCCATCAATCAAAGCTCCCAGGAAATGCTTGGATGTCACTTGGAGTGTAACTGAGCTACACCTAGGCAGTAATCCCATGGCAAGGACACCTCTTCCCCCGTGGTTACACCAGAACAGACCCTCTTCTTGGTGACATCCAGCAATTTGGTTCCCCAGTTGGAAGACTGGAGAAGGATTCAGTGCACAGCTGCCATGGGTGTTTCAGTTCAGCATCTAGGAATGATGTCTTCATGCCCCCACACTATGTGTTAATGCTAAAGTTATTGGGGTTTGTGCCTTCTTTAATATTCATTGGAATATTTATTTCATATAGATTAGTCAGTAAGAGTCATGCCATGGTTGCTGAGCTTCATCACACCACTGAAAATACTTTCCATGGATTTTCTGAAACCCCCAGTGCTACCAAACACTCAAATACAAAACCAGAAGAGAAACAGGTTTATGTCTGGGATGAGATTTTAGCAAAAAAAATTGAGGGGGAAGCAGTGAAACATCTCAGATACCTGAATATTTAGAACCTTTTCAGCTTGCCATTTTAGGAAGGAAAAAGCATTTTTGGGAGGAAAAAAAAGCACTAGGAAAAATGTTCATCTCATTGAAAGTCTCAAAATGGGAATGGAAAAAGGTTTGCTAAACAAGGGCTGAGAATGACAGCCCTGGCATGAAGATGCAAAACATAATCAACAGAGCTTACTTGTTTTCCCTGTAAAGAACCAGGTGGAACTGGTAAAGAACCGACTCTGAGGTGAAACACTTCCTTTAGTGACACGTTTCCCTTGTGTGGGTACTCTACTCCAGGCATCAGCAACCATGGCAGACAAGCCTTCTTGCTCTTGCACAGCTCTGGGACCTGGATTCCATCTGTACAACTCTTTCCTTCAGACAGGAATTTCAGAGGTTTTTCTATGAATTAGGAGAACCAGGTAGGATCATGTCCTGGTTATGGATGGCACCAGGCAAGAATTTTGCTACTACCCAGCAAAAATTATATTAACCAAAAAAAAAAGAGGCTGGACAGGAGGTCTGTTTTCACCATGGACTCATTCATCAAGCCAATTTTTTTCAAAGATTCTTCGTCAGCAATACTTTTTGCTACGAAGACTTCTTTTCCTAAGCAAGAATCATTACCTTTAAATCATGGAGGAGGAAGAAAGAGCAAAGTCAACAAAACTATGGTTTGTTGTGTTTTTGTTGGTGTTTTTTGGGGGGTTTTGTGTTTTTTTTGGTTTGTTTTTCTTTTTGTTTGTTTGTTTGTTTGAGTTTTTTGTGGTGTTTTTTTTTTCCCATTACATGACAAAATTCTTCACCCAAGGCTCCAATCCCACTCTCTGTTCTGGTGATCAGGTCAATATGGGACCCTGACATTGACATGTCTGACTGTCCTGAACCTTCATCTTGCATAGGGAATGTTTTAGTTCATCAGAAATGCAGATTTAGCCTCTCTGTCTTGAGCTGACAGCTCTGCTACCTGAAGCAGTGAGATGTGAGGCTGTGCATCACTGCTGCAAACTGAAAATTCAATGACCTGCTGTTAGTAATTCAGCTTGGCTCTCAACATCTCATTAAAGCTGATGCTCTATAACAGCATCTTCACGTTGCACAAAACCATCTCGACAGTGACAGAAAGAAAATAAGAGAGTGCACACTACAGCTGTGTATTTGAGCAGGTAAGATCCTGGAGCAGGACTCGTCCATTTGTGTCTCTATGCTCTACAAACACCACGTCTTCGTCAGCAGCATCGTCACTCTACAGCAGCTAACACTATGAACAAACCATGTGGTGCCACACAATGTCGACAGAATCACAGTCCAGCCATGGTGTCACAGCAAGGCATGACAGTGACAGACGAATGACAGAGAAGAGACGACTGCAGACTGGGAACAGGATGTGTGAGGTTCTGTGATGACATCGAGAATGGATGAGGAAAAGGACAAGAGGTCAACAAAAAAGGGATGTCAAAAATCCTCGATTTTAAAGTTTATTGAAGTGTATTAGCATTAGCAGCACCACTTTCTCTGAAACACCTGACCATAAAATTCACACACTTTCTGCAGTGGGGAAGAACTGTCAGGGGTTGCCCCACCAGTCCTGGGGGATCAGGCATGCAAAATCTGGAGGAGATAAGCATCTCCAGCTTCAGCTAATGCATGCGTCTCCACCTCAGAGACCTGAGAGGGCAGTTTGGGATCCAGAAGTGAAAGATTGGTGTCCCCATATCTCCAGCAAATGGAACGGAACATTTTCCATATGAAGATCTGCTCTAGCTGACACTGTTGGACCAATGACTTTAAATTGCGTGATAAATCATAGAATCATCATAGAACAGTTTGGGTTGAAAGGGACCTTAAAGCTCATCTTGCTGCAAACCCCCTGCCGTGGGCAGGGACACCTTCTGCTAGACCAGGTTTCCCACTCTCTCTTCTCCCACCTAACCAGCCCTCCCTGCTCTTGGCTTGTACAATCCAGGGAAACCTCACCTCAAGGATTTGATTTTCCAAGTGCTTACTCAAAAGATAACTTGATTTATTTCTAAAAAAAAGACTGAGGAGAATGGAAGGAAAATAATATGGTTATGAGCAGCTGGGCAGGAGCAGGTAAATGCCCAAAGGCGATATTTTTAAATCATTTAAGTTACTGCAGTGTTTTTCCAAGCTTGCCACCATGGTGCTCAGCATTGCGCCCTCCACTCTCGTGGAGAACTACTGACTGCCCTGGGATCTAGTTTTCTAGATTAACTCATCTCATGCCACCTTTTTTGGAATAATTTCCTCCCAGTCAAGAACCAAAATGAGCCACTAAATTTTGGGAGGAGGAATGACAAAGCTCATCCTGACCTTTCATAGGATCCAGTGGAGGTTAATGCGCCTGGAATGGCAAATTCTATAAAAGACTTGATCTTCCTAAAATTTGCCTTCCCATTCCTGGAATGCCTTCCCCTGCTGGCAACCTTTTGGATGGACACAAACTCCTGCTTTTCAGTTAAATGCACAAAAGCATGTTGAATGGAGACGTATGGCAATTGTAACATCTCAGTCACGCCACACACACCAGGCTGCTGCTTGGAACAAAGAAAAAAGTGCTGCTAAAAATACACGTGCATTTTTATAGGTTTACATTTAGAATTTTTGATTTGCTTTGTTTTGGTTTTGTTTTGCTTTCTTTTTCTTTTTATTTTTATTTTTTCCAATCCAAACATCTCTCTTGGTGCCAGGGAAGTGAACAGAACAGCTGATTTTTCAATCATCCCATTAAAGCCATAAATATAATGTGGGAAGCTCTTAATGGCTTCTGATTAATAAATGAATGGTTGTTCCATACCCTTTAATTCAAATCCAAGATGCTCTGCCAATGCAGAAAGAAGACAAGGAAGAGAAAGAGAAAAAGAAAAACAGGTCTGTCAGAGAACTCTAAAATACAAACACACACACCGTGCAGTTACAGCAGGTTAGCTCTCGGCAGGCTCAGCAGCACTCACGCAGACACCGGGCGCTTCAGAGCACTTCAAATCCCCGCCACGTTATGCAAAGAAAGACCCAAACAAATTGCAGTGGAAGTTCATTATGAATTCTTTCAGTTAATTATGAATTCTTTTGAGATGAGCCATGTTTGTTAGTACCTGATATGGAATTCACAGTTCAGGCAAGGGGGAAAAAAAAAAAGACTAAAAAAAAAAAAAGGAAAGGTACACTTGTTCTGAAACGACTCCTGACAGGTCGAAACACATAGAGACTGCATGAACCTGGGGAAAACCATTCCTTCCCTTTCTACAGGCCAGCTCTGCCCTGGTTTCCCACAGCCCTCTTTGCCTGGGGGCTGAGCGCCCAAGGGGAGCGCTGGGCACACGGATGTGTGAGGCTGTGCCCGGGGTCCTGAGGCTTTGCCAGCCCCGTTCTGCTGCCCACGACCTCTCGTGTGGCCTGGGGTGCACAGTGTCCATCTCCTGACGGCGTGCCAGCCGTGCCAGCGCGTCTCTGGGCAGCTCAGGGCTGCCTCGAAAGCGGGCACAGCGAGGGATGAGCTGCCCGGGCTGGGCAACGAATCCCTCACAGAGCCAAAAGTGCAAACTGCACTGAAAGTTTCCCTCAAGCCTGTGGTCTTCCCAATTTCACTTCTGCTGTGGTTCTGCATTGTTTGAGAAACACAAGCAGGCTGCAAAAAAAAAAAAAAAATAGCCCAAATTGAGGTGTCCGCTTTGAGATTCACGTTCATCACAAGTGATATCGCAGTTCGCCTGGCAGAGGCAGTGCCAAGCACAGGAGTTTACTCAGAGAATCAATAACACAGTTATCCAAAACAGGTACCCTGAATTTCAGTATTTTCCTCGGACAGACCTCTCCTAAAGACAGTTTTTCTTACATAAACATTGAAGTTCTCCATACTTACCACTGCACACAAAAGTGAGCTCTGCTGCTTCCAGGCACCATACACACAACATTATTTGCAGCTTGGAGATGTCCAGATTTATTTATTATATTTTCCATAGGAACTGCTTTTTGCTGCACAGAAATATTGGCTTTCTTTTGCAATGCTGTTCAAAATTTAGGCGGGGGGGAATTAGCACTAATTATTATGGAACACATAAACACGTTTTCTAAAGCAGGCTCTTCTCTTCTAATCAATGCTGACATTTGGGTTTGTTTGGTTTTTTTGGGGGGTGGGTTTTTTAAAATTTTGTATGATTTAAAGGCCACAAAACCCAGCTGCTCTCTGCTTCACATCTCACATCTGTCTAAAACAACCCACTCCACCGTGCATTTCAGAGTCATTTTGCCCAAGTTGCAGTGCCGTGGACATAATGTGGTGGGCAGCAGAGAACTGGACGGAATATATTCCTCCTAAACCTCTTGGTTATCACACCCAGCCCTGACCTATTCCTAAGTCTTCCTGCCATTGCACACACTGTTTCCCCTGACACTGACAAATGCATGTTAGAGATACCTCAAATTTCATTAAAATATCTAAGCTGTTGGTCCATCTGATAGCTGCAGATTGCCTATCCTGCCACATTTCCTTCCTCTTCCAGGACAGTGTGCCTGTGTTAAGAGCTGGGCAATACATGGAATCTCCAGTTACAGAAAGACAGTAAACTTTCCCTAAACTCTACAGCTTGTCCAGTGCTGTAACAGCCTTGAAAATCCAGATCCATGACAACAGAGGATTGAAAATCTGCTGTGGATGAGCACACAGTTAACTTTAGGAGATCCCAAAGAGCAACCTGTACTGCTTCCAAGGGAGAGGAATCACCCTGCTGTGATAGACCACGAACACCCTGTCATTACCCAGCCACACCAAAGCATGACCATCACCCTGTAATTCAGTGGTCAGCAGTTATCGTGTCACTGAAAGGAAGCTGCAGAATGTTCGTGGAATTTAAAATGCTGCTAAATATTCGTTTGGGGATCAGATGAGTAAGAGGTGGAGGAGGAAGCAGAAAGGTGGGTAAAATAAAGAAGTATTCTTTCACTTACTGCAATCACAGCAGGTAAAAAACTACTGCTGAAGAAGCGAAGTGAACAGAGAAGCTAAAATTCAGATCAAGGCCCTCCCAAAGGGCTTGAAGTGGTACCTTTATCCCTCTGCTCACAAGGACACCTCACCTCAGCGTTAGGAGCAAGGTTACCAAACCAGACCCATCAGAGGGGTCACTTCTGCATGTCAGGGTGATGATGAGCCCTCCTCTGGCTGCAGCCTGGTGACTTATGAGTGAGAGGGACAATCCTTCAGGAAAACAAGAAGCCTCTGACACCATCAACCTACACTGCTCCACTTCCATCATGGTTGAGGCAGCAGCACTGGGGCCAGTTATGGGAACAGGTTCAAGAGAAAGCTGCTCTCCCAATGGATACCTGGAAATCCTGCCCTTAGTTTGCAAGCAGATCAGTAGGAAGACTCCAGTTATTTAAAATTCAATTTGTAAAGAAACCAAGAATTAAATATGGGGTAAAAATGAAGAATATGTGAGATGACATTGTATATGACCATCAGCTCTAATCCAGGATGTTTACAGGCAGGCTGCAGACTGCAACTTTAATTGGGTCACAAAGTAGAAAATGAAAATGTTTCACTAAGCAAGATGATGAATGGTATGACATTTGTCCTTCAGATCAGTGATGATTATTTGAGGACATAAATAAACAGCAAAGTTAAGATGAAATTTTTGTTTCCATAGACAAGATGCAAGCATAAATATAAAACTTTATCCCAAACTTCTAAATTGTTCCATAAAGCACAAATGGAAAGAATCCAAATGTGTAGACTTGTGAAATGTATAAATGTTCCTGCTGACCATATTTAACTTGCACTATCTCAGCCCCACCAGGAGCGAAATAGTTGCCAAGGTGTTTCACGAAACCTTTACAACCAGCCAGCCCAAAGCCTGGCAATTTATTAGCAAAACTCCAGGAGGGTTTTGCAGAGACCTGAAAAGCTCCTTGTAGAAGACAGAATATAGAACTAGATCTTCATCTGGTGTAAAACAGGCAGCTATGGAATACAGGTGTCAACACAGCTTTAAAGAAAAGAGTTTCTTAGAAGGAAGGATGATTTTGAACATGCTTCTGTCTCCTGGGAAGAGCTGCAAGCCAAAGCTGTGCCTATGAAGGACATAGATGTCCACGGGCTGAGTCTCCAGCACCCACTAGAAGCTCTCAGAAAGAATTCCTGATTATTTTGGATATTGTTAAACTGCTCACCCAGGTGGGCCAGGCAGAGAGGAAAATCTGGCTGCAGAGGCTAAATGGCCCATGGGCACCTGTGCTATGGATTCATTCTGGCTGTGGATGAAGAGTTGGATGAGTTCTGGTGTCACTAATGTATGGACAGCCAGACAGAGACACCCGTGACTCTGCAGGTACCTGTACCACAGTACCAGGGGCCACCTAACAGCTACACCCATGAGTTTTTCTATGGTGACACAGAAATTTGAAGACCTTGATGTGAAAAACATATTATTAAGAGGATTTAATGACTCACCACTGTGGAAATAATTCTCATCTACGAGGTCATTTCTCTTTTTCATGTAGCAATTGCAGGCAATCACTGTCCTCTCAGTTCAATGCCATTAATTCTCCTTCAGTCTAAATTACAATTGCTACTACAATTAAATGTTGCTTTAATGTCCCTCAGTTATATTTTGCAGCCTCTATAGGGCTTTCTTCTCACAGGCTGGTTAAAGCCTACGCAACACAATCTCCTAACTCTGATCCATCAGCCAATTCCTTATGTGTGGATGGAGGAGTGCACAGAGACCAGTGACATTTCATACTGACAAAAGGCATCTAGACAGACTCGTCAGAGCATCTTTTTCTTCTCAGGTATGTACCTTTCAGCTCTTTTAATCTGAGTGAGTGAGCAGTTGTTTGCTCTGACATCTCTCCTTCCTGCTGCTGGGAGGTTTTCTATTTTGATGACTGTGGGAAAGCCACCTGTCCTACTGTCCTGCAACTGACCTACACTAAACAGCTTTTAAGTTTCCCTGTGAGACTTTGCCCACGCTTACTGGGTGTGGGGTCTCTATGCCTCAGTGTCTCAGGGCCCTCACCTGTGCTGGGTTATTGTCCACCACTGGTGGCAGCCAACTGCGTGCTCAACCCTCGCCGCTGCAGCACAGAAAAGCCACACTGCCTCAGATCTCCTTGCAGAGTGAGCCTTGCTCAAAACCAGACCATCAGGGTGGCTCAGACTAACACAGGCTCAGCCCGAAGGCAGGCTCAGAGAGCTGACACAGCCAGGTACCACAGTTCTGCTCAGAAGTGGCACCTTGCTGGGTCAGAGCAATGATGTCTGTTTGCACTTTGCATCCATTTTCTCGGATAAGTGGCTGTTTTAGAATGCTTCACCTTTATTTTTCCTGCAGTATTTCAACACGTTTCCAAGGTAAAATGTAAAGCTATAAGCTGACAGGAACCAACTGCTGACTTGAATCACTTGCTTGAATTCTGCTGTTGCGAATTCCTACCAAAAGCAAACCATTCATCCAAACAAGGGCTGAGTTGGGACAGGCTGGGGGTCTCCAAGCCCAATAATACAATTCCTAACGAGTTCCTCTATACCAATCTGTCAGAAAACAGCAACAGTGTGAGCATGACATGAAAAAATCTCCAAGTTTTAACATTTCCTTTTCATTTTCAAGCAGTGGGGTATATACCCAGAAGGGTTGGCAGTGGGCACCTGCTCACAGGGTTGTAACAGCAACACAGAGAAACATCACATGCAAGAAAACCTAACCAAATACAGCTGATTTTCATCTTAATGACTGCGGGGGTCTAGCAGGTGTTTTGGGCAATCAAAGTAAAACAAACCTTCAGAGTTACCTGCCGAACAGACTAAGACAGCCTGGAGAACATGGGAAGTTTTACCTGAGCAAAATCTGAATAAGGTTTTAAATCAGAGAGATAGGAAGCTGCTCCCAAAAGGAAGGTACACAACATCTGGCACGATGCTGGGATGCTGCACCATCTCCATCTGTGGCCCAAACTTAGCAAAGTATTTGCCATATCTTTTCAGAACAGCATCTTCAATTTAGCTCACTGCAGCCTCTCCCTCAGCCCTGGGATATACCTACTAAAAGTCACTGGAGTATTTATTATTTATATTAAAGAATCAGAAGGTTCCAATCTAGGCCTGAAAACCTAAAATACCCCAAATACATTTAAAACACCACCAATGTAGGTGTCCTTATTTACTATTTAAGTATCTGTCAAATGCTGTCGGTGTTCTCAAATCATGAATCAGGACAGAGCTATTTTATTTCCAGTGGAAATGCCTGAACCTCATTTAATCTGTTTCAGCTTTTGACCTGTCAGAACCCATATGGGATGAAGCACTGAGTGAATTATAGAGCAACAGCAACTTCTACTGTGCCCTAATTATTGATAAAGTAGGAGGTAAACATTTGCAGGGTCCACACTCCAGTGAAATTCCTTTCCTGTCCAGAAAATCAACAAGTTCAGTGCAAGATTTTCTGCAGTGCTGCTGGCTACTTATATTACCCAACTGTGACCTGAAAGTGAAAACAGCTATAAACACGTCTGAATCATCTTCTTCCATGAATTTTACCCAGGTTGAGACAGGTAACCTGGATCGTTAAGCTTTTTCTACCTTACTGTGCCGTGGTTAAAGCAGAGTGGAGGTAGGAAATGTACAAATGTCTGTTTTAAAGCAGGTGTTGTTCCTTTAACATGTGAATAAAACTAAAACAAATCTCAGTCCCATAAAAAGCTGGATTCTGCAGGCTGGGGGTAAAAAACCCCCACGCTGTTTGCTCCCGCAATTAATGCTCTGAAAAGGCATTTTCCTGACAAAAAAACTCATTTCCTCCCATGTTTTGGTTTTGCAGCATGGTAGTAATAATATTTAAGCCTGTGGGACACCACCTTATGAAACATGACACAGATCAGCTTCACCAGGTGAGCATCCCACTGGTGTTTGCAGCCAGGGCTTCCAAGGGTGAAGGAAACCCTTCTGCATCAGGTGAAAGATCAAACCCGAACGTTTTGTTTAGTCATTTTAAAGACAGCTTACTTGGATGTTGGAGTCTAGGAGGATAAATCAATGGAGGTTTCAACTTCGGAAGCCAATTTGGAACAAAAGGCAATGTAAAAACATCGAGCTGTCCCAAGGGCCTCACAAAGTCCATTTGCATGTGTCTGTGTGCTCCACGGAAAGCAGTCTAATTGGAGCGCTTGCCAGTTATTAGCACGTGCTAATGAGACTCCTGCTTCTGCCAGCTCAGGATGGGAACTGCAGGACTCCTCACAGAGCAGTGGCAGAAGGGTACTGGCAATCAAGGAGTCATCGTGAAGAGGTGTTTCTCCTCTGGTTCCCACTAATTAAGGCCTCTTTTGTGGCTCTTTTTGAAAAGCCTCTTTTGAAACCCACCATTTGCTGTGGCCCAAGTGGCCAGCGTGGAGACAGGATGGGGCACAGGAGGGTCACAGGATGGGGCACAGCCAGGATCACCCTGGATGATTCCCTGCACGGTTCCTGTGCCTCCTTTCAGGTCAGCCCTTCCCCAGACCAGGATCCCACTGATGCTGGGACACTGTCTGCACAGGGACCTGGGAAAATTATCCACCTTGACCAAAATGAGCTAATGATGTCTATAAGTGAGACCTGTAGGAACTGGAAACTAGAAACTGGGAAGCACTGAGTGCAAGGGGTTTAGGGTATTTACACCTGCTGAATGCATTAAAGGATTGGTCACCACAGTGAGACACAAACCCTTATGCCGGGCTGTCCAATCCCCTGGGAGAGACAGGAACATCCCCATGCCCAGGAGAGATGGAGAAAACCCTGAGATGTCCACCTGGCAGGCTTAGCCTGTGTCCTGTGTGGCATTGAGGCGTGGGAAGCCCCGAGGCAGTGGCAGCCACCAGTGTAACCCCTGGGCCACAGACTGTGAAGCGATTTCATTACAGCCACACCTTCGCTGTGACTTCCTCCGTTGGTACAAGGAGATTCACCCCTTCCCCCTTCAAGAGTGGCAGGGAAACACACATCTCCTGCCCTGCCCAGCACGGTGCCCCGGGACAGCAGTGCTGGCAGGCGCAGCTCCACACACAGCTCGTCTCACACAGCACACCCACCACGTAACCCTGGGCCTCACTTGCATTTTGCCTGAGAAAAGAGCAAGCAGCATTCAGTTCAATCAGAAACGAAAGCAGAACCCATTCTAACAAACGGGGAGACAGCAAGAGCCCTGGTCCTCCTCTTGGACACGGTCACAGCTCCTCTTAGGGCCAAGCAGAGCCGGGAGTGCACAAGACAGGGAGAGGGCTCTTGGAGAACAGAAGAACCTGCTTTAAGGACATGACACAGAGCTACAAGGACAAGGGAGAGAGAGAAGTAGAAAGAGACATACTGGAGAAGCTGACCATTGCGAAATGCTGACACCGGTCTCCTGTGAATTCGATCGGACACCTACCGGAAGAAAGAAAACCAGAAAGAGAGAAACAAGATAGCAAAATGACACCCAAACAGACTGAACTGAGGCCCCTTCAGGTCCCTTCCACGGCTCCTATCCATCTTCTCTCAGCCTTCACCCTTACCTGCAGCCCTAAGCCCTAGCCCAAAGCTGACACCAAAGCCATCCCTGACTAGACCACTCTACATCCACCGCTGTGCCCAGGAGGTTTTAAGTAGTGTGGTGCATTTTTTGTCTTCAAACATACTTTGCTTAGGATCTGGCATGTACAATCGCAAAGGCAGTTTCTCCAAACATCTCTGTCCGAAGAATCCGTTTGGACATCTGGAGGGGAAAAGGGGAGAAATCACAGAACATGTCTGGCACAGTTCTTGAGGTCAGAAATAAAAAGTGCATTGTGATGAATGGAAAAAATAAAGGCTTTACATGTGTATTTACTCTTTGCTTTGCTTTAACCAGGCACCTGCAACATCAGTATTCCAGTTCTGGTTTTGGCCTGGGTCTTCATGCAGGCAGCCAACCCCTCCTGCTCTGTCCTGCTCTACCTGTCTCCTTCCTTCTCACCTGCTAGAAGCACCAGCTGGCAGGAAGATCGAGATGGGCTGGATGCTACTTTCAGAGACTCTGTGGAGCTGCTGTTTGGACAAGACTGCCAAGCGGTACCACAGCTCAGGTGACAGAGAGCATTGGGTGTGGAAAGTGTGTCCCTGCTATCACCCCAGAAGTGCCCACGGGGTGTTCCAGGGTAGCAGGTTATATGGTGGTTAGAGAAAAAGGCATGTGCAGAGTCTCTGTGTTAACAGAGAGAAAGGGACAGAGAAGAAAGCTGAGCCAAAGAGGTGTCACATGCTGTCCAACTGCGAGGCTCTCTCAGGGTACCCCAACCAATGTCACTTGATGGGCCAGGATGTGCCAGCTCATGGCCACCAGTTACACATTTGAATGATGCTGCCATGGCAGGGAAGGTGTCCTGCACGTGAGGGCCACCAGGCACAGGCAGCAGCCCATGAGTGTCTCCCCAGCAGAGCCAGGTTTTGGGAGCACAGGGACATGGGCAGGGGCCATGAGGGTGCAGCAGCACCAGCACCCTCTGTGTTGTGTGACCCACCACAGCTGCAGGTGAACCTGGGATGCAATGGGAGCCCAGCCTTGAGTGGTCAAACACTTCTCCCCCAGGCACTTGTCTGCTCCCTCACTTCACATCGTTTCTTCTGAATTCCTTGGATAGTCCCACAAAGTATTTCCAGCTCTATTGAAATCCCATCTCTCACCTGTCTGTCCCACAACTCACTCCCTTCTCAACCAGCCTCTCCCTCCTCTGAGCTTAAGATCTTTATAGCATCCTAACATCCGTTTTCCAGCTTCCCCAGATAAGTGGGGCTGCAGGCTCTGCACCTTGTACTTGTACCTTGGTCTCAGCTGTCACCCACAAGATCTCGCTGTCCCTCAGTGCTCTGTGACTAATCATCACAGAAGGGACTGCAAGACACTCCCCCACAAAGAGCACATGGATCAGAGGCCAAGTCTGATGTTAGTGGCTCAGCTCCCAAAAAGTCCACTGTGAAGAACAGCAAGAGGCCAGAGCAGCCTTGACACAGTGTCAAGCAACTGGTCACAACCTGTCCACGTGATGGGGTGGAGCAGGGCAGGTCCAGGTCCAAGTTCAGGTCCAAGTCCAGGTTGAGGTTGTGGCTGAGGTTCAGGTTCAGGTCCAAGTCCAAGTCCAGGTTCAGGTTCAGGCTTCATGCAGAAAACCTTGATTTTTAATAGTTATACCTCCTGATGGACATACACTGCTCTGGGTCAGGAAACAGGAGGCTGCACTGGGGGTCCTCAGCAGCTGCACCAGCTGTACAGACCAGGGGTACACCAGGACACTGGTCAGGCCTGCAGGGGTACAGACTCCCAAGTGGGAGAGGTAAAATGCAGATGAGGTCTGGGAAGGACTTGAGGAGGCATCAGATGTCTGAGCACAAGGCAGGACAAGGTGCCAAGATCTCCCAGCTGTGGTGATGGATATGGCTGGTGCTGTTCCCCCAGTGCACGCTTGGCTGATCCTGCCTGCAGACCTGCATTAACACTCCCAGGGGGAAGGCTGGGGCACTTGTTGGCACAAGATACACCACTGCCAAAGGCTTCTAAAAGAGGCATTCCACCCTTGGGACAACCTGCTGGTACTGCAGAGGTATCCTGAGCCTCAATGCTGGATGCCTACAGGAGACCTGCAGATACGCCTCTGAATCCAGCATGATCCAAGGAGAAGATATAGCCAGTTAAAGGCTGCATAATCTCTCCATCCAACCTACTGTCCTTCTCAACGTCAACATCTGTCCAAACCTGCCCACCTTTCACCTAAAGAATGTATTTTCCTGTTCCCCAAGGCAGCATGTCCCATGTCCAAGGGACATTTCACCTGCTGTCCCTCTCACAGAAGAAAGCTTTGGAAGGTCCTGAATGGCTGACCTGGCTTTGGCACTTGATTTCTTGCTGGATTTCACTGCAGTTTTGGTACACCTGCACTGTGCAAAAAATCCCCCAGTGCACCCTGACTGCCCATGACCAAATCTGGTTTTTTTGCTACACAGCATCTGTTTTTTGGGACCTGTGCTCACAGCTCCATGTGGGAGTGTGCTGGGCCAAATTAAGGGCATGGCTCTGCATGAGACAGCGCTGAGCTCCCTAGTCAGACACAGCAGTTTCTCAGTACCCAAGTCGCTTCTCAAACTGGAAATTTGACAACGTGGTCAGGCAAATGTCTTTGAAGAATTCCCTCTCTTTTCTCATTCTTGGACATTCACCACGGAGCACAGGAAAGGGAGACATACCAGCAATGTAATTTCTGCAGCAGAGCCCAGCCAGTTCCCAGGGAAAGCCCAGCCCAAGTGGTGACCATCACATATGAGGCTGGTTGATTTTCCCTGTGATGAAGCAGAGGAATCTGGTGCTGGGAAGTGGAGCGAAGAAGATGCCCCGTGGGCAATCAAAGAGCACAAATCTGAGGCAGTTTGGGTGGCAAATACTCACAGGCACAGCCCTAGGGAAGCAGGACTTTGGAGAAACCTTTGAGAGATTGCACTGGGGTTTGATGAAGGCATCCAAAATAGAAGGTGTCTTCCCAATCCTTTATGAAGTTTACTCATCACCACTGACAGAGTGAGGAACTTATTCATAGTCTCCAGAGGAATCCAGTTTAGCTTGCAACGTGCTTCCCATTTGCCTGGGATCTGAGATTTCATGTATGTTGTGAGCACACCGAAGGGCCACAAAGGTGCTGCTGAATGAAGCACATCTCCCACCCTCCCCAAAAAGGAGGGTTTATCTATTTTTCAGCTTTATCTGAAAGAAGCTAAAGGTGTCTCAGGTGCTAAAACTTGCTCCTGAAAGAGGTCATCCAAAACTGGACCTCCAGTGTGACCAAGGCTGTGCACCATTAAGGAAAGACTGAAAATAACATGAAAATGGGCGGAAGGAAATAAAAACCCAGAGAAAGAAATCGGTGAGGCACGAAAAAGCAAAACGGAAAGGTGTCAAAGAAGCTTTGATGCCATGACAGCTGCCATATAGCCCATCTTCAGATCTCTGCAGACAGCAGAGTGTGGGTGGGGAGAAGAGCTTTCTAGACAGAAGGCAGTAGATAACTGTCTTCTCTGTGTCTAGGACAGCTCAGGCTTTTCATCTTTAGCTGCTAGTGATACAGCATTGGGAAAAGTGACAGGAAAAAAGCCCTCATGAACAGGAGCAGCTCCTGTCCCCTCCCAAACTGTTGTACAAACTGTAGAGACACAGATGCCGCTCTGGCACACCTGGGTTCTGGTTCCTCATAAGCAAGGCTGAAGGCAGAAACAGTGACCAGGAGACCTTTGTGACCACTCAGTGCTTTTGGTTACTTTCTTTTTAGTTGTGTTTAACTTCTAGGTTGGTGAAGATGATTTATTATTTATCACTGTGGCTCCAGATGTGACTTCTAGGAAAGAAATTTCCAGCGTGAATGGCACATGAGTCTCCCAGTCTGGACAGGAAGAGCAATGAAGACTATCCCTTCCGCATGCAGAATCTGCTGCCTGTGGTAAGGGCGTCTGGGCAGCTCTTCCTCAGTGAGGGATGTACTAAAGTTAAGGCTCCCCAAAGTTGAGAGCCATGAGATGGTCTCTGTTCATGGCATCCTTCTCCCTGCACTCTGGACCCAGGGCAAGAGGTTTTGGCTGGCTGTCCCAGTAAAACAGAGTCCCTCCTTGTTTGGACAGCTCTTGCAGGGTCTGCACACATGGTCGACTGTTCCTGAAAATGTCACCTTTGGACCTTCTGGTCCCCTCACTGCTGTCACAGAGATCTCTCCTCAAAGGCCAAGCGAAGAGGACAGAGATGTGTCTGTAGGAACAGTCCTGGGGAAGGAAAAGGCTGCACCAAACCCTTGCAGACCCTTGTCCCCTCTCTAGCCTGAGCTGAGAACCCCAAAACCGCCCTTGTTCAACTCCATCCCTCTGTGCCTAATTGCCACATCTGAAACTTACTTGCAAATGCCATTGATAAAACGGGTCAGGCATTTTTCTGTCCAGATTCTGTTTTCTGTTGTGGCTGGAAAATGTGCAATTCTTTCAACTTTGACCTTAAGGCCTCAAAAAGATCCACAAAGCTCTGCTCTTGGGTTCAGGGTGGATTGCAGTGAAATATTTACACGGTAACAAAAATGCAGTAAGATGATTAGCCAAATAAAGCATCTCGAAAAGTACAAACCAAAATGGTTTGAATGACTCATTTCTATGTTGTTTGCAGAGCACTTGTTTCAGAAAATTGTGAAACTTTGACATTTTACCCTCTATCAGGGCAGAGCAATAATTACTGTTAATTATTATTTGCTATTATGAATTGATAACATCATTATCATAATGTTCCTGCTGGAAGCAAAACTTTTACTGTCCAGCTGTTGACCTAAATATTGCAGGGGTGGCACATTTCCTTTGCTCCCCTTGATCTTAATTAAAATATGTCAAATTCAGCAGGTCTCATAAAGCTATCTGTGTTACAAAGAATGTGAATGAGCAGGTGCTTCAAAATAATGGGATTAGAAGAAGCTGTAGCAGAAGAACACAATGCACTGATGTAAGCAAATGGAAAAAAAAAATGTTTCTAGCATGTTGCTTTTTTTGTGCGAAGGGCTGAAAAAGAAGACAGTTCTGTCTTTGTCCCCTGACCAGTCCCAGATGATCAGGCTCTGGAGAGCCGCAAAAGGCTGGACTCCACAAAATCACTGATGGGAAGAAAAGAAAGCAACCAGAATAAATGCAGAGGCCTTATCCAGAGCAGCTAATCAAGGCATGTTTGCTGTACAGTGGAGTCCAAACCTCAGGGACATCCACTGCTGAGCTCAGTGAAGGCAACGGCACCTTGTGCTTGCGGGATCAGCTTCCACACTCTGCTGGGGCTCAAGGGTCTGCTGTAGCTACACGTGCATTACAAAGGACACACTGAACAGGACGCACAGATGGGCCACTTGAACCTGAAAAGGTACCTGATCTCGCCACCCAAGATAAACAGCATGCAAAGCCCAAGGAACAAGTCGTGGCTGGTTGGGACAGGATGTGGAGATTTTCACCCCTAGCTCAACACTGCAGGCACTTCGTTTCCAAGGACGTTGCAACACCTTCCCACAGAACTGCTCTCGTGTGTCCACGGCCAAGTGACATCCTTGTGGGTTGTGCAATGAGCAGCAAATGCCACTGGGAGGGGTGGCACAGCTCTGGGCACTGCAGGGGAGCTGAGCGAGGGATGCTGCCAAGAGGACCACAGCCATAGGGGATCTGCCTGATGGTCACCCCTTTGGATGGAGCTCTGGGGGAACATGCCCAAGCTGGCAGCATGGCTAACCCTTCCGAATGATCTTTCCCCTTCTTGGGGAAATCTGCAGGGAACACCATACGTGGAGGAGGTGAACAGGTGATTTTGAAAATTGGTGACTTGGATGCATCAACTAACTTAGAAATGAACTGGTGTTTTCTCTTTTGCTTTGTTTTGGGTTTTGCTGTCTCCTTGACTTTTACTTTCTGCCCAGGGTTCTCCAGCCCTCTGACCTCACTCCCTCACGTAATGCAGTCCTGTCACCTCAAACCCAGAAAATCTCTTTATCTGTCAGCATTTGCAAATCCTTCAGCTTGACTCCTGGTCCAGCATGATGAGGGGGTGTTGCTCCATAACACTCTTTTAAGTCGTCTTCTAATCCCATGCAAGCTCCTGGCTCAGGGTACCAGTCACTTCTGGTCACTCACAAGAGTCATGAAGAGCATTTAAGTGGAATGAGGAGACTTGGCTCTCTTTGTTTGACTGAGAAGACCCCAACTGTACCTAATGTGTGCTAAGACCTAACCACAGAAAGAGGGTTTCTGCTGTGATACACACACTAGCACAGCCCCATGGCCATGGCACCAGCAATAACAGAGCAGAGCAGCCTCCAACTACTTCAAGTTGTACCAAGAGCCCACTGAGATCCCAGATAGAGGCAGACCCAAGACCAGAGGCTGCCAGTCATCCCAATCCTGTGTTCAACTGGACACAACAAACCAGTCCCCACTGTCCTGTGTCCCAGACCAGCTCAAGGCACTGAGACTGGCTTGTGTGCATCCCTTCTGCAGGCACTGGTATTGACTCAAACTGTCCTCTCCCCTGCATTTATGGTGAGAACCCAGTCCAACTAATAAGGCCTCTCTGATCAAAATGGTCTGGAAAAGGGTCAAGAAATTATTCCTGTTGAGAGCCTGGAGCTTTTTCATTTACAAGGGCTATTGAGTAAGTTCTGTATGTGTGTGGCTCAGTCATTTCCCAGGTTTATGCCGAAAATTTGTAGAATATCTGCAGCAGATCCCACTTTTCCCATCCAACTTCCAGGTGGTCTGTTTGCAGTCAGGATAACAGCACAGACTGTTTTATGTTCAGGTTTCCTTTGACACCAGCATTTGCAGAACTTACTTCAAATTAAGGACAAAATTATGCAAGCACACAATCAAAAAAGATACAATTTCTGGAACAGCTCCAAGTCCATTCTGGGCTCTTCTTTGGTGAGAAAAAGGAAGACCATTGTCCAAGGTCTAGCTGAAGTGTATTAACAAGGGAGGGAGGAGATGGGCTTACAAGCAAACACTTTTTTCCTGAGAATTTAAAAGACCAGGAGGAACACGTTTCTGGGAAGCCTGTTATAAAATAATAATAAAAGGCCAGCTGCCAATTCAGTCGATATCTGTAACAAATCAAGCATGAACCACTTCAGGAGAAGAAATTATTTGAGAACTCAGCTGCTCTTTTTTCTCCACACTGCCAGGGGGGACATCTTCAGGAAGGATCTTCTGTGCTTCTGGACAGCTGCAAACAATGGAATCCACTGCAGGAAGGTAACCACACAATGGTGCCAGGTAGTGAAAAAGAACACTCTAAAATTCTGACAGTCGGCATTGGAAAGGATGGTAACATCACACGGATGCTGGGGAACTAGAATCCCCTTAGCACTCAGTGAAGGAGGGCTGCAAGCTGCCACAGGGAGCTAGAAGAGCCCCCCCAGGCCCTGCTGACTCTAATCAGAAAAGCAAAGTGGAAACAGCACATGGACACACACATTGTTCCTGGCTGAAGCTGCTCATGTGGCTCCTGTTTTATCTCTAAGGCCTTTGAAGAGGTTGTGAGCAGAGGGATCTACCAATCTCATGTCTCAGAGGCACAGTGATGCTAGAGGACCAAGGCCAGTGTTAGAGAGATCAGAAATGCAGGTCAAACCTGCATCTTTGCTTCTTCTCCTTTCTCCTCCGAGGCTGTATCATGGCATCTTTCACAAACCACAGCAGCAGGTCTTCTATCTCGGTGCAATAAGGAAGCTGTGGAACATGTCAGCACTTCCCCAGCTTGCAGGCAGACAAAGGTGAAATCTGTTTATTCACCAGCAGCCTTCCCCAAGAATCATCCATGTCATTGGGAGAGCCATTTTATGGGAAACACTGTGTTCAGTTCAAATACTTCTGCATTCCTCAGTAACTACTGGCCTCTGGAATCCAGAAACTCTAAAATGACACCACTTCAAAAGCCAGGATTTCTTATCTTCATTCTGTGATTTAATGATAAAAACACCCAAGGAGAATGAACATCCAGATATCTCCTCAAGCAGTAAGATGAGAAATGACTGTGCCATGCAGAAGACACTTGGGTCCCCCAGGTTTCTGTGAATACAAAACCATCTTTTCTGGCAGATGAGAAGTGGCAGTGCAGATCTTCAGAGCACCTCCTTTTGGCTAACTTTTTCCTGCCCTTCCACACACACCTGTTCAATGGCCATGTGGTTTTAGCAATTGGTATCTTGGAACTCATCAGAAAAAGAAATCATTTTACCATCTGCAAGTGAGGAATTCAGGCTTTCAAATGGTATGAAATAATTAGGTCTGTTTCGTGCCGCACATAAAATCTTAATGGAATCCATCACTGAGCTTTCCCTCTGCTCATCAGCTGTCAGAGCAACCTGGTTGGAAGGCAGGTTGTTCCCTCACAAGGCTGGAATTGCTTTAGTTAAAACTGTCTGCTGAAGACACCTGGTAACTCCCACATCTATCCTTTGTTAGGGAAAACTGGTTCTTATATATGGCAGAAGTTCAGGTAACTTGTAATTAGAAATAGATCTGATCTCAGAAGTCTTGATCTGGATTCAAGGTCTTTCCAAAAGAAATAGCCTTGAAATCTATGCTTTGGCATGACTACATTGCTTACAGATAGAGATACTGGTTCACACTCCTCCAGGCTTCAAGCCCTTCCCAGAATGGGATGTTTGGAACTACTGGGGCTTCCTGGGGCTACAGCTACACGAAAATAGTGGCTGTGACTTTAATTCATCATATGGGGGTTCCCCTATGTTTCCTACAGGGAGCACAGGCAAGATGAGTTTACAGAGCCACCAAGAAGCCAATGGCAGAGACAACTACCCTGAAGCACAGGGCTGTGGTGTCCAGGGGCTGCTCTCACTCCACACACATAGGAAATGTGGAGGACAGCAGCTTCTGGTCTCTGTCCTGTCCAGCTCTTTCCATGTCTGAAGGGGCATGTCTGGGAGAACTGGAACATGCTGTTTATCCCCTGTCCCTTCACCACAGCTGGCCCTGCACTGGGGGAGAAGGAAGGAGCTGTGCTCATTTTGTGATCTAGTCCACGAGCCTTGGAATGAGCGTTCTGTTCAGGTGTGTCCTTCAAGGTCTGAGGAGCTGAGGTGTCTAGTGAGCATCACATCACTCAGTGGCACTAGTACTGGGCTGACATCCACAGATGTCACACACCTTTGGCTGTGTGTCTTCATGGAGAGGTCTCTGGGCCACACGGGGAGACTCTGGTCAGCTCTGGGCTCCTCCAAGCTGGGCACAGGGATGCCTTGGTCACCAGGTGAGCTCAGAAGCTGATTCCATCTGCTCAGTGAGTGCACACCCAGGGCACCACCTCATGCTCACTCTGCAGGAGCCCAGGAGCAGGTACAGGTGTGCTCTGGGTACCTGTATTACGTACCACTGGCAATCAGACTGCACTGCTATTCTCAGTCACTATTAGGCCTGGAGTGGGGTGAGGGGTGAGATGCTTTTGGGCTTTCTGGCTGTGAACCAGAGGTGAAAATGTCTCACATCCCATTCCACAACCCTCAGACTACACAGCCCCTTTTCAACCTCCTTGAGAAATTTCATTTTAAGGATAACTTAATATGTGTCTCTGTTTTTTACTGCAGGTTTAAAGGGGAGAAATAAACAACCTCCAGTGGCCACAAAGCAGCAGAAAGGGGTGAAGAGCTGTGTGCTAAACTTGGGCCCATGAGATACAGATAGGAAAGGTAAAGGCAGGTCCCAGCAAGGACCCCCTCCAGTCATGGAGGAGGGAGGTGGCTCTGACTGGGAAAGCCTCCCTGCTTGGAGGGGAGCAAAAGCGACCCAACTTTCCCTGAAGCCGCAGAGGAGAAAGGGAAGAAGGGGAAAAGGAATAGCCAGGACAAACACATCCTCAGAGGAAGAAAATCCAGGAAAAGTCAACAGTGACACACACACAAAAAAAGGAAAATACAAATCCTCACCCCCACCCCTGCCCCTCTAGTGTCCCTTTCTGAACCTGCACAGCTCAAACTGCAATTGCCAGGAGGGTTTCAGAGCTCCCCTTCCTCTGGCAGTCGCACAAAGGTCTTCTCTCCCCCAGCCAAGTAATTTCCATATTGACACAAGAACTCCACTCACTTACTTGCATGACAGCTGATTAATCCCCTCGATGTAGTAGCACACCCCACCATTGACACAATAGGACTTGGCTGTTTCGTTGCATTTTCTAGCATGCCCGGACCAGGACGAGAGAGTTGTGGTTACTGCAGAGGAAAACAAAAACAGACACAAAAAGGATATATTGTTATTTCCTTTGTTGGGCAATTCTGTTTCCTTAGATGGTTTTCAAGTAGTTTGTTTGCCAAAGTAAAAACCCCAGAGTGACAAAACTCAGCCTGAGCCTTTAGATCCACCTTCACCTCTCCAGGTCCTGCGGCTGCAAGCTGACCTTTCCTTTCCCAGAAAAAGTGGCCAAATGAGTGAGGAGTTGAAGACACATCTCCCTCTAAGAAGCCAGTATGACAGGACAAGGTGATGTTATTGGCAAACTGTAGGGAAAAGTACCGCTTTCCCACCTCTCCCTGCCCTCCCCTTATGCTCAGAACCCTGTGCCAGCAGGCAAGCAGGAGGTCAAGAAAAGGATGTGCTGGAGAGTCACAGACTCATGGGGACCTGCTGCTGAGGCCTGAGTACATCACAATACTGGACCGAGGTCCAGAGATACTGAAGAGGACATTGCACTGCTTCATTTCCTTGGGAGGGAATAAGTTTTCAGAGCTAGAAGCATGTGCCATCCTTGTCCCAGGAGCAGGTCTAACATAAGCAAGATCAGCTCCATCTCTCCCTCCCTTCTTCTGAGTGTTTCTCTGTCCTGCCTCAATGACAGAAGCCCAACATTAGAGGTTCTGATGGGAACAACCCAGCAGAAGTTCAGCAGTAGAAGTCAGCCAGCCCCAGTTCACGCTAAGAGAGACGCAGCCAGCATGACTCAAGTTTCCTGGGTCACAGGCGCTTTTCCAAATTTAAGATTTTTCTTTCTGGAGAAAAACTTTCCAGCCATGTGAGCTACAAAGAAAACCCCCACCAAACCAACCCTGAAGGTAGTCTGCAGAATTTCTCTGTAATTCCTGTCTCTGAATGACTCAGACAAACATACAGCCCAAAACAGAATCTTCAAAGGTAAGACAGAGGCTTCTAGGAAGGGAAAAACTTTTTGTTAGAGCAACTGATACCAGTTACAAAAGCTGAGCAGCTTTGGGGAATGCAGACCCATCTTCACATAACTCAGAGAAGGGTTGGGCACTCGAAAGCATTGATTTTTTACAACTGAATACTTAACCTCGTTAGAGAGAGTCCCCTTTCCTGGACTACCCACCTTGCCCAGACCCTAACACAGTTAAACCTCCAGCAGAGTGGCTACTACCTACTTTCCAGCACCTTTTATGCTGGAGTCAAGGTCTCTGAGGAGACACTCTCCTCCATCCTGTCTTCCAAAGCATGAATGAACCTTATGGGAGAGGTCAGTGACTTCCAACCCATTGCTGAGACTGAACTCCTCATTGTCACAGAATTTGAGGAAGAAGGCTTGAGTCAAAGACCCAGGCAGGAGCGAGTCAGAACCATGGAAGGAGCAGCAGGGCAAGACATAGCCTGCCCTGGAGGGCTGCTCCCCACTCCTTGGGCAGCCCTTGTGCTCATCCTGCCTCCACAGAGGCTCAGGGTCTGCATCCCACACCACCAGAGTCAAGGAGTGCATTCTCACACTCTAACCCCAGCGCAGCACCTGCTGGGCACATCCAGGCTCTCCCAGGTACAGGAGGGCTCCCAGCACACTGTGAAGCCTCTCACACGTGGGTGATGCTTGGCACACAAGCAGCCAGACAAGTTGGTTTTGGCTCTCATGCTTTTAGGACTCCCTGCCTGTGGGGGGTCCATGCCTCTCTGAATGAGGAGTTTCTCACTGGGCTGTGCCCAGTTGGAGCAGCCCCCTCAGTTACCTGTGCACAGCTCAAAGCAGAGCCAAGCTCACCGCGTTGTCCCACTCCATTGTCTTCCATTCCCATAGGGAAGCCAAGGCCTCCCACTATCTGGCAGCACCAGGGCTGTGCGCTGAGCAGAGCTATTTCCACGCTTGGCCTTGAACAACCTCTGGGTTTGGCTTTTCACAGTTACCCGGGGCACGGCAAGTTGTCCCAATGTGCTCTGCACAGCAGACATGGCAAATACTTCAGCAAGGACCCAAAATGCACAGAGCCTGGGACAGCAGAGCTGCTCCCTCTGAGGGCATGTCCTGCCAGCCAGCTGGGAGCCAAATGTGGACAGAGTGTGCACACACTGGAGTGCCTGCTGCGGTTTAGAGCAGAGGATGGCTTGACCAAGCCTCCAATGAAGGTCTTCCAACAACTCTCACATATGAAAATTCCCAAACTTCTGTAGGAAATTCAGCTCTCCCTTCCTGTTAAGATTAATGGTAACTAGAAGACAAAGCCATTCCAAGTCTGTATAATTTATTTGGGGAATGCAGACTCATTATAAAGACAAGAATGTATAATTTATACCTTTATGAGATAGTAGCACATTTCTATTTGGGAAATGAGAGCTGTGGGTCTCTGATAAAGTGCAAGTGTGCTACCAGATCAGGGAGCACGGAAGTTTCATGAACCAAGGCGCTGGTGCAAATTGAAAGGCACATGGATGAGGAACAAGCATGGCCTGCAGGGAGCCATCACCCCTGCAACCATCAAATAAACCACTTGGTAGCAAGCAAAACGAGCCATCTGGCAAAGTCTTGCATCATAAATTCTACAGGAAAGGATTCTGGGCCAAGCCTTCCCACAGCAAGGGAGGAGCAGGGAGGGAGAACTAAAAACACAGCCCAAAGACCTCCCCATCGGAAACACAACAGGTAACAAGGTACTCAATCCACTAAAAAAGGTGGATGGGAAGATGCTGTGTGATGTTGTGCTACCATAGTGGATTGCAGTGCTGATAAGCTAGAGAGGGGATCTTCAACCCAAATAAACACTTTTGTCTCTTAAATTTTGGTCCTTTTAGACAAATGAAAAAGAGCCTGACATGAATGAGGCTTAGGCCATAAATGTTGTGCACTCTTAGGAGGAGAGCTCTCAGTAGAGCTGTGCCTGTCAGGAAAAGGCATGGTTGATCACCTCTCCTAGAAGCATATTTCTAATGTCATTATCCTTTAATCCCTGTTTTCTGAAAAAAAACCCCAAACCCTGTTTTGCCTTTTATCCCAAAGAAGCACAAAGTATTTTAAACCGAAACACAGACTTATATTATTATGGTGCATTTTTTAGCAGCAGAAAAGTAGCAAACCCAGTTCCCTGTAGAGAAGCATCATGAAACGAGGCCATTTTAGACTATAAGTTGAACAGTACTGGTCAAACCAAAGCCCTGCCTAATCCCTGGCAGTGGCCAAGGAGCAAAGCTTAAAGAAGGAGATCAGCATGAGCATACAATGATAATTTTCTTCTGGCTGCCTAAGATGAGCAGCTCAGAGACAACCTAAGTCAGCCACAGTGTCGTTACACTTAGTGGCCTTTGTTGGATTTGTCTAGTTGCTGTTTGAACAAATCTAATCTTGTAGCATCCACAGTATTTGTGACAAGAGCTCCAGTGTTATGTACAGTGTGCAAAGGCACATCTCCATTGAATTCTTTTAACGTCCCTTTTCTGGCTCTTGTATCAGAAAAAAAATAGTCATCATCCCCACTTGTTTCCCCCTGTGCTACCTGTGGCCTTACAGGTGCCTTACAGGCACAGCCAGCATCTCCTTTCCTAGATGGAAAGCAATAATTTCTTTAGTAGCTTCGTAGGCAGATATTGATCCAGCTGCAGATCTTTTTTAGGTCATCTCTGGTTCAGTTTTTCCCCTTGGAAATGGTGAGACCATAGGGCATACATGATATTTATGACATATTTATTCCACTCATAGGAATTCTTAATGCTCATTCTGAGGTTTGATGTACTGAATAGAGAACTTTATGTGTTATAACCCTTGAACCTCACTGTTTTGTGGTAAAATGGAATCTAGAGCCTTCCAAGGTGCCTGATCGCTCTGGGATGTTGCTGCAGCTGGGACTTCACATTCATGAGGGCAACTATTTTTGGAGCAAGGATGGAGAGACCTGCCAATTCAGAGAGCAGCTCTGGTGGTGGGGACAGAGGAAAGCAAAATGTGTCACTCAGAAAATGTTAACTGTGCCTGGATTGAAATGTGGCCCTCTGTGACACCCTGTGGCTGCAGATCACAGATGGCACCTTGAAGCATGAGGGCCAAGGGAGATTTCAGTGGGTTTCCACCATCTTAGTGGGGTAGTCCCCAGATTCACAAGTTACTTCATGTTCCCCTGTCAGCCTGGGCCACTGGAAATATCTTAACAACTATCTGCCTGATCCTGAGTCATCTGTGGTCTGATGACTGATGTGGGTCAAGTGAACCTCACATACAATTTATTTGCAGCCATGCAGGTACATTCACCTCTGTGCCAAACATGAGGCAGGGATGCCTGATGGTCCAGAAATAACTTTCTATGTCTATTCCACCTTAACTCACATGGTACCAGGCAGATTTTACCCCCTTTTGGTTGATGTGGCAGAATAAGTCCTTCATTTAGCCTCCAACACAACTCCATTTATCCCAAATGACCTGAAAGTCATAAAATTGCTGAGATAAATGGAGATCTGAATAAGCAAGGGAGCAGTTTCGGGTCGTAGCTGCAAACTGGGTGGAATGGGACTCATGAAGGCAGTGGGACATGGTGAGAGGGTTGTGCAGTAACATCAGTCGTGCACCAATGGCCTCCCCAAGTACTTCAACGAATCAAAAGAGGAAACGGGGAGTTGTACATGAGGCAAACTATGGAAAAGAAGTGGTGACATTTCTTTGTGGCCACTGGGAATAAGAAAGGTGCCCCTGAGACACGCAGAGACAAACTGGTCAGAAAGCTTCTGCAAGGTGAAAGAAGGGCTGGAGCAGCTCATCTTTCAGCAGGTCAGATCTCCAGCTGGTCTCAGTCCCAGGACAGGGAACAAAGCTGAAGGGAGTGAAGAGGTGAGGACAACGAATAGAGGGGAACAAGGCGGTGAGAACAGGAAAAAGAAGGGAATGAAGAGGTGAGAACAGAGAAAGAGGGCTACCTCTTGATGGATGTGTTTGCAAACAATCTGCAGCCACATTTTCTTGCTGCTGCCTCGGCCAGCGAGGACAGTGCAGGGCACTGGAGTCATTCAGAGTGTCTGTTTTCCACCACACGCCTCAGTTATTTGGGGCTAACATCAATGACGGGGCAGCAGAGAGGAGAGCCAGGGGCAGTGACTGTGCCAGGTGGACTTCCCATCACTCAACCCATCTACGCAGAAAGGCCATTAATGATTGTGCAGGGATTCTTACACAATTCCTGCCACGCACGTCATTTAACCTTTACAGGCCGCTCACCAGCCTGTTCTCAGAAGTCTGGTCAAACAGTCCCCCTGCAAAGAGTTAATTAATGCAGCTTGGACTATAAATTATAGTTAATTTTTCACAAACTACAGCTACTGTCGAGGAGAGCAGGGAGACAGCGATAATTTCACTGCTTCTTTTCTTCTTTATAAATAACTTTGGCTGGTGGGTTCGTAGAGTACAGACACTTTATTCTCTCAATATTTAGACATTCAGTTAGACAGATGAACTCAGCTGGTTGGGGAGTGTATACAGATTGCCTGCTCTGTATATGTCTCATGTACTTACTGATAAAACACAGAATTGCTGAGGTTCCCCTCAAGAGAGTTCACCCAAGCGCTTGTCAGAAGAACATGGATGAGAAGGTGTCTGGCCAAGTTATTCCTTAGATGTAGCTCTGTAATCCTGGTGTGGGCCACACTAAAACCATGATTTACACAGATTAATACACGGAGGGGCTGTTGATCCTAACCATTCTCTCTGTGGTGAATTTCTGTATGTCTGAAATGACACCTCCTCCCTTAATAAACCTGAGCAGAGTCTGGATGTTACCTGCCGCTCTCCGTGCATAAAACCAGAAGGGCCTGTGCAGACTGGGGACTCTGGAGCTCATAAAAATTCTGCTCCTCTGTGTTTATTCATTTGGAAATGACCAAATATTTACCCCTAGATTTTATTGAAATAGGTCCTGCTGGAATCATGTTTCCAGTTCCTGAGGGGATCATTAAGACCAAGAGCTGCCGACCAGGAGTTCCTCCCAAAATACAGTCGCCGGACTGCAGGAAACTCCTCTTGGAGCATCAGATACTGCTGATCAAAACAACATAGGTAGCATTTCCCACTTCTCACATCTGCACTGTTCAGGGGTTTCACTGAGGAGCAAGTTCAAAGGTTTCTGAGTGCCCAGGGACTGAGTGTTTCCATAGGACAGGTAGCTATTTCAGGGCCAAAGTCCTGTGCTATTATAAAGCTTCTGGTTGCTCCTCCAGAATGATCTCATCAGCTTTATGAAGGAGCCCTTCCTATGCTTTTCTTTACCACAGGGGTCCCAGAATGCATTTTCTTTTCCCAAATCCCCATCATCAATTGTAATAGCAGCAACATGATACTTCAATGAGGAGATTTGTTCAGTAACCTAAAAATCCTTCTGCAGAGCCAATGCCAGCGTGAATCCTTCACAGGCAGAGCAGCTGAAGTCCAAGAAGTGAAGCAACACACCAGGATCACACGATGGAGCCAGACAGAGAAGATCCCCTCATACACAGCCTGCTGCTCTGAACGTGGGCTCACAGCCTCAGTGCTTCCAGGGGACATCGGATCCCATCCCATCCTTCATTCTGCCCTTCTTTGCCTTCAGAGTCACTGCTTGTTTTTACACCATGTCCCAAGTAGTAGCTGTGTGGCTACTTAAAACATACAATGCAAGCAAAATAAGCAACAACCAGGATCTGGCAGCAGCCACATCACAGCTCTCTGCAGACTGACAGCGATATCTCCACCACGTTCACCTCAAGGCCCCGTGTCTGCGTGTACGCAGGTTCCACTCAATTACAACCACACCTCCAGCTCCGGGGTTGAAATTATCTGAGCAAAGACCACACCAAGACTTATTTTTAGTCTAATATTGAAAACTGGTCTGTCCACATGGCTGGACTTCTGTCTGCTCTGCCCATGCTCTGGGCTGGCTGGACGCGCTTCAACTCCAAACCAAGAGCACGGTGCTCACGTTTGCTCTGGGAGAGCACTGTGCCTTCAGACTGGAGGGACCAGAGACTGACCAGCCAGGTCTACCACGGTCACCCAGTAAAGGCCATGCCAGACTGCACTTGAGACAAGGTTTGGGGGAGTTGGCTGAACCATAACTATGTGGCACGTTACTGTGGGGGGTGTGCTGAAGCTTTGATCAGACTAGGTGTGACTCACAAACCACAGCACAGCAAAGACATCACTGAGCCATTGCAATCATGCAAGTCCATCAGGCCCATCTAGCCTGGGAGGGACAAAGTGAGGCAAACATCTCCAACAACCAGCCATCTAAGCACTGGGGAAGGTATTAAACTACAGAGGGATAACCTGAATTAATCTAAACAAATCGGTCTACAAACTTAGTCCAATGACATCACCAAAATGACAGCTATGAAGTCTATGAACCCAAATTGGTGTGTGGAGACTTAGACTTAACTGGAGAAAGAAGGAGTGTTTCACCTACCCCACCCACAGGGATCCCTACAGGGACTTCAGCGAGGACTTGTGATCCCCAGCAGTTGGAATAAAGGCCTGAAAACTCAGTCCAGAGAACCCAGCTTTCCTTCAGATAATTCACACTATCCCCCAATCCCCATGTTCCCAGCACAACTCAGCATTGTCTCTTCTGCTCTTCCTCCCTCCTTCAACTCCTCCTGTGATCCCAAACCTCTCTCTGCTGCAGAGCACCCACAGCCAAGGGCAGAGTGAAGGCACTCACCCAGATCAGCTGGAGAGTAAACACAGGGCGTGAGCAGAGTCCAGGTGAGCAGCTGCAATGATCCACGTGTTGGTTTAGAGCACCTGCCAGCCGCTGGCAGATCCTCTGGTATCCTGACAGTATCCAAACCACAGTTCCTTCACCCCACCTGTCTTCTCTTCCTACCCTCAGGACTCTACCTGTTTGTTGAAGTCAAGGGAATGAACTAGAAAACAAGCAGAAGGGATTACCTGGTCTTTTCAGAGACTTCAATCATTATCTTAGCTTTTTAAAATGAAATTTTGATAGGGTTTTACTGTCTCTGCCCTGCATAAACCTTGTATCTCAGAATGCTCTACAGGTTTCTCTGAACCTTCTTCCATTTGTGCCTCCATCAGACTGCTTCTAAATGTGGACACTGATTCCTATCCTGTTTACCAAACATGTCCATGGCCACAGGCTCCTGAACCTTGTTTAGCTGCTTCACCTGCACAGTGACAGGATCACGTTACCACTTTGAGTCCTCTGGATGTTGAAATGAGCATAAAGGACCTTTCTCTCCGCATCAGGGCACATGATCAAGTTACCACATCCCTGCAAGTTCTTGCCTGTGAGCTGGGCCACTGTGACCACCCAACTGCACAACGTTAGCCCGTGACAAACACAATGCAATGTGTCTTCTTGAATGCTTTTTCACCACGGATGAGGTTACTGCAGCTATCTTGTGCTTACTGAGCTCCGTGGGAAGACTTCTTGGTAAGGGCAGTAGGCACGTGAACCTCAGTGCTGCTCTAATCTGACAATGCTCCACCAAAAATATTCAGGGGAAGGTATAAGACTGTGCTACCATGTCAATATGTGCACCAGTGTGGAAAGACTTTTCCAGACACCAGATTTCCTTTCTGAATCTGGCCCTCAGAGTTCATCTTGGCCATGTGGATCAAAGCTGCTGTTAAGATGGACACTACACCTCTCTGACCAGGCCAGGACTCATCACACTGCATGGTCCATCTTCTTACAGCTGCTAAATGGCTCTGGTTCATCTGAAGGGACCCACACCACTCATCTGAGCCCCACGCCATGTTCATACCAGGTAGTGGAGCCTTCAGAAAACCCAGCTCTCTGTCTGGTAGGTCCCAATACTCACCCTGGGTATAGGGTCACATCCACATGGGCTGGACAAGGATGCCAGGCAGAATGGATTCCAGACAGCTCTCAAATGCAGCACTGTCAGATCCCAGGTCTGCCAAGTATGCTGCCTTTGGTCCCAGCTCCAGACTGGTGTCAGGGTTGTCACCACACCAGAAACACCATGAGATCAGCGGGTTTCTCCAAACTGTTGTGAGACTGGTGAGACCCACACCAGAGTCCCTGCCAAAGGGAACGAGGGCTCCTTCTCCAGTGTATAGGCAAGGGGAGCAGCAGATCTCTCAAGGAAGAGATCCCATGCACTTCATCGTGACAATGCAGATGTTTCCAAGAACCAAAGGTACCAATCTGCCTCCTTGCACTCTGCAGCCTCATGGCAGCTGCCAGCTAAGCATGGGAAGGTGCAGAGATGGAGAGCAGCAGGAAAAAAACCACACTTTCAGAGCAAAAAGTTACCCAAGAATGGAGATGGAGCACCTCAGAGACCTGGGCTGCATTTTGAGTCCTGTCTGCCTTGTGTCAAGGATGCAGCAATGCCCAGAGGTCTGTGGCCACTGGAGAACAGGAGTAGGAAGTCAGACCTCACTCAGAACATGGTAGGATTTATTCTACTACATGCACTTTGAGGTGGTAAGAAAGGCTTTAACAATGCTCCAAGGGGAAAACATACAATATCCCACAATATCCCGTTTGCCATTACCTCCCCATAAGCTGTACGCACATGCAATTCTATGATAGATCATCAATCACCATAAAAATCAGAGAGTCTCTGAGTTATTTAGTTAACAATTGAGATCACAAAAAAGGAATGTGACAGAAAAAGTCAATTACAACTTCAGCTCTGGAGACTTTGCCATCTCTTTCCATCATTACCGAAAAACAGATAGACAGAGATAGACTTTCCACAGAGGAAAGAAGTTTTCCTAAAGGAGATATTTCTGTGTTTCCTTTCTGAGATTTGGCTTTTAAGAAAATAGCATTTAACTTTTATGATGCAAATAAGTGGCATAGATCTCTCCTGCTGAAAACAAAGGAAAAATCCTGGGACAGGATCATGGCATTAATGATGCTGTGCCTCAGCTTGGTATCTCCAGTGCAGTGCAAGGCTAAGCACTACACAAGAGCACATTTTCAGAGTAGTTTTCCAATCAGAAAAGCTTTTAAAGGATACCTGGCCAGTGCCTGCTGTGTCTGCAATCAGATTTCCTTTAAAATCATAAAAGGCTAAGCTTTCCAAGGAGGAAACATCCCCATAAAATCTCCAAAGCAGAATTGCCAACAGTGAGGCACAGCAAGCTCTGGGCATCAGCATCTGGGATGGAAATACAGCACAGATCTCAGAATACCTGCCTGGTCCTGACTTTCCAGGGGGTTTAGATGGGATCATGGTGGGACTCCCACTAGGGAGAGACCTTCTAACACATACATAACACCTTCCACCAGACAGACCTGAGCCAATATCCAGGCACTGGGATTCCAGATCTACACCTATGCCCATGCTTTGATTTGTATTGTGTGCCTGTTTCCTACTGTATTTGGGACAACTGAATAGGAAGGAATGCTGAAAAGTATTTCAGCCACTTTAAATCAAATTAAACATTTGAAAAAATCTCTTCTTGCTTTCTGGAGACTCAAGGAAAAATGGGATGGCAAGGCACAGATGGATTTTCTGCAATTTTCTTATGACTTATGTTTACAAGGCACTTTTTTTTCTTGCACTTCCTATAGCCTATTTTACTTTTCTCACCTATCCTCAAAAGAAAACCCAAACCCAAACCCAAAAACAAAGCAAAAAAAAAAAAAAAAAACCCACAAAAAAACCAAAAACCCAACCCTGATAAATCAAAGGCTGCAACAAGCACATCTTGCAAGTATCAATAACTCCATGCACTGAAAGAGCTGGGAATGCTTAAAATTCAGTTGCAATTTGAAGTAGCACGTTCTTCAAGCTGCCATTGCAATAGTTATCAACCTCTCCGAGATAGACACTAGCAACATAAATCAGATTTTTTGAAAGATCTAGGGAAAGATCAGTGGCTTTGGGAAAAATCAGAGAGGAGTGATTAAAGAAGATTCCAGGAGGCAATAAAGCACTTATGCAAAATGTCTTATAATAACAAAAAAATTAGGGGAAAGCAGCTGTATGGGGAGAGCAGGGGGAGAGGTACTTACACTCTTCTTCCATAACAACTATTTTAGTTTCTGAGGCTGGTAAGACTTGTGGTGCTTTCGTTGTTCCTGGGGAAATTAAGGTAAGAAAGTAGTGAACAAAATATTCTCTTTTGAGCAGGGCAGAGTGGGGAGGAGGAGAGGAGCAGGTGCTGCTGGGGGTCACAGGCTGGGGCGCTGTCAAGGTGTTAGTGCTGGTTTAGGGCACACCCAGGTGAGGATCAGGGTGACAGAGGTAGGACAAGGAGTGTCCCCGAGGGGAAGATGGCACAGGACATACTGTCTTCTCACTGAGAAGGGTCTTGTGCCATTAAGGGTCTCTGTCATGATAAAGAGGCAGAAATGGCTCAGGGTTCTGCTGGCAGGTGACAAATGAAACTGTGTGAGGTTTTCTTAGCCCTGATGGCCATGAGAGTGCAAAGACAGAATCACAGGACATGTCAGTGGGGAAAATGTGGAGTTTAAGAAAAGGTGGGATCATGTGAAGAGCCTCCATCCCATGGGTATTTGCAGCTCTGCAGCACAAAGTAATAGTTGTACAAGAGATTGAGGAACATGTAACAGGTGAAGACAATGGCCCCAGGCAATAGGTGAGACAAGGGCAGTTAGTGATTTCCTTTTTATAAATCAGGCTCTGGGAAGTCCAGTGCCTACAGTCATCAACTCTTCTCAAGCCTGCTGGCAGCACCAGCATCTTCTGGAAAAGTCCCTCACCAACCTCCAGATGCACAAAGAAGAAAGTCCCTGAATCCTGGGCTGCAGGTACAGAGCCTTGCCAGACACAGGGGTGATACCACCATGGAAAATTAAAAAGCAGAGAGAATATTTTGTACAAATTTGATTTTTTCTGCAGTGTTTGAGCAAAGGGGAGTGGGGGAGCACAGTTAAGGAGGTGTCTAAAAATTTTCTGTAGAAAAAAAAGAGTCTGAAACAGTCACATCTCACCTGTGCCCGCATGGCCATGTGATATCAACGTTAGACTCTTCAATAAAAAGAATTGGGAAATGGGACAATTTTCTAAGAAAGCATCTGGTTGACCTCAAAGCCATAAAAATCTGCAAATAGCACCAAAGCACAGTATATTTTGGCTAAGCCCAGAAGCATTTCCTCGATGCAAAGGCTTCTCAATGCAAAAGCACTTAATTCTGATCTGGGTGTTTTCTGGAAATGCTGGAATTGCAGAGGAGGGATGAGGTGGGGGCTTGGCTGATGGACATTTTCTAAGTTTTCAGAAACTGGTATCAACTGAAAAGTGGTATTGGGATAGAGCAAAGGGCACTTTTCAATGGCAACCCTGCCTGGCCGGGCTGAGAAACTTCTACCAGCAGAGACGGAATCTCATCCATAGACCTGAGGGTTTCCTGTCTGAGTTCCTTCTCTTCTAGCCAGGACCCCAAGTGGGATCAGAAGACCCCATCTCTGGCCTCTGCATCCCTGGAGAGGAATGGCCTGTGGGGCTGAGGACACCTCTCAGTACTCATCTCAAGCCTCAGCAGCTCAGGACACCTCTTGCAATGCCACCTCTCTACAGGAACACATGGAAACAGCAATAGCTGGAGTGTGCTTCTGGGAAGAAGGAGAAGGCTCGAGGGGAGGTCAGCTCTGATTAATAGCTCTGATTAATGGTTATAAACTGCTAGAACTTCACAGAACACTTTGCTCAGGCTCAGCAGCAACAGGATCAGTGCTAAGGAGCCTGGGGAAGAAGGGACAGGAGAAAACACATGTGTGGATTCAGATGCCCCTAGGAGTTTTCTATTGGAAGGTATCACAGAAGAAGGGAGCTTGCAGAACTGAGAAAAGCTGTTGAGATCCCAAGGAGGCCCAGCATTAAGGGAAAACTCCAGGACATGCCTGTGCACAGATGAAGACTGCTCAACTCTGGGTAGCTCCAGAGGATGGAGAAAAAAAAGAGTGCAAAGAGGGGTGGCAGGGCTGTAAATACCCCCGTGACCACTGTCATCTTGGCTACCTTTGCAGGGGGCTACAACTGGCACTGCTGTCCTGGCAGGTGCTTGCAGACAGCAGCAAGGTGTGCATGCAGCTGAGCAGCCTGCCAAGGGCAGACTGGCAAGGCAGATGAGAAAAAGGATCAGTCCAGGCAGGGAATCCACTGGATCTGCAGCTGAGCAACAAGCCAAGGGCAGATCAATAAGGCGGATGAGAAAATGGACCGATCCAGGCACGGAATCCACTGGATCTGCAGCACTTTGCATCCTGCAGCTCCCATTAGGAAAAGGTAGAGGCCAGATCTTTGTGTGTCTTTTGTTGTTTTTCAACACATTTCTGGACAACTCATCTGTGTCTCCATCCCAGCTGTGAGTGGTCCTTGCCACACAGCATGTCTTCCTGAAGAGGGAATTCTCAGGGAACCCTGAGAATTGCTGCCTGGTTATGTGGTGATGGGACAGCCAGGGCATGAGGCAGAAAAAAAAGGAGAGCACTGCCTCCATTGCTTTCTTGGGACACCTTCCCTCTCACAATCAGGAATAAAGCCAGCAGAGCAGCAGGGCTGACTTCACAGGTATGGGGCATTCAGGCAGGGAGGGCTGAGCATGGATAATCTTCCTCCAGACCCTGAAAGCACCGGGATTGTACAGGTAGAATAACCAAGGGGAGGCTCCGTGATACCGCAGCTTCACAGAACAAAAGATTCAGGAGGGCAAGCACTGCTGAGGCAGAGGTTAATGCACAAAATACCACCAGAAAGCAGCAGGAGAAAGGTACCTTCCCTCACACAGGGCTAATGCTACTGAGAGCACCAAAAACTGGATCCCAGCAAAGGGCTGCAGAGCCCAGAGCAAAGGCTGCCACGGTGGCCAGTTGTGAATGGCAGGAGGAAGAGCTTAGGAAAGAGAGTCATCCCCTCCCTAGTTGTGCCCTCCCAGCTTCTGGCAGCCACTGTAGGGACTTTCTGAGCCGGAGGGTGCATCCCAACCATCCTGTTAAGCAATATAATTACTATGACCAAGATAATAATAAAACCACCTAACCTCAGACTCCATCCGCTGAGCTCTAAGAGATGGAGCACACATTCTAGGATGAAAACCAGAAGCAACTTCACTCATCACAAAGTTATGGTCTAATTACTTGTCTTCTGGTGAGCTTTGCTTCTCAGAAATTCTTTAAAAAATGAAAACATCAAGCTCACCAGCCTTCTTTCCTCCTTAACCCTTTTTTAAAAAAATACATAGACTGTAAGTTTATTTAAAATGTAAATTAACCACATTGCCAGTGACAGATAACAAAGATAAACATTTATGCTAAGCTGCATTTTTCTTATCTCCCAAGATTGTTTTACTCGATATCCTGAAAGCATGAAACAAAATACAAGACAGACCATGTGCAGAACCTCCCACTCTCTGTGGAATGGCAGACAGCTCGAGACATTTGCTGGCTTCTTCACTTACCACTTTTCACATTCAGGATGCCTTTTGCGGTGTCTTTCCCTAAAACGTTCTCGGCTTCGCAGCTGTACTCCCCAGCATCTTCCAGCTTCACCTTGTTGAACTGCAGTCTGGAAATCTTTCTGTTGAAAAGTACAGCAGACATTTCTTACTTGACTGCTATCCATCCTCATGAACTGACAAGCATTCCCTGCTCTGGGATGCTGCCTGGAGGGTCACCCCTGCTTGAGAGGATGGGCTGCCCGATCTCACAAGCTGAATAGGCCTGGACAGGATTTGGAGAAGCCCCTTCCCAGGATTTCCTAAATGAACATCTCCCTCTGAACCCACTGCTCTCAGCGTGTCAGGTGGTTTGATCTGACACCTGCTCTCATTCACACAGAAAGTCTTGTGAGGGGTTGAGCCCAAGAGTCCCAGCATTCCATTATAGACTGTCTGCCCTGAAAAAAAGCCCCTTTACCGATGGACAGCAGGATCTGTCTGCTAGATGGAGATGTGGAGAGGAGATGCATGTTCTGCACCTTCCTCAGCAGTGATGCCGAGCAATCTGGTGCTTCACACTCACTCAACCCAAACACACGTGGGTTCCAGGGGGACTCAGGGGACTCATTCCTCTCCAGCCTGCAAGTCCAACCCCTGGGATTTGTCCTGGACAGAGCTAGTAGCTTCATCTGGGTCCACAAATAGGGCAAGCACCTTCTCTCCCCCAAATACATCCACTCCAATGGACTACAGACACATGGGGCTGAGCTGCCCCACGCACTCATCTTACCAGCCAGAGGTGCCTCGAACGAGCAGGAGAGGGGAGGTGTGATGGTTTTAGGTGCCACCTAAGAGCCTGTGCTGCTGCTCCGTGGCAGAGGGAGCGGCTCTGCGGCAGAGCTCTGCGGCGCTGCGGGAAGGCCTTTCCCACTGGCTATGACTCATTCCTGGGATGTCTCTGACTAATAGGCAAAACCTTTTGTTGCCTAGTTTAGCAGAAATCTATAGGAGCCTTCAACACACACTGAAGGCCACTCATGAGACCGCAGTGGGACTCCCAAGTGAGTTCTTCTGTTTTATTACATGTTCTTCCATTTTAGCCATCTTATCAAAACCCACCCTGTCTGCTCTTCTCAGGAGGACATCTCCTCTCTGCTTTCTACCCCAAGGTTTTACCTCAGGTCTGTGTCATGCAGTTGCTTTTATTTAGAGACTTGGAAGCACTGCCAGCTTTAGACAGAGGTCCCAGTGGCCTACATCGCTGAAGGCAAATAAAATTCCATTTATGTGGAAAATAACCATTAGCCTTGGACATACTTGCAATGTTACATGTGTCATCCGAGAAGGACTTTTCTTTGGGCTGTGCAAATCATCATCCATAGGAAGTCCTTCACAGAAGCACACTGGCATCTTTTTAACACCCTGACAGGCTGTTCTCCTGGGAGGCACGGCACAAGGACACAGCGTGAACATCTCACTAGTTATATTAGTAAATTAAAAGCACTTGGAGACAACTTGGGAGAGCTCCCAGGGTAGAGGCGCTGCACTGTTTTACAGGATGCGGTCAAGTGTTCAATTGCACGAGTTGGGGCCACATGTGCTGCAGTTTTGAAATGAATGTTGACAGTATGCAAAGACCTCTTGAATCCCTCTCACTGTAGGGTCTCCCCTGATCCACTCGTGCAGTTGCTTGGGCCACATTCCAGCATGGGTGCCTAAAGAAGCCGGCTGATTCAGAGTGGTGCAAAGCTGCCTCGACTCCCAGCACCATACCCTTGTCTGAATGTTCTCTCAGAAAGCCCTGAGCGTTGTGGCCCTCACTGCTGTGCTGCCTTAGGAGTCAAGCAGCACCCAAGAGACAGCAAAGCATTTAAGGGTGCCCAGTGCCTGTTGCCACAGTTGGTTCCTGCACGTTCCTGGGATGTACGATGGGTGTGGGCTCTGTTGGGCTGTAGTGCCCTGTTCAGGACCATGTTCCCAACTCCCTCCACAGAGGGACGTGTGGAAATGCTCATCAAATGGGTGAGATGGCTCCTGGAACTACAAAATGCGATTCCAAGACTGTCCCCAGCTCAGCCATTACTTTCTTCCAGCTGTCTCAACCCTCCCTGCCAGAACAAACCATTTGTTTTGCAAACCACCCCTAGGACAGGCTGCAGCTATTGCTGCCACACAGAGCAGAGACGCAGGCAGCACGTGCTGAAAGCAGCTTGGAAGAGCGAGGTTCTAACTCGGAGTCCAGAGAAAACGCCCCCCTGCCACACCAGCATGCTCAGGCTTTGCCAGTGCAGAGCTGAAAGCACTGATGGACACGCTGCCTTCAACTGTTCTACTCGTAATTAGCTGCAACACAATCTAATCCACAGCACATTTCACCAGGTGTAGGAACTGGAAAAGTGCACTACAGCATTAGAATGACACCTAGGAATGTGATCTCTTACAGCTAAAGGAGTTTTAGTCCCAAAGATAGGAATTAGGGAGCTATAAGTGACACAAAAGGCTAATGAAAGGGGCCACACTTGACAGATTCATCTTCAAGAACAGGGTGAGAGACGTTTGATCTTTTACCTGGAACTGGAGAGGAATGTGAGCAGAATAAATAGTGATGTTGGCATTTAGAGCATAGCAGCATCAAGGTGAAACCAAAGGGGATTATTTTATTTTAAGGCACATGACTTGTACTGTCAAAAGAACTTATTTTTATTTGCCAACAGAGTTTGTTGAAATTCTGTTGGATTGTAAGATCCCCTTGGAAAAACAGGAACTTTTTCTTGCTGTTCATACCCCAGGCCAGTGGTGTGGCCACTCTTGGTCCGCACACTGTGCTGTATAATGTCAGGTAACAGACACGGGGGGAAAAGAGATGAAGGGTAGAGATATGGATCAGCTTTAGTGTGGAGCATAGCCACTGTAAAGAGAATGCCACTATTCTGGGAGGCACTGAAACAGCCAGAGAGACACCTTGCTTCACAGTGTTAGCCAAGGGCCTTTTAATTAACATGGATAAGGCCTGTGCACTGGAAGAACTGAGCTGAAGGATGTCAAAGAGACTAGCCCTTCCTTGATCTGTGTGCGCCAAAGGTGAGCACTGTCTCTGCTCTATTTTCCTATCTCCAATGGCTACTGAAATATCTCAAAACTCCTTTGGAAATCAGTTTTTCAAGGTCATGTTCTTCCTCCTGTTGCCCCCAAGGGCAGCTACTTAGTTCTCATGAGGCTTGGGGGATGATTTTGCAGAAACACCAAGTAGCAGTGTCCGAGGAATTTTGGATGAAGCGTCTTGGGCAGTGTGTCTCCAGGGGACAGCAGTCCCTGGGAGAGCCCTACGTGTTGTTCACAAGGGTGCCTGGCTGCCAGAGGATGCCATTCTTCTGGAGGAAGGCGCTGCCCCGGGCTATTTGCTCAGTGAAAGGGCCAGGGTCACTGACAGATCCCATCATTTCATTGCAGTGCAACTCTGTTGACATCTCTTTACTCCGGGGGAAAATCTGCCTCATTGTCTTTCCTGACCCTCAGCACATATGATTTAGCCACTTACTAATTATCTCCTGTAGTGCCAGTGGAGGGATTAGCCATGGGGAATATGCTGTCTGCAAGCTCTGAGGGATAGGATTCACAAGGAGACCTTCAGCCTGGCCAAAAGAGGATCCACCAAAATACCTTTCTGGCCAAGAGAAAAGAGTCCCCCAGAGGGCAGTTTGGAGACATGTGTAAATCACCCTCTGCAGTGCCAACCTCCAGACTACAATGGGGAACAGGGAGATCAGCCCTTGGCCAGGACCTACACAAAGATCCTGGCAAATTCTGGCCGGGAAGGGTGGCCTCATTGGCTGTAATTTAGACATCTCAGAGTTAGACATCTAAATGTGAGCTTGGGCCTTGAGGCTTCCAGTGCAGTCAGAGGAGAAACAGTCCCTGCAACTCAGCCAAGGAGGAACTTCTCATGACAGCAGTCAGGTTCCCACCAGCACTTCCGTCAAGCTTGAATCATTTTTCTCCTCTTACCTACTGCCAAGTGGAAATGGGGCCATTTTCCCAGGTTATCTCCTTGCAAAGCCATTCATGTCAGAGTGTGGGAGCAGGAAAGCAGCTGCCATGAGCTGCCTCTGGGGCACCTACACTGAGGACTCCGTGTTCCCTGCGACAGTTCAGCCACTTCTGCATTATTCTGGACAGGAATAGTGCTAGTATTACTACTGTTGTAGTATTTTATTAGTCTTCTAAAAATAGGGTAGCTTAACACATAAGTAATGAAGAAGCCAAGGAATTAGCTGATGAAGAGAATTCAGAGACTACACCACATGTGGCCCCGAAATTGTCAATGAAGGGCACTGCACATAGTAAACACACCTGAAACCCTAGGAAAAGGAAATTCCCAAACGTGACCCTTGCAAAGGACACACTGGAAGCACTGCTGTGGTTACCCATTAACTCCATTCCCCTCTGTTTGCTTGGAGAGCGGGTGGCAGGAAGCACACTGGCAATGCCCAGAGCAGGAAGGCCAGCAATGGCTGTAACGTGCCCTGCTTACATCCTGCCAGAGATTTAATTGGTGCCTACGGGCTGTCCTGGCACTCTGCACCAGGCTGCATTTGCCTTGGGAGAGCAGGTTAATAATTGGCAAGAGGATTCAGAATATTCGGGCTATAATCCACAAGTGTCGTCCGGCAGTCATCAAACACTGGGCAGCCCCACCAGCTGGAGCAGGGGCTCTCAGGGAACACATTTATTTTCCCAAGCACTCAGTGGGATAAAATCAGGCAGAATGGATCACTGCAATGCACAGGCAGCATGGGGATGGCCGTGGCAGAACCCCTTTGTCCAGCAGAGCAGGAGCAGCCAGGAGCATCCTCTCCCTTGAACAGCCATCCCTGGGGAAGCCACCCCAATCTCTTCCTTGTCTTTCAATTGTTGTCAGCAGAGCACAGCACAGCTGGGTAAGATGGCTGTGCTTGCAGTACTTGAGAAAAATTAGTGTCCCATGCTGGTTACTGTGTGCTCCAGAGCATGATCTGGTCAGCTCAGTATTGGCTACAGAAGGAACAGATGGGAAAGGGGACAAAAAAGCCCTCAAGCACAGCAATCAAATAAAAGGGGTAAGGGCAGGAAGGTTTGGACCTTTCAGCTCGGCCACCTCCCCTTCTGCAGTGGATGAAGGCCTCCTTCCTCCTCCCTTCACACCATCATCTTCCCCACTCCGTGTTTGACCTGCTGGGACAGTGGGGGACAGTTAATGTCCTTGTGGTGCCCAGGACAGGACCAACCATCCCCTGACCCCCTTTGCCTGGTCTCTGCTACCCTTGTCCCCCAACATTAAAGTGCTGTTCTAACCTGAAAAGCAGATTTGCCCCTTCTCTGCTCAGCAGTGCTGTGGTCTCTCTGTGCCCACGCTTGGGACAGGCTGATTTTAATAGGAAGACTCGACCAGTCCTCACTCTGCGGAGCTGACACTGACACTGGGCTCAGAGCTGGAGTCACTTCTGGGTCGGGCAGTGTCAACAAAAGGGGAGAAGATCGATAAGTACACTCCAAAGAGCAGGGTCACTTGTGCAACCCCCCCTCCAGCCTCAGATGCAGCCTGGGACTGCACTGCTGGACATTGCCATGGGCATTCCAGCAACGGGAAGGGGTGTAGGGCAGCAGAGGCAGCGACACACAACCACACCAGCCCCTGGAATGGACTTTGTGGCCGTTCCGTGGAGAGGCCAACCCTGTGTGCTGCTGCTCTTTGTGCCAGGCCAGGCTGTGGCACCTGGCAGGGCATGACATCAATAGAATGCGTAAAAGCAGAGTTTTGGGTTCAGGTTGAGGCACAGACATGATGTCAATGCACTGTCACATGTATTACTTCTCTTGGAATTCAAAGCAATTGATCCATCCCACAAATATTTCCTCCAACCCCAGTGCCAGGATTTGAATTTCTTAGAGAAAATGTAGATCCTGGGGCAGCACTCTGAGGCCACCTCAGAGCAGGTTCTTTCCCTGCTTCCTGTGATCTCCCACAGGAAGGCTCTAATGGCTTCCCAAGAACCAGGGACTTTCCGGCACCAAACGTGGAACAGTTACCTCGCTATCCCAAAGAGTGTATGAACTCATTACAGAGACAGGACCCCTACAGGGTGCCCAGATCTGGCTACCTCAGCAACTAAACCACAAGCTGGTTGTGTGGTGGGGAGGGAAGAGAGGGCCAGTGCTGCTGAGGAGAAGGCACAGAGGTCCTAGTTTGGAAGCATATCACATATGAGATGGAGGCTGATACGCTGGGAAAATCAGACAAGGACCAAAACTTCAGGGATTGCCAAAAAAGGGGGGAGAAAGGCCTGGGAGGACCTTTAAAGCAAAGCGTATTAATTACAAAGAATCAAGGAAGGAGGAGAGGGGGGTGCCATACTAAAAGCTGCTGTGCAGAGGGTAGCCCTGGGAAGAGCCCAAGAATGGAGATGAGCAGAGACAGGCTGCAAATACTCAGATCAGGAAGGAGTATTTTGTGAAACAGAGATCATGGGAGAGGGGTGGCACCTTCACAGGGCCAGGAAACTACCCCTCCAAAACATCACTGCGGTGGTACACAGGGTGTGCAAGGGATTTAGTTACAGTTTTGAGTCTTCTGTCCGAGTTCGGAGCCTTTGGGGTGCATGTCATTCTTTTCTCCTCAAGTCATTTTTCTGCAGCTGGTATGTGCCAGATCATCACCAGTGTGTGATCCATGAAGTGCAAGGGCAACCTGGCTAATTCATGCCTGCAGGTATATGATGTGCTGTCCCAGATGAACTGGCAGCACCCTCAGCCCTCACCCCAGCCCTCCTCCCCTAAGGCAAAGCCTTTTAACTTGAATGGGATGAATGGGATTTCAGCTCCCGTCTCAATGAGGGCCTCAGACTAATCTGTGACATTTTGCAATCGCAGTGGGCAAAGGTCTGCAGAGAGAGATTTTATTTTTTTTTTTAAGTAGCCAACATCCCTGTGAAAACCACACAAAATTTCAGGCAAATAGAGCTCCTTCCACCTCTGTATTTGCACACACCATCAGCTGACACAGCCCAGCATCTGACCATAACTTGTTAGCAACTATAACTCAGTCAAGTTTGATTAAATGCCCATTCCCTGACTCTCTCAGCAGCCCCAACTTGCAAAGTCTGTGGATTGTTCGAGCTCAAGACCCAACTGCTTCTCCTTTCAGTTCTCAAATTCCCTGGTTCAGTCCCAGGTGCATTGGCCAAGATGATGTCCATCATCTCCTCTAAAACAACAAACAGACAAACAAAGGAGATTCTCTCCTTCACACCCCCCTCCAATAAAGTGCCTTCAGCAGCTAAAACCAAATCCCAAATATCGGAGACTCATAATGACATCGTGAGAGTTAGCAAGGCAGCAGCTCCCCTGGTGATTATAACAACACCGGTGCTTGAGAAGAGTCTTCGCTTCAAGGCATCTGGAATTGCTCTTGCAAGATCCATTGTCAAATGAGCTTTTCCCTTTGTTTAAAAATGTCAGCCCGAAGACCCCTGCCAGAGTGGTGGTATAGCCTGCTTGGGTTCACTCTGGCTCCCACAAGGCTTCAACAGTCCTCTTTGCCCCTCCTTGTCTCCAGGCCTAATTAAGAAATCATTTATCTTTATTGGCACTCTCTTTCCCCTGCTGCTTTGGCATTATTATTTTTTTTGCCTTCATTCCAGTGCAGTGAGCTGTACAGGGAAGACCACAGCCCCATTCATTGTGGGTGGGGAATAATCTACAACTGGGAGCCCTACAAGGAAGACCCCAGCAATGAATCTGCTCCAACTGGTATGGCCTGAGGGACTACTGTACAGAAACAGGAGAGGAGGGTATCCCTTGGCTCCACTTACAGGCTAACAATAGGGATTCCTGGTGATACTGAAAGTAGGACACTACTCCCAAGGGAAGTCATATGGTCAGCCTGTCCCAAACTGAACTGCCAACCCTATCCAAGCTAATGATACGCCTACTTCATCACCCCAGCAATCTCCCTTGGTAAAAGAGCACACAAAGAGAAGGGGCTGTAAGGACAGCCACAGCTTGGGGACTATCAGGCTCCTGGGCTCCAGCCGAAGATCTACATGTCCCAGGCTGAGCCCCGAGCACAGCTCCAAGTGGGGGAGGTTCTTTACACCTCCGCAAACAGAAACTCCCTTGGCTTTCTCCACAGCTGGCATTTGACCATTTGCCAGGTTAGTCAGAGAGTCAAAACCCAAATGAACTTCATGGGAGCCAGTGGCCTCAATAAGGTCACAGACACACTCAGCATCACTTTGGCAGTTCGGAGGGAAAGCCACTCACTAGGCTGCACTTCCACTACCACAGGCAATTCTTTCTGGGTAATTTCTCTAGGTTCCCCATCAACTGTCTTTTATTCCAATTGAGATCGAGATAAAATTCCAGCCAATAATTTCTTCCACCTTAAAGAGAAGTTTCCCCTTCGCGCAAGCCAGGCTTGCCTCAGCCTGTCACTAATTACAGATGGAACATGAAGTTCAGAAAGGAGGAATCAGAATTGTTCCCCTCCCTCCAGCAAATATCCATTGAAAAAAACCAAAAACCTGACTACTTTGCCTGATGGCTCCAGAAGTTTTGCAGATAAGTTTAAAAACAAGAGGAAAGATGATTGATGGAAAAGGTAAAGAGCTGACATGCAGTTAAATGCTCCTCTCCTCCTTACAACACATACGTCCCTTATTTTTAAAGAGATCTCCTATTCTGGGAATCAGATGAAAACCTGAGGATAAAATAAAAGGGCTTCAGTCATGCCTTCTGGAGACCTCAAGGCTCTTTAAACACCCAGGGAGGAAAGGCAGGAATGAGTCACAGAGGGCAGCCATGCTCTTCTTGTCTCCCACCCCATGCCTCTGCATGCTAAAGGTCACAGAGCTGCAGACAGGCTGCAATGCAGAGCTGTGCCCAGCTCTTCCAGGGACTCAAAGGGCCAAGGGAAACACCATGGACAACACCTCCGCATCCTGGGGGGCTCCTTTTGCCTGGCTCCAGCAGAAAACTCTATTAGGTCTTTAGATTACTCTTTTAAAGAAATGATCCTGTGCACGTGACCAGGTCCTGCATAGTCTGAGAAGCTTTTTGTCTTCTCTGTGGAGGTTCCTCCTCAGTGCTCCATTTCTGGCCCTCTGGGACCCCCACTCTACTCTGAACTGAAAGGAAGCGCAGAGGATTATCTGGAGACCAGTGTTATCTCTTAAGTGGAGCCAGAAGTATAAACCCCATTATTCTTGAATTAATCATCACAGAGTAAGATTTTCTTTCAGAGCTTTAGTTTAGGATGCTTATCCTTCCCCGGAGTCCTCTCCTAACATGCTGGAAGTAATAATTTACCCCCATATCCCATGTCCCTCTATTAAACTCAGCCCCACCAGCTACATAATGAAGACATCAAAGTCACAAGGGCTACCTGGACCCTCAGCCTGCACTGAGCAACTTTTAATGTTTGCTCCATGCAGTCAAGAACTGTCCCATGGAATCACAGAATCACTAAGGCTGGAAAAGACCTCTGAGATCATCGAGTCTAACCATTAACCCAGCACTGCCAAGGCCACCACTAACCCACCTCTCCAAGTGCCACATCTACACAGTTTTTGAAAGCTTCCAGGGATTGCGATTCCACCACTTCTCTGGGCAGCCTGTTCCAATTCCTGGTCACCACTTTGGTGAAGAAATTATCCCTAATATCCAAACTAATGCTCCCCTCCCTTGGTGCCACCTGAGGCCATTTCCTCTTGTCCCTGCTCAATAGCTGCCTGGGCTCAGCCTCCCTAGCCTGGTCCCAGCACAAGACAGGTATTCTCTCCACTTAGTAGTATGTTTTAATGGCAGCAAGGAGCAGAAAATGGGATGGGAAGCGATTCTAGGGATGCTCTGGGCTCACACCTTTGCTGCTGGTGGAGTCCCAGGCGCCGCAGGAGGCAGGTGCTCGTCTTTCCTTAAAATGTTTTTCCTTGGCTTGTTTTGCCAGCAGGAAACCCTTCCAGCACACACGCACACATCTTTGTCCTGTCACTGGAAGGCCGAGAGCCAACGTGTTGCCATGGAAACTGGTAAATGCAAAATTATGACTTGACAGCAGTGTCCTGAGGAAAGAGGATCAACCTTCTTCCATATGTTTCTGTCCCTGGCTCAGGGAGTGCGTGTCCCCCCTGCACCGCTGTGGGTGGGATGCCCTCCTGTCCCTGCTTTGTGCTGGACACAGCGTGCCAGGAGGCAAGGAAGGACTGTGATATCTGGGAACACAGCAGGGAGGTGCTGTGAGAGGATCCCTCCCCAGAGAGTTTTGCTGGGCGTTTGGTGTGCGGCTGGTTGCTCTGTAGCTCCGAGGGAAACATCTCCCCGACACCCCTGCCCGCCCGCAGGGACGCGGCGTCCACATGGGATGGCCAGGCTTCCCACGCCAGGCTACAGCGGGTGGTGCAGACATTTCTCCAGGGCATCTCAGCTCCAGACCCCATCAGTAAACAAGCAAGGCCATGAGGCTGACGAGGGTCACAAAAACACTGAAGGCAACAGAGGAGAGAGACAGGCACAGCTATGCCCTAACTCTGCTTCCTGAGAGCCCAGACAGCCCTTGCTGAGCCCAGACAGCCCTTGGTGAGCAGACAGCATCCAGTTATCCTGGATCTGCTGGTGCTTCTAGCACTGACCACCTCTGCCTCACCCCAAAACAGCAACAAGTCCTAGAGATGTTATGAAGGAGATCGACCATCTTGGCTGTGGCTCTGAAATCAAACCCAACAGAACTGAAACTAAATTAGAGCAATTGCCCTGTTCAAGCACTGACTGATTTTTCTAACTGATTTTTTAGTGGCTTTTAGTTTGAAAAATTGCCACTCTATCAAGCCCATAATGAGCTTTTTTTTTTTTTTTTGCACACTCAGATATAATAAATGTTAGCAAAGAATTAATTTGAAGTTTTCCAAGGGGTCAAGCAGTTGCAAGCTGACTGCTGCCGGCTAGGTCAGGATATACCAATGTAAGCAGAATCATAATTATGGGATAAATTTAAGATACATCATATGTAAATATTTGGCCTTGAAAACTATCAACATAGACCCATTTAAATAAATTCCCAGTGAGAAGCCCTTAGCTTAGTCACTGGGACCTCTTTCTCCAGGTGTTCTAGCACTGCTTGAAGGGGTGGTTCTGATAGTGACACTCACTGAGAGCAGTCACCCGAGAACTTTGTTTGCCTGGGGAGTTTGGAGCAGCTGTGATGGAGCTTTCCCTGGATGCTGCAATCCAAGGATTTACATGAAACAAGGTCTCCACAGGTGACTGTGGTCCCTGATCAGACAGTATCATGATATACTCTTGCATCTCAGTCCTGGAGAACCCAGAGAAGAGAAGACTGAGAGGGAATCTCATCAATCCATAAAAGTATCTCCAAGGGATCTCAAGAGGATGGTGCCAGACTCTTTTTAGTGGTGCCCAGCAACAGGACAAGGAGTAATGGCCACTAGTTAAAACACAAGATGTTCCATCTCAACATGAGAAAGAACTTCTTCACATTGAGGGTGATGGAGCACTGGAACAACTGCCCACGGGGGTCATGGAGTCTCCCTCTTTGGAGACATTCCAAGTCTACCTGGACAGATTCCTGTGTAACCTGCTCCAGGTGACCCTGCCTTAGCAGGGGGTTTGGACTGGATGATCTCCAGAGGTCCCTTCCAACCTGAACTATTCTGTGACCTTTGTTGTTGCCTTAGATGTTTCTGTGTTCACCTAAATTCAGAAGAGAACAAACCAATTCCTCCTACAGGCCTGTGGGTGGGTGAGCTGACTAGTGAGTTTGGATAACTTCTGCATCCAACCCCCTAATCCCAGAGCAGGAGTCCCCCCAGCTAACTGCCTACAACCAGCCTCCAGCTGGCAGGGAAAGCCTTGTCTCCCCAGGTCGCTGGGCACCTCTCTCGGATATCCAGTGACATTCTTACCCACGGAGAGCCCCATCTACCCTGTGCACGCCCTGCTCCTCTCTCCACTACTCTCTGAGGACACTGGGAATCTTGCTCACTCTCCCAGGCATGGTTACACTGCTGAGCATGGGCCTGTGGCTCTGAGGAAGCCCCTCAGTGCTGCTCAGCAGTGACCTGGGGAGAGCAGCAGCACCTCCAGCCAGACAGTCCCTGGACCCAGACACTCGGTGAGCAGAGGCAGAACAGCCCCATGTCATACTTACTTCCCATTCCCATACTTGATCCGGATGTCTTTGCTCTTCTTCAGCTCTTTGCCATCTTTAAACCATTTGTAGGATGGCTGAGGGTTTCCAGCAGTCGCCTCACATTTCAGGGAAATCTTCTCACCGACATGAACGTTTGGGCTTTTCAGTTTCTTCAGCTTGGGAGGAACAGCTGCAGAAAGAGAAACGAGACGCTGTAAAACCTGCCTCTGTCAGAGGCTGCACACACACAGAGGGAGCCCACCGAGCCCCCTCCTCTGGGAAAAGCACCTTCTGCCCCCACTGCTGCAAAGATGATGGAGAGAGATTTCCCAGGGGAAATCAGCACAGGCAGGGAAGGAACAGGGAGTCAGAAATGTCCATGTGGGGAACAGAGGGAGCCCCCAGGTCTGGGGGTTCCACATGACCAGCCTTGGTGGTTCCACAGCTGCCTCTGCCCACACAGGCAGGACTCCCATGTCTCCTCACTGCGCACGGCTTTGCTGGGCTCTCCAGGCTCTCCCACCAAGCTTTTCAGAGACTATTTTTCCCTGCATTTTGCCATTGCTGCTGCTGATTGCCAACACGTACATGACCTCTGTGGTTGCCATGGGCATGCTGCCAATCCCACAGCCCCACCAGCCCCAGCCAGAATGCTTTGCTGCAGAAAGAGCAGAGAGAGGTCACAGGGAGAGGTCCCCTGTTCCCCAGCAATGTGTCATGGAGGTTCCATGCTTGCTGCAAAGACCTATGGTCCCTCAGCGCGGCAGGAACAGCAGTACTGAGAGGGGCTGCAATAAAAACCTGCATGTGTAAAGGATGAGAAGGGAAAGGACAGCCATTCTTCAGGCTGCAAGCAGAAAAGGGAATGAATACAGGTATTTAAAATGGCCTTAGGCCAGCAGTGTCAGGCTGGCCAGCAGCCTTTCCAGTCTGGAGCCTGGCTCTGTATGTGGGTGTTTCAGAGAGGTGATTTTTACCATGCACCTGAAACATCAGAGAGAGAGGGAGACACTTCTTATCAATCTCTGCCAGGCTTTATATTAAACCTGACAAGAAAGGTTTAACAGGCTTGCAACTTTTCTTTCAACTGACAGCTTTGCACTCTTCTAGCTCCCTTTTCCATTCTCAGTGTTAACCTTAAAAAAGAAAACAGTGACTTGCTGGTTTAGCCTTGAGAATATTGGTACCGATGGTTTGCTTGTCTAAGATGAGTTACAGATATAACATTTCCTCTGTCTAATATGCACAAACCACCTTCTAATTGCCTCCTGCATTCTGATCTTATGATATGGCAGAGCACTGAAAGGTGGAGGAACTGGATGGGTTTATTAGAGCAATCACTATTTTACAGACCTTTGTATGTCTCTTCTTTTTCTTCATGCCAAGCTAAGTTGTCATAGGTTGGTAGTATTTAAAGACTTATTTCACCAAAAGGGATCTTATACAAGACAAAAAGCACAGTGATCATCAGGCTCCTGTGGCAGGAATGTCTGAAGACTCTCATATTCCTCATGGAAATGAGAAGCCAAATTGCCCTCAATCAGAAAGATACAGACACAGACAGAAATGGAACAGTTTGGGGTAACAGGAACTAGCCTAGCAAAGCTCCCAGTGACTGAAAGGCAAACCCAGAGCCATGGGTGGGAAATACAGCAGGTCCGGTCCCAAGCACATCAGACCCTCCACTGCATTCCCACTGGTGCCACAGCAAAGGAGCAAACTGAAGATCCAGGAGTGCAAAGGAAGCATGTTTAGCGCACCAAGGGAAAAACAATAAATAAGCAGAACAATAAACCCCACCAAATATTCTTCTCAGCCGTCATTTTCACATGCCCAAGCCCCTCTGCAGGCTCCCTAGAAATCTGTGCCATGGGCAGCAGTGTGGGGAGGGCTGTACATGTGCTTGGTAGGTTAAGGGAGAATGACTTTAAGCTGCAGGAGGGTAGATTTGGATTAGATATTAAGAATAAATTCTTCTTTGGGAGGCGGGTAGGCCCTGGCACAGGTTGCCCAGAGCAGCTGTGGCTGCCCCATCCCTGGAAGTGTCCAGGGCCAGGTTGGATGGGGAGCAACCTAGGCTAGTGGAAGGTGTCCCTGCCCATGGCAGGAGGTGGAATGAGATGAGCTTTAAGGCTTTTTAAGGTGGATCGAACCCAAACCATTCCATGATTGTAATGGGACAGGGACAGCACAAAAAGCACTTGGTCAGCTGCAGGCAATCACTGCAGGCTGCACACTGACATCTGGCGCTGCTTCCCAGGTCACTGTGCTTTGGCACAGAGAGGCTTCTGACCAAAAATTATCACAGCTTTCCCCGAGTTTCAGGAATTTTGTGAAAACCCAAGGTGTCATGCATTTTTTGAAGCCCCTATTCCTGATCCTTGCCTGGAAATTGGTTGCCCAGAAGAGCCGGAATGCAGTGAATGGAGAAGAGAGTTAGTCTCTTCTCAGAACACTGCATGGAGAGCCAGGAAAGTAAACAGGACCTTGCTTTTATAGGGGTCATTTTGGGGCACAGAGAAATAGACTCTATCAAATATTTATTTTGTCTGAACATGTGTGTCAGTTTGCTTCTATTGTACCCCGAGGTCACCTTGTCCCATGCCAACAGTATCCATATGATTTAAATACTGGGAAAGTTCTGACCTTGGCATGGGTGCATCTGCTTCATATTATTTCCAGCCTTGTGGTCTGCAGAATTATGAAGAAGGCAGCATGTCCTGAGAGAAAGGTGTGTCAACCCTGCCCTTCTCCCCCAGAATGCTGGCAAGAACAGGACAAATCCCAGGAACCTGGAGACTGTGTAAGGACATGGCCAAAGACAGGCAAAAAAGTCTTCCAAGATCTCTATTGCCCAGTTCCTCCCCACAAACGTGAATCACATCTCACCCAAATCTCTGCACCTCTTGCACCTTTTGCTCTTGGCCACTGGTGATTCCAGGACATTCCTAAACAGGCAGGTCCAAAGAGACACATGCCAAGGGTGGCAGAGGTGAATTTGACACTTACACGTTGCATCCCATCCCTCCAGCAGAGAGTCCTGCCCAGATAAAGGGAGAACATCTTTCCTCCTCAGTCTTCATGTATTTGGTGTCTCACTACAGGAGGGCAAGGGACAATGCATTCAGCTCCAAGACACACTTCGTGGACTATAATTCCCCGGTCAAATCAGACAGGGCAGTGAAAGGGGAATCCAGAAATATTCTGGACTGTGTCTGAGAAAGGCACTGTGCACCAAGAAACTGAGCTGTGCTCCCTGACACTCAGCACATCTGTGCCCTCACTGCTGCTCTGCAGTGTGGTTTGTGCTTGGACAGCAGCGTGGGAACAGCAGGCAGAGCCCCAAGCCTGGGACAAAGCATCCCAAGCCCCAAGCCTGGGACACAGCATCCAGAGCCATGCTCTGGTCAAAAGGGAAGCCCAGCCTTCCTCTCCGACAAGGGCTTCTCTGGGCTGGAAAGCCTCACTTTGTAATTCCTGCATCTTTCAGAAAAACACAGAAACCCTCATTTAGAGCTATTAACTGCTGATGACTCTGCTTAATTCCAGCCAAAGACTTTCCTCTGGTTTTTACTTGCATTGTTTAAACTGCAGCCCTTATTCATAGCCTGAACTCCTCTAACTTTGGCTTCCAGCCAAGAGATCTCTCTGCCTTTCTCTGGTAAATTTGAACCCCATCTAGCAACCAGAAACCCCTTCCCTTTTTAGGTACTTGTAAACTATGACTGAATCACCTTTCAACCTTTTCCAACAGTAAACTAAAGTAGCATGAGAGGCCAAAGCAGCACATGGAGTGCTAATACTGGAGTATGTCAAAGTTCTACATTTTAGTTCATTTTCAGCTTTTGACTCATTTCTCATCTCTGCCCTGTCCAAATGACAGAGCTGCAGCTCAGAAAACCATGAGTGTCGTTCAAACAGATGTGTGAATCCTAAAAGTGCCCAGTTTATTTAGTGCTCTGAACATTTTGGTTCATTTTAATCTCCTCTTTGCTTGGTACTTTTTCAAACACAATGGGAAAACAAAGTCACTAAAATGTTATCAAAATAACATACTATCCCAAGCAAACAGCCTCAGGTGTATACCAAGCAGAGTCCAGGTCCAATTTCCCCATGTTTCCATCAATTCCCAGCTTCCCAGCCCCTACTTCACAGGTTACTGTTGCTCAGACAGGACCAGAGCTAAAACACCGACCCAGGGTCACCCGAGTCACCCCATGACCCTGGCACAGGCTGAGCTGAAGTTGCTGTTTCAACTTTTCAACACCTGGATCTCATGGAACTGCTGTGCCAGCTCATGGTCTCCTCCAAGCTGGGCTCCCCCTGCCTATGGATCCACCAAAGCAGGGAGGAGAGTTTTGGCTGTACTTGTCAGACTGAAAGTACAGCTTGGGATCTGTATCTGTGGTCACCTTGCAACCTTGCAGTCCTGTCAAGCCCTTCTTTATCCAAATTTGACTCTCCTCTCCACGGGGTGAAGAAACACCAGCCTCACAACACCTGAGGTGTTGGACAGAAGGACCGCCCGCATTCCAGGCAATTTTTCTAATAGACAACCACAATGAGGGTATGTTGTGCTGCGGAAAGGAGGGTTGCATCTTGGTAGAGCTGAGATCAACCATAAATACAGATTTCCTACAGGTTTTTGCTCACTCCAAGGTCACATGAAACCCCAGCAACCGTTAGATCCCAGCCTACACTAGCTGTGCAAGCTGTAAGATTTAACCCTAAAACATGCCAGGGCCAGGATCGATTTCCTAAACTGTTATAAGAGACATATTTGACTAAGAGACTTTTGCAGGGGAGGTCTGTCCCCTGATAGCAAGTGCTGTGAAGTCACCACATTCTTACAGGGAGAAGAGGGTTACAGAAGTCTAAACCACTGAGCTCTAAGCTACATGATACGAGTTGTTTGAACCTCCACCATAAAAGGACTTACATGTACACACTGCTTTAATTAATTCACTTCTGATTACATTTGATATAACACTGAAGCACCTTGATGATAACAACACCTCTTTTACTTCTGGTACCTGCAATATGCCTGCAAGCACCTCAGAGCCTCAGCTCAAAACACCATTAATCATATGCGGGCAGAGTGCCCAAACAGAACCCAACAATGGAGCGGTGACAAAACCACATCCCACCCACAGAGCATCCTACATAAACAACCCCTCGGCAGCAAAAAGCAGGAGCAGTCATCCTGGGAAAGGTGCTCTGTGAGCACTGTAACAGCCAGCAACGCCAGACACAGACGCTGCTCCCCGAGCCATGCAGGAATTGTCCGGAGCGGACAATCTACAGACACATCTGGGATCTCCAGACAGCCAACGTCATGAGGAGATGTGACTTATCCTCCTGGCTTCCCCCAAAGGGTGCAGTGTGAACTACTGGAGGCTCCCCCACGCTGCCCGGCATGTGGAAGGTGGCAAAGAGTTTATGTAGGTGGATCTGGAGAACTGAGAGGACAGGATCCTTCTATGTCCCTCTGAGCAGCTGAGGGAGAAGGCAATTTAGCTTGAATTCCCTTGGACATGGAAAAGGGAGGTTTAAAAATGCTTTATGGCAGGAATGGGGGAGATGCAAGAAGAGTTAAGACCTACAACTCACAGGCGATACCTCGACACCCCCCTATCACAGCGATGGCGTTCTGCACACTCCCCCCCTCCATCTGCAATCCTCAGGTCAGGACACCCCTTCTCTGCCAGAAGGGGAGTGAAGGTGCACAGATGCTCTCCTGGAAATGGACTTTTGTGTTCCCCAGCCTGTCCAAGCTATTGGTCCCAGGACAGCCCTTCAACATCAGTGCTGGGCTTTCACCCTCTGGACTGCTGTACTGGCGTGGAGAAACTGCAGGTCCAGCAGTGTCTCCATGGGTGTGAGCTCACAGTTCTCAACAGAGAAATCCGGGCACCCAAAGGATGCTACAGGCGCAGTCCTTGAGGCTTCCAGGATCCTCATCACTGGAGGCACAACACCTGCCCAAGCCAGGTCTCAAAGGCTGCTATTCCCACAGCTCCTTATGGAAAGTCCCCACAAGTTTGCAGTTCAAAGTCTCCCTCGCAGGAGCACGCAGGCCTTCCCTTTTACATAGGGCACCTCAGATGGGAGAGTTTCAATGTTCTCTCAGATAGAAAACTCCAGAATTCGTTTTTGCATGGGAAATACTTTGCAGCCTCAACTTGCTCCAAATTCAAACAGAAACATTTGCAAAGGTAGCGACTCCAAACCAAAAGGAATTTTTCTCCTTTCTGTCGTCTCTACTACATGGTGAGGACACATGTTCCTAGCACAAGGCATCACCATGCAGGTTGGGACACCAGGCATGTCTTTGGGGTCAGCATGCTCTTCACTGGGCTGATACATCTCACTTCTTGGCTGATGCAGTCCCACTGCTTCTGGTGTGTTTGCTGTCCACTGTTTTAATCAGAGGTGATGCACCTTTGGCCGGGGTTTTACTTGGACTTTATTTGACAAAGGAACAAACCGGAACCTCAGCAGTAGCAACAGCAGCTCCTGAGCCCCTGGACTCTGAACATTTCAATACTGGCTGCAAATGCCAACCTGTCAGAGAAGAGACCTGCTCTGAAGAAAGCTCCTTTTTGCCAGAAGGAATGGAAACATGGGATCCACTTGAAAAAAGCCTCACTTATCACACTCTGTGTTTGTCCTCCTTTTCTCTAGGTTTTCATAGAGAGAGCAAAAGGCTGTCCCTGCTGTGCACCCAGGCAGGCTGGGGCATCTGCAGCTGGGACTCCAAATGGAGTTCAACTCCTTGGTGGCAGGATCAGAAGAACTCTTTGGAGCCTGTGACCCTCCAGTGACTCTGGAAGTCAGAGGCCTGTATTTAAGTGCAGCTGCAGAACAACCCTGGCTTTCTTGCATGGATGGACACAACATCCCCAGACCACACACAGTCCAGAGCCTGCGGGACAGACCCTTGGTGTCACACTGACACATTGCCCCATACCAGCCCCTGCCGCAACCCACCAATGCGTAACTACAGGCTCCAAACCCAGAATATTAAATAGAATGTAATAGCTGTGATATGCTTTATTCTTCAAGCAACTTCTGTTTCAGTTTATGCCAAAAGGACGGCCAGACGTTCTCAAGGCAGCATTTGCAGCAGCTCCCTCAGATCTCAGGGTGCTGGGCAGGGGCACATGGCAGGTAAATGACAATATCAGATTTAAATATCCAGGGGGCAGCATTTTGCTGTAGCCACTATTAGGCCCTTTAATTAACAAATAGCCATGTTTCGTTGTGATCAGTGATCATAGAACCATGGAATCATAGAATGGTTTGGGTTGAAAGGGACCTTAAAGTTCATCTCGTTCCACCCCTTGCCATGGGCAGGGACACCTCCCACTAGCCCAGGTTGCTCCAAGCCCCATCTAACCCAGCCTTGGACACTTCCAGGGATGGGGCAGCCACAGCTTCTCTGGGCAACCTGTGCCAGGGCCTGCCCACCCTCAGATAGCAGGAACTTTACTGTGGGAACCAGCACTAGATCATGTGGCTGGCATTTATCTCACCTCCACTGTCAGGTCTATCTATGCAGTTACTACAAAGAACAGGCTTCAGCCAGGGTTAATAACCCAAAGCTCTCCAAGGACACAGGAGATGCCTGGCAGGCACCTGGCTGCTGTGCCCTTCCCACACAGGTACACCAGCAGCAGTCAGAGGCTCATTGTTGTGTTCCTGGGAGAGGTGTCACACTGAGAGCCACAGACACAAGTATGACAATGTAGGAGCCACTGCTCCAGGTCCCAGAGGGTCTTCTGAGAACATCCACCCAGCTGACTCACAGGACAGACAGTGATGTGGAAAGGACACAGATGACTGGAAGCGTGAAGATGCTGAAAAGACTGAGATCTGCAGACTTGGGATTGGAACGAAGCGTGAAAACCTTGCTGGAGTCAGAACAACTGCATTATTCCTTCCATATCTTCCCTAACGCACAAGTTTATTTTCCCTTAACTAGGTTCCTGTAGCCTTCTGTCTCAGGGAGGAGAAGAACACCAATCCACAGCATTATATATATATTTAAAACTATGAGTTGCAACAATCAGTATTTCCATGACCATTCCCATCATCAAAGAAGGTTGACTGGAAAGTTACAAGGGTGACTGATTTAGGTTTGCTCTCTGAAGGGTCCCTTTGGCAGCTCAAACCATGGGATCTTGAAGGCTTTTCCAACTTTAATGATTCTAGGATTCTATGAAAAGATGCCACAAAGCCAGAAAGTTCACCTTCCTCTTACAAATCCTGGCTCCACTTACGTATTAGAGCAACTGATATATTCCTCCTCTCTGTCTTTCTCTTTCCCACACTTAAAAATTTAGTTATTCTTCTTTCCAGTGAAAGTTTTGAAATTGGTGTGTGATTTGGTCCAAAGCCTGAGGCGGAAACCTCAGCTCCATTGAAATCGATGAGCATCTGGGCACTGGGCAAGGATGTCTTCCCAATGGCCAGGCTTCTCACCCAAACTGTTGAGACAGCTAGGGAATGCTTTTATGACAGACTTGGCAGCAATGCTGGAGGTGCCCATACACATGGCCACTCAAGCACTCATTGAATAGCACAATAGCTACAAATAATTCATATAAAAATATCCAATATTACATTCCAGGGGCTGAAGTTCTTGGATTTGCCAAACCTAGTACTCTATGAACACTAGCTGGTTTGCAAACAATGTAATTGGAGTAGAATTGCTATTGTGTTTGTTTGTTTTGAATATTTTTGGCCAGGAAGTTGTCCTGGAGGTATAGTTGAGCATAAGTGGTCTGGTGGAAAAATGTCATTCATTCTGTTCCTATTAAGACCAAAAACAATAGCCACACAAAGACAGCAGCGACAATTTCTGCTCTTCATGCCTCTAACAATGTGTTTTCAACCCTAAAGGCAATATCTTGTTTGTACCCAATTGATTCTGGGATCGTATTTTATATAATCAAATATATCTTTGAACAAAGATATGTTTTATGAACTGCTCAATTTCCAGATGACCTTGGAAACAGCAATTCATAAAATATGGCTTTATCTCTATCTTCACAATCAGCTAGAAAAATTGCCCACCCATACTCTCTGGAGTGCCAGTGCAGAACCAGCCAACAAGCGAATTACCCAGGGCATCCAAAACTTTAAAATACATTAATCCTTTGTTTCAATCACTGAGCGCTAAGCATAAATTACTTGCCCTTGTACCCTGGTAAAGACCTGGGTGGCATCCATCATCTTTCAATCACTAAAGGAAAGTGATTGAAAACCTCACCCCAGGAGACAAAACAATCTAAGTTAGCAAAAAAACCCTTTTTTCATTAAATGTTTGTTATGAATCTGTAAATTAAACCATATATAGACCAGTTACATCATGGCAAAGCTGAAAGCTGTGTTTCCAGTTACAGGGAAGGATTTGCAGATGCAAATGGCTGTTAGTGGAATATTGTTGGTTCTAGAAAGGGATGAAAAAAACCTATTTGGTGTTTTACAGCTTTTTTGAAGGAGTGTTGCTTTAAAACACAGGGGAGAAAAGCTCAGTTAAAGGGAAACTGAAATTCTTCTATCAGAGACAGCCTGCCCTGCCTGGGCTGCCCCAAGGGAAGGAGGACAGACCATCACAGACTGGTGGGAGCACTGCAGGAATGAATCCTTCCCTGTGAGGGTGGTGAGACCCTGGCACAGGTTGCTCAGAGAAGCTGTGGCTGCTCCATTCCTGGAAATGTTCAAGGCCAGGTTGGATAGGGCTTGGAGAAACCTGGTCTGGTGGAAGGTGTCCCTGCCCATGGCAGGAGGTTGGAACTATGTGATATTAAATGTTCCTTCCAACCCAAACCTTTCTGGATTCCTCTGACGACCCTATGACTCCAGTAAACCTGCAAAAATAGGATCCACTGTATTGTGTGGGTACAGCACAACCCCAAACACACTCACAAAGTCCTTCAGGTAAATCAGCACACAGACCACTGCAAACAGATAAATGGGGCAAAGTGTCTGAGTGAGGTGCCACGTTTACCTCACAAACCCTTCCCTCTCTGCCCAGCCCTGGCTCATGCCCATCACAGTCAGGTGTAACACGAAGGACCAGGGATGCACTCTCAGTTTCAGCACGACACTTTCACTATATTGTATTTAAATAGAATGAGAACCCCAGTGGGGATGAATTACTGACGTGTGAGATCTGAGGTCAGGAAGAGCAGAACCACAGAGCACCATCTGCAGCTCCTCAGCGAGGAGGAACGGGTCGTCCATCCCAGCCCACACCAGAGTAATCCCAGCACAGAATCCTCCTCCTTCCCTGACCCAGCACAACTTAACAGTGAGAAGGAGCTTCAACAAGTGTTTTTAAATGTTCCTAACATCAGGAAATAGGGAAAAATTAGAAAAATTTGGGATCAGTTACAAAGATGTTAATTCAGAGCAGGCAGAGGTCAAGGAAAGGTCAGATGTGCCAGCCCAGCTGGGAAAATTTTTTTGATATTTCAGCCTCCCAGGAAGTCCTGGGCCAGAGGACATCCCAGTGTTTCACACACAGCCAGGTGACACACCACCCAAAGCAGGGATTCACAGCACAGAGCACTTTAATGTCTGGACAAATAAATTTGATTAGCAGCCTCTAACACTGAGGTGGGAGAATGTTTCATTTTTAACCTATAAAAATAATATTCTCTAGCGTTCCGTGACAAAAGCCAACCACTTGCAGTCTTAATTACAATTTTTTTTTCCATGTCTCTGCTTACTTTGAAAGTTCACCATTGTCTGTGTTGAGAGACAAATCCACCAGAGGGTATTTCCAAAACAGAAAGCCGTGTGTTTTATCGGGATCTCCCCACAAGAGACCCCAGGGCTTGCATTAGAGACTTGTTTGTTCTCTGTAATGTTATATTAGAAAGATTAAAAGTTTTGCTGTTAGTTGAAGAAAGGCTTTAAAGCACTGGTACCAGAAGTGACCGCAGGTCTGTTTTTCATCCAAACACAGGAAAGAAACTAAAGATCATCCCTGAGACAGCTTTTCCACAGATACACACAGGCCCAAACCCCACCAAGGGTGGATGGAATTACCACCCTGCACTACAACATTGCCCCGGCCGTCCTGGGTCTGTGCCACCACTGGAGCGGTGGGAGCATCCTCTGCCCCCTTCCCACGCGCTGACCTCTCCGTGGAAATCAGCAGGGCCCTTTGCAGAGGGGGACACGACCCGCAGAGATCCCCTGGCCGAGCTGAGGGAGCGCGCGAGCCCTGCGGAGAAGGGCCACCCTCCTCCGTGGGCTGCAGGGAAGCAGCTCGGGCTGTAAATTCCGTTTGGGACTCTGGGCACTGCCCAGTGGAGACACTAACACAGCGTGTCTCCTGCCTTGTCCAGAGTGCGGCTTCCCAGCATTGTTCTCACTAGCTCCGGACCCCCACTGGAGCACAGCGATGGGTGGCTTCCACTGAAATGTCCCCCAACCAAGCTGATTTACAGCTGCCAGGAGTCTCAAGGATGTCAGCTCTTCCTGATTAATTTTTTTATCCTTATTTTCCCTCGTTTTATATTAGAATATTGCTTTATTGCAATCTTTTTCAGAACTATTCTCTGGAAAGCCATCCTGGCTAATTTTTGGCTTGTAAATTGCTCATGAGCAGTTTGTGGCTTGCGTTTGAAAAAAAAGAAATCAAGCAACTCTGGCTCATTTGGGTTGGATAAAGAGATCTTGTGGCCTGCATCAATTTTAGCCCCTGACAGCAGTGACAGAGCTCTTATTATCACAAACATACAGTTGCAATTTTAAAATTTGCTTCCTGTGACTCTTCGTTAAAATTTAATCAACAGTTTCTGCTCCCACAAACAGAAAGATCACTTTATAGAATATTCATGGGCAACAAGTAAGGAGGAAGATAAAGCAAATTTGACCTTGTGATGTGAGCCAACCCTTGCTGACTGTCCACGGGAGGATTTAGGGAAGAGCAGCACAGGAAGGTATGACACAAGTAATTTTTTAGAAGCCATTGCAGAACACAAGCAACCAAAAACAAAGACCAACGACGCAGCAGCAAAATGTGGGTGAAGAAGAGACAATAGGCAACGTGGTGGTGGCCCAAGCAGGAAGACTATTCCCAGTTCATACTGGACATGGGTTTACTGGATCTCTTTCATGTTTAGCTGTTGGTCACAAAACAGGAAATTTCACCAAAATGGGCAGCAGATCCTGCACAACACAAACAACTTAAGGTGAAAACCAGAGTTCGGAACAAAAGATGGTTATTGAGCAAAAAGCTATTAATAGTGCTGGGTTTTATCCCAGAAATGTTGCGCAAAGTGGGACAATTCACATCCCTTCTGTGCGCTTCCATTTCCTCTCTCAGAGATCCCACTTAATATATTTGGGGCAGAGACTGGCTCTTGTTATGACTCTGTGCTGTGAATAGCACAAGGGGAACAATGCTGCAGCCGGGACCTCTGGATGCCACCACAAATGCCAATTTTAAGCAGCAGTGACAACAAGCGGAAGGAGTTTGGGATCCAAGGGAGACCTGAGAAAAGACAAGGCACAATGTGGGTTTCATCTTGTGTTATAAGCATGGAGGGTTCTCATCTCCATATAGGCAAAGCAGGGAAGCAGAAGAACTGCACAAGTAAGAAGGGTCTCTGCCCAGGCACTCCGACTGGAGCAAAATTCCTCCAGAGTTGCTCCTTCGCTTCTGCACTGCCACTGCCCCCTCCTCACCACCTCCCCAGACCATCCTTGAGCAGTTCCATGCAGAGGAATGCAACCACCTAGAATCCAAAAATGGGTGTACTGAGGGCCAAGGCACGCTATGAAAACCTGATGCAAAGAGTGGGGTCTCCTCTGCTGGGGAACATTTCTGTAGGAAACGCTAAGTGTAAATACCCCATGTATGTGACAACCTTTCTGAAAAATGTGTAGTGGTGCTGAGGAACTGCCCTTGAAAGGCCTGAATAGACCTTTGTGTCTACAGAACCAACATGGAAAGGCCCAAAGACAGAGTTCAGGGGGACAACAAATAACAGTGTTATAAGAATAAGCTTGGAAGAACCCTTCAGAAGTTGAGCAGACCACATCCCTGCCCTGAGGGAGGGATCTGCAACAACCATCCAACTCACCAAGATCTAGACACACAACCAACCTCATACTACACATCCACACAGAGAGCCCCAGGACCTCAATGATTTCTAGGACATACCTGATCCTAACCTTGCCAACAGGTAACAGTCGATTCCCCTGGGAAAAAGGCCCAGGGTCCCTGCCAGAAAGGCTGTCACCACAGGGCATAGTGAGCAGGTGATGGGGAACCCAGCCGCTCTGTCAGCTGCTGAAACCTGTGAGGCTCTTCTGGCCCCCAGATGCAAAAGTGATATTTCATCATTCCAAAGTTGTAGCCCATCTCTCCTTTTGATTCCAGTCCTTTATGCTGCCCTTCCTTTCTGTTGTTTTCTTCTCCTTGCCCGTGCCAGCTCCCACCAACCTCAGGTAACCAAAATCACTCATCTTTGTCCTTCCTGTCTCAATTCACCTTGGCTGCAAGGTGAATGATTCTTTGCTTCTCTTTTCAAAACCAGTGATCTTGGAAACCTTGAGCATCACTAAGCCCCAGCCTCATCCTTTCATTTCTGGAGGTGCTGACTACTTCCCACATCTCACTGCAGAGCTCCCAGCAGCCTTGTCTCCATGAAACCAAGAGGGCCTGAAGCACCCTCTCAGGCAGACACCTGAATATTGGTGCTGCTTTGCTGGTTTTGTGCCAGTTTGTGATAGAGCATCAGGAACTCCACTCTCACACACAGCTCAGAGACACCTCAGTGCTGCTTCGAGGCTCCAAGGCTGTGTGGTCACCCTTTCTCCCTGAGTGCAGGATGCAGAAGCTGAGCTTCCACTCGTATTCACATCCATGAAAGGTCACTGCTCATCACCATCCTGACCTGCCTGTCCCTGCAGTGGCAGCCCCCCTAGGTAATGGTCAAGCCTGAAGCACTACGAGAAGAAAGCCTTTCTCCTCATCTAAATGATGCTGCTTGTAGTCACAGGACCCCTCTACACGTACAGAGAAAGGATCCACTCTAGATTTTGTGATTACAGAGCCCCTGTACATGTTAAGGGTAAGGAGCCACCCCAGATGTTGTGCTTACAGGACTCCCATACAGGTACAGATGAAGGACCTAATGGTGCTTTTGAGCAAGGACAGCAGTTACCTGGCTCTCACCCTAAGCCAGGGGATCACGAAGATGGAATATCACAGTCAAGCACAGCCTACTCTATTATGCTTCTCATCTCATTTTTCAACTTACACCCCTCCCTTGTAATTTGGTGATAAATAGATGCTTGGACAAAACATCAGCAAATTAACTGAGAGCGTCTTTGCGAACATGAACAAAGGCTGAGCGGACACCTCAAACAGGATCACAGGGCAGCCCTGCCCCAAGAACGACAGCCTGAAAAAACTTCCCAGGTAACTGAGGAGGAAGAGATCCCACTTCCTAAGCGTCCTCACAGACTCCCTGGAACTGCCGTAGGAGCCCAAGGAGACACAGCAGAGGTTAACTCTGTGGGGCTGACCATGAAGGGCAGCAACTGGCATGACTTTATCTCCCAAGGCTGGGCTCTCCTTCACTCCCCTGACAATTTGACACACTGCTGTTTATCCTAATCCATTGTTCATGGTCCTCCCCACCCAGTTCTCAGCCCATGTGATGCTCTCCTGTCCCTACCAACTGGAATTAATTTGGGGTGCTAGGGCTCTATCAATCTAAATGCTGGCAAAGCGTTACCTGCTGTCATGTGATATCTGGGGATTTTATCAGACACCCAGAGTAAACACACAAGCCCATCACATTTTTCTGGGGCAGCTGGCTTGTAATTCCTGACTCCCTCAGTGAATAACCAACTTGGAGAGGGAGATCCTGGTCAGCAAGGACTGTTTATCAACATAAACCTTATTCTCCCAGAATTCCCCTCTACTGACTTGTTATGTAAAGCTGATGCTGCTAAGACATTCAGCTGAACTTAGGTCAAGAGAAGATGGCTTTTGAAAGCCTTCCAATGGTTCATTTGCAATAAATGGCTGAGGAATAAATCATTTCAGCCCTGATGAGTCTCAAGCAGCCAGCTCTGTTAGCAGGGCAACTCCAGCAGTGAAGAACAGGGGAAGGCTTCGGTGACACATGAGGACTCGTGACAGGCACAGAAAGCAGCCAGGGAAGACCACCAGGCTGCCACATCAGGTCTGACCATGCTCTTGCTAGACAGGGACCTCCAATTCATGGGAGCAAGTATCACTTACTCCTTTTGAATACTTCCCAGTGGGGAAGTCTTCTGCATTCTCTCATGGACAGAGCTGGTTTCCTGCCCTGGTGCCCAGAGGCACATAACCCCGGCATGCATTTTTCCGAAGTTTATCCAGCTGACAGCATGCCTATGCCTCATGTAAATGTCTGCCTTTCTGCCAGCCCTGCTATGCTCTTGTCTTCAGTGGCTGCAGTGACAACAACTTTCAGGGGATGCTGACGGACCGAATGAAACCGGCTGGAAGCAGCTCAGGACGTTTGGGCTTCCACCTTTGGACCCAGCAGAGACAGAGAATGCTTCATTTATGTGACTTTATGTAGTGCCACAGCGTTCCCTGTCCTTTCAGACACTTCAGATTTCAATTCTGTAGGGTGCGAGCTGTTCCAGGGTCCCTTCCCTGCTCCCCAGTGCAAAGGGCTTCCATCCACCACCACGAGTTGGGATGGGGACCACCCTCATGCCTCCAATCCCAGCTCAACAGCCAGAGTTCACCCATGGACCACCTTCAGTTCCCCAAAGGACCATTTCCAAGTATCTCAGGTTTGGCTGAGACAGTGCTGGAGGGGCAGATTTGAGGAGAAGGCTTCAGGAAACTTCGTGCTCTGGCATGGGAGGGACACAGATGACAATCTGGGGTGGCCAGTCTGATAACTCAGTGAGGACCACAGCAAAACACAACACCTTAAGGCACCTCCCACAGCCCCCAACCCAGCTCTCCAATGGCTCATGTGGACCACAGAAGGGCTACTGACTCAGGGCAACTCACTGAGTTGAGTCCCAGGCTGCTCTCACAGGTTTGGTCTCGAGCAGCTAATCCAAGCCCAGTTCTAAGGGGGATTGTCAACTCAGGCTGGTCTGTGCAGCCTCTCTGTTGGGTGTGGCTTCTCCAGAGGGTACCAAGAACCCATAAGGCAGGCTCTGTTCTGACATGGTCCCCCTTTCCTGGGTACACAGGGAGCCTGAGGCAACAATCCCACACCTCCCAACCCTTCCCCTCCCACACAGTGCTAACCCAAGAGCTCAGAACAGAGCTGCCACAAGAGCCCTTGGCTGCTCAGGTCAAGTGAAGCAGTTCCACCAAGTCTGGACGGATAAAAATACCAGCATTTTCCTGCAGAATCAGAGGGTTTAAGGCAGGACTCTGGTGAAGAACAGTTCTTTCCCTTTAAATTCACACCCTGGGCCAAGCATGTTTTGCAAGAGCCTCCCTGTGCAGACAAGCCCCGAGGCTCCAGCGCAGAAAAACGCCGCTGCTGGGGGAAGCACCCAAACCATTCTGAGGGCAGAGCCCCAGGATTGCAGCGAGGCAGCTGCTACGCCTGCATGTGGCAGAAGAGATGGGGCAGGGTCAGAGACATGGGGCTCTCCAATCCCAGAGAAGACAGCAAATATGTACAGCAGACACTCAGTGTCTTTTTCTGACCTGCAAAAAAAGACCATCAGGAGAAGTAGTGGAAAGAACAGACAGATGACACACGTGCAGCTCAGCTCAGTTGGAAATCATGAATCTTCTTCTCCAAAATGGTGAAGTTGAATTAAACAGAAGGAGATTTCCACCTAGAGATGTGTTTGAAGCTTGCTATTATCTATAATATTGTGAATGTTTAGGGCCCAGATAGGTGACACTGCCTGGCTCTGTCCTGCAATGACAAAGGATAAGAGAAATCGGAGAGTCCCAGAAAATAAAGCAAGTACAACACCTGGGGCTTTAGGGAAATACCAGATTATCACAGTTCTGGCAATTAAACCAAAACTACTGGCAGTGCATCAGACTATGAACTTCTTTCTTCCCTCCTAAACCCCCCAAATGAACAAGACACCTACCTAACCCCATAAGAAAACCAGAGCTGTGACTCACACGATCTCCCTCAAACACCGACTCAAAACATCACCAACACAGAATGTTACAACACATGAAATGAGCAATGGCCCTGCCAACACAAGGCTGCTTCTTAAAATTGCATGGCCTGCCCACATTTTCTAAATATAGGAGAGACAAGGAAACCTCTCCAGAAGCGCTAATAATCCAAACAACCAACCAAAGACACGCTACACGAACAGAGGTGGTTTTGAAAGCTGTTATCAATGTATTTTCCACTGCACAACATTTTTATGCCACTCCTTCTTTCTCTTCTGCCCATTAGCAGCAGGTAAAATGGATAAGCTTGACCACAAAAAGGAGCAATTCCCTGAAGTGCAGCTTAGGAAAGTCCTAAGCAACAAGAGCAGCATGGCAGCTGCTTGTCTGCAGATTTGGGAGGGCACTCTTACACAGGGGAGTGTGCCAGAAGAAGAGTTAGAAGTATTATTGAAAAAAAATTAAAGCTTAGGAGGCCTGTGGAAGCCAAGGTCACTTGCCATGCGCAGGGGCTGCAGCACCTATACCATCAGCAGCAGGGCAGAGCAGCACCCCTGAACCCTCCTCGACACACGAGCTAAGAGAGGAGCACTGAAGGGCTTTGTCCTGGTGCTACACAGCCCAAAACTGTACCCTGCCTTTACTGCTGCTTTACCAACACTGGTATCCAACAGCAAAGCTTGCTGAGGATGTGTCCGAGTACCAGTGCTCTTCCCTGAGCACAGAGAGCAAGGACCATTTGTCCGTAACAACCTTTTTCACTTGACAGATTTTCTCTGGTTATCAAGAAATCTCTTCAGCCTCATACCTGAAAGTGCACAACCATGAATCAGGAAAGCTGAGTCAGATCCTCAGCCTCGTTGATCAGGAAGGGGCAATGCACGACGGGTGTCACCACAGCATGGGACGGTGTCCTTCTCCTCCAGCCCAGTGTTAATTTAACCATGATCTGCAACCATTCCTCCAGATTTTTACCATTTTCTTCCCCAACTACAAACATATTTAGCAAGATGTTTGATAGATATTTATGTCTTTAAACTGAGAGTGGGTTTAGATTGGATATTAGGAAGAAATTCTTGGCTGTAAGGGTGATGAGGCCCTGGCACAGGTTGGGCAGAGAAGCTGTGGTTGCCCCATCCCTGGAAGTGTTCAAGGCCAGGGTGGACAGGGCTTGGAGCAACCTGGACTAGTGGAAGGTGCCCCTGACAGGGGGGTGGAACTGGGTGAGGTTTAACGTCCCTTCCAGCCCAAACAATTCTGCGATTCTATGATTCAAAATGCCCCTCTTGAAATCCACCCACGTTTCTTCAGGGGGTCCCAAACCCTGATGCCCAGGAGTTTACCAGGGCTCTCCCTTGATCCGCACGTGTCCACTTTGGACATCAGAGAGATTTCCTTATTGTCAAATGGTCTCACTAGCCCTGCTGGATAGAAAGGGGGTGTCTGGGGCTCATCAGGGCGGGCAGTGGGAAGGACACTGAGAAACAGGCAATTCATGCTGCCTCCATCTTCCTCAGATGACCTTTTTAGGGGAAAAGGTTGAGATCCTGGACAAAGACTATTCATTCCTGGAAGGACTGGGAGAGGTAACCCAGGACTGAGTGGGAAATAGTCTTTCAGGTAGAGAAGCAGCAGGGACATTATTATACGCACACTACTTTCGGTACCAAGTCATCATTTCATGTGAGATCCAGGGTAATTTCTGGTTTGGGCTGACTCGCTTTTGCTTGATGATATAACTGGCATCTCTGCAATGTCAGGATCTCTTCTGCAATGCAAGTTTTAGTTGTGTTTGTTACCCCAGAGCGAGCCTCAGAATTTATTTTAGCATTCATTTACCGTGCCTCTCATGCAGCCTCTCAGCACAACTATAGAAAGCTAATCTCATTATTGACAAATGTGAAGCAAAATACACTTCCATGCCAAGGAGAAGTTCATCGCATTCCTTGTCCTTGCCCTTCAGGCAAAAGCCTGAATGAGCAGATGAAACACGCATGATCTCCGCAAGGGAAACGAACTGCGCCTCGGGCAGCAGCGATCAGGGAGACTCCTGGCCTTTGAAAAACACCCTGTCCCGCTCCAGCACCTCCACCCATGGAGCCGGGACCTGCTAGCAAGGCTTTCTGGATCTGAATCACTTTAAGACCTCAGTCCTTTTCAGGCAACCAAGATCCATGGCACAAGGTCTGCAGCTCATTCTGCTCGTGGCAGGAGCCACAGAGCCCAGCGCTGGGATCTGGTGGGATGTAGAGGCTGCTGCTGCTGTGTCCATCAATGATGGCATCACAGAGCAGGCACAGGAGAAGGACAGGCTGGCTCTGCAAACCTGTTGGCTGAGGGAGCCCTGCCTTGCACTGCCAGCTCTACCCTAAAGGGAGCAACGTACCCACAGCAGTAGCCATTGGGATGTCTCCAAGCCTTTTCCCCCACCAATATTCCTCTTGCTTCCAGGTCTTGGAAGTCAGGCAGGTGGGTTGGTTTTTTTATTATATTCATTTTGTAGTGCAGCTGAGGTTTCTCTCCTGCAGAGAGCAGCAAGTTAGCATGGGCACAGCTGAAGCTGGCTACCTTGTGTGCAGAAGGACTGTGCTTGCAGCTGGAAGATCCTCCCTCCCTCTGCCTGGCCCAAACTCCACATTCCTCTCTGCCAGCCCTGCCCACTCACCGAGCTGGAAATGGGCACAGGAGACAGGCACCTGAACACACATGCAGTGTAGGCAGGGGGCACGTGGGCTGGTTCAGGGGAGCACCTTTGCCTCAGTTCCCTGGCTTCTTGTCTCCCAAGAGGATCAACAGCCAGTTCCTGGCTGGCGCCTGAGCTCATTTGATATCTGCCTTCTCACATCATGAATTTGGCCAACACCAGGTGCTCTGAAGAGACTCCACAAAGCATTAGTCCTGGAGTGAGACCAGTTTCCCCAGGAGAGTTCTGTGTGGGAGTACTTGGGTCAAGCTGAAGGGTGGGAAACAGTTGGAACACAAAGAGATCTTCTGGTGTGCTTTCAACCAGAGATGTATATGCTGAGCATGGAAGTTTTGTCAATGGTCTGACTGGAGCAAGACATGTATAAGAAACACACAAAAAGCAATAGGGTCAGAAAAAGCTCTGCCAGAGTAGTGTTCTAGCCAAAATTACATCTCCACACCCCCAGAGGGCTGGAGCACATCAGGGACCAGGGAATTCTTGCAAAGTGCCATGGACTTCAAAGTGGAATAAAAAATTCATATGAGCACAAACATATGTACACATGTACTCACACAGAGTTTTGGAGTGGAATAAAGTCCCAGCCTTCAAATCAAAAAGCTGTTGAAAGCCAGAGGGTTGGATGCTCAGCTGGTACATATCACACATACACCAACAAAGCCAGAGAAGATAGGTCAGAGAAACATCTGCTGAGAACCTGGCTGATGGCTTCCAACCTGATTTTACCCCCAAATTAAGCAAATGTGCAAATTCTGACACAAAAAAAGAAGTTTCTCTGAAGGGCTTCCAAACATCGGCCGATGATGTAGGAAATCTGTTTCAAATTTTTGGGGCGTTCCTTTTTTAAAAAAAAAACCCAAAACACTAAAGCACCTGACTTTAGTGTAGTTTTAAGGTAAAATAAAGTTTCACTGTTTCCCTAAAGAATACTTCTTTTGTCCATCTCACACATTTGTAGCTGTCTTTCTTTTTCTGAGCTGCCAGATGCCAAAAATCAGACTTGGAGAGTAAATATGGTTCCCTTCTCCTTCCCAAACTCACTACAGATAAAAACTTAGCAAGAAAAACTGGGCTTTGACTTCCATGTGTAGTCAGAAATTTAAGGATGAGACAAGCTGCAGAAGAGTTCCAGGACCACCAGACTCCTCAGAAGTTTGATCACACGACCACTGCACGGAGACAGCCTAGTGGGGCTCATTGATCTCCTCTGCGAAGCACCTCTCCCTCATATTGAGGAGCTCTTGCCTTCCAGACATGCCTGAACTAAAATCCTCTATAAGGACTCATGACTGAGTCTGCCAAGCCTAATTACCAGAGTTATTAATTACCTAAAATGTTTAATTTTTACCATTATCACTTGCATTTGTTTTTACAATTTGAGACATCTCAAAAATGCAACAACACTGCGCTGCCCTTGTCGGAGAGGAGACCACCCCAGGTCACACTGGTTCAGGCACCGTTTGCTGCCTGGGGCACAGCACCAGAGCCAGCATTGTGGCTCGACCGGGAGGCCACGCACGTCTCTCCCTGCTTTTGGAAGTTGAAGGAACTGTCAGTTTTGCTCCGATCAGCCCCTTGTGGGTCCGATGAGAGCTTCCCCCTTGGGCAGAGTCCCATTCCCCGGTCATGTGTTTTGTTATCCTGCCCCAGACAGGAGGTCAGTGCAGCAGGTGATGCATGTCCGAGCTCCAGCCCGGCTGGAAAGGCCTTCGCCCTCCCAAACCACCCCCTCTGCCAGCTCATCCCTGCACCTCAGCCGTGCTGCTGGAGGGTGACCAGCTGTGACCAGACCCCAGGGCAGCACGAGCTGACAGGAACCAGGGCAAGGAGCTCGACACAGCACTGAGGGAGCTCTGGGGGTGGTGGAGGGCTCCTACCCAGCTTTCCCCTGCCTCCAGCCTCATCTGTAGTGACACAGATGATGCAGCTTTCCCAAAGGAAAGCTCCAGGTTACCTCACAGCCTCTGCCCTGAAGAGTCTCCAGCACAGATATCCAGCCTTTACTGGGACTTCAGGCAAAAGAAACAGCCTGGATTTAGGGTCCTGGCCAAGAGCTTCATTTCAGCTGCTCTTGAGCTTAATCTCTTCAAGTTCTTCTCAAGAGACACTAGGGATTTTATGGAGCTTTGCTCCCAGAAGAAAACAAGCACACCCAAGAACAAGCCGTGTGTTATCCAAAGCTGCACTCATTTCATACTGCAAGAGCATTGTGCCAGTGTAACAGAGCTCCCAGGCACTGGAAAAGGCATGGGGTCATACAACCCCCATGCTGAACATCCTGTCTTATGCACCTGTAAGCATTCATTGGAGTCCAAGGGAAAATTAGAAGGGGTCAGAGGAACAGGGGACTCATCTTCCCACCTCTCGCTGCCTCAGAAGGAGTGGGATGTAGGTCCACACACTCACCCTGCCCTAGTCTCATCCCACCTTCTCCGGTCAGTTTTCAGCTGCAGTCCCATTAGAGCTCAGCACTGAGCCAAGACTGGGGATCAGGGCAGCACTCAGGGCAGGAGGCTGGCAGGCCAGATGCAGCAGGAAGGATGACAGAGCCAGGCTGCTCATGGCAGCACAGCTTTCCTTTAGCTGCATTGCACCTGGAGCCCATCACATTAAGGCAGGAGAATGAGTGGAGTGTGTGACCTCCAAGGTCGGCAGCCAGGCTATGCTCAGCCCCTCTCCAGATGTTCCTGCTCTTGCCAGAGACTGGCTTTCCCAGGTTACTTACACTCACCTCCAAAATCTGATTGAAAGCAGGATGCCCAGGTCTCTGACTCATCAGCTTTTGGATTCACAGTGGGATTACCTACTAATGAAGAGTTCTGCTCCATCCTGCCTCTCTGCCAGGCATTTCTAGCCCTGTAGTCTGCCTGAATGGAGAGAAGGGATATTCCTCAGCCCTGCTGGGTCTTTGTCCTATAACTCTTTTGTTCGTATTAACACCTGAGACTGTGAGCCATGGACAGTGGAAGACCAGAGCTGCATGCCTGGTTCAATCCCTCCTTCAGTAGAGCTCTGGGAAAGACCAGAAAGCAGCTGGGACATACAAACTCTTCCTTTACCCCAGCATGAATCACTGGAGCTTGTGAGTCAGACCCCCTCTGTTCCCAAAGCTGAGCAAGTTCCTGCACGTTCTCCAATGCGTGGTAACTGGCCACATGCGTGTGCTGAGCCACGTGGAACACCAGTCCATGGATTTAGTCAGTGGAAACAGTCTAGTGAAAACATGGATGTGGACAGATCCTGGAGCACAGCTGACATCTGGTACCTTGTGTGCCTGGGTGTTTACAGAAAACAGAAGTGCTACTGTAGGATATCCGCTGTGGGTTATCCTTCTTGTAAACAAACCTTTTGGCTAATCTTTCTATGAGCTCCTTAGAACTGGAATCTTTCCTGTGAGCAGAAGACTAAGAACAATTCAAGAGCATGTTCACCCTGCAACGTGGACACAGCTCACACAGAGGTGCCTTGGCCAGCAGTGAAGTAGCTGCTTTGATTGCACTACTGTTGAGTATCTCCCATAGCATGAGCTTCCACCACACAGCCTGCAGCATCTGGAAGGGACTCCCATGTGCCTCCCCAAACTCTGTGTTACTGTGGCAGCACTCTAAAGCACCCCATGTTGGTAGACCTGGCCAGTGTGTCCCTGCTTTTGTTGCAATCCCACTGCTAGCTCATGCCCAGGGGCACCTTCCTCCTTCAGCTCCTGGGAGTTTCAATTGCATTACCCTTCTGCACAACCTTTTACCAAGTCCTGACTCATCTGGGAACTGAGGTCAAGCCAGTTCCTACTGAAACATGAGATACTCTCTGCAGAGACTCTTCACCTGCTCTCCGAGTAGTTTTCCAGTGTTAGCAATTGCCATGGGCAGTTCAAGAGAAAGCACAATCCCTGTGCTGCCAGCTTTTTAGCACGAAAAACAAAAATCTTAAGCACACGCAGTGTTTTCCTCAGTGCCAAATAAAAATAAGAGAGAATGCCTGGAATTGCTGGAGAATTTAACCAACCAAATGCTTTACATTTCTCCAGTCTTTTCTCCCCAGGTGACCTCACAGAAATACAGATGAAACACAGACCTTTTTTAACTTGCTCTTCACCTACCCCACTATCAGGGCTTCCTCCCACCCTTTTGCTTCTCCTCCGCCTGTCATGCCATGATGCTGGTGCATTGCCTTCCTAATCCCCTGCCACAGCTCTGCTCAGCTCTGCTCTGAACTTTGGGGCTGGCCCTGGTCCCACTTTCCCAAAGTCCACCCCAAATCTTTCAGCTTCTCTTACATTCATGGTCTTGCATCAATGTCATGACTACGATTGCCCCACACCATCCACTGATGTCTGATAAAGTACATCTTCTCTTTCAGTGAGGAAGTTCTCTCCCAGACCTGAACTTTGCCAGCATTGCGGGAGCATTTTACATTAATTTGTGGGTCTGTTCCTACATCCCACATCTCACGTAGAGACTGCAGGGTGTACCTTCCACGTGTGCTGGGTGGGACACAGGCTGTCTATTTTTCGGTGCTTGTCACAAACAACTGAGGTATCCTGATGGTTTGTCTTCATAGGTGGACACCATCTCCCTCTGGAGGCCTTCCCAGGCTTTTCCACTGGCTAGAGCTGTAGCCAAGGCACTCACTTTAGGACAGCTGCATCACTAGAGGCATAAAATCATGAGTTGGGGTTAAAGATAGCCCTTATCCTCAGAACAAAGCTAGCACTTCACATGAGATCAGCAATCCTCTTCTACACGTTCACAGAAGCCAAACCAATTGTGTTAAAAGCCACAGTGGAAGAAGAATCCTCTCCTCCCCTGAGCCTGAGAGACCTCAGGGGAAATCTAGCACACCCTGTGGTACATGGATGCTGTTTCCTGAAACTACTGTTTCAACTCTCTCTTCCTCCCAGAAGATTTTTTTGCTGCTCTGATTCACTGGCAGTGAAGAGCTTTACCCCCAGAGTAGCTGACAGGGCTGGGAGATCACCTCTGGAACTCAGGGAGAGTCTTTTTCAGTGTCAGAGCTGTCCTGAGGCTCTCTACAGAGCACACCCTGAAGAGATGCCTGGGGGTAATTTCCCAAGCAGACACCTATGAGCACAAGAGCAGATCAAGACTGTCAGACTGTCACAGGTATCAAAGTTGGGCCCTCAGCACCCAGAGACCTCTCACAGATGCAGTGTGAAGGAGGAAGACTTGGCACGCTGTTACCATTCCCTCAGTGTCCCCTGAACAGACAATCAAACAAGTGCTTCAGTCCAGATCTCCTTAGAGCCAGTGCAACATTTTTGTAGGCTCCTGGTTTCAGCACACCCCATCTGCTGGGAAATTCTACAGCCTGGGAAAACAGAACGCAAATTCCCCCAGCAGTGCCCTGATATATGCCAAGGCTGGGTTTTTGCATCAGCCTGAGCACGCTGGAGAGGCAGTCTGAGGTCCAGCCACAAGCTAAAGAAGCAGTCCGCGGGATAAACTGCTTCCCAGAGTGAGGGGGGATGTACCAGGACTGGGACATCGGTGATTGGAGGAGGAACCCTTCATTTCTAAGGGTGCCCCTTAGACCACATGGCAAGGGTGACTCATGACTGGAGAAGGTGCTCCCAGGTTCCACCAAAGCCAACCAACCCAACTCAAAGTGGGATTTGGTTCAGGGCCATCACAGACAATGAAGTGTCTTCCTCTGATGAACCCACAGAGCAAACAATGGGCAACCTCTGCAGCAATACAGGCCAAACAAGCAACCTGGATCTAAGAAACCCAGTTAGGAAGGAATGCCATAAAAGGATGGTATCCATGCTGTGCAAACCAAACAGAGAATCTTTCATTTAGGAACAGAGAGCATGATAGAATCATAGAACCACTTAGGTAAAAAAAACCCTCTAAGATCATTGAGTCCAATCTTTGACCAATCAACAGCTTGTCAACTAGACCAGCACAAATTGCCACATCCAGTCATTTGAACACCTCCAGGGGTGGTGACTCCACCACCTGATCAATGCAATCAATCCTAATGATCCATGTAAGCATCCCCAATTCGGCTCTGGATCCATCAGTAGAGAGAAAAGGGGTTTGCACTCTGGCCAAGGTGTCCAGTTGTGGGATTTATATTTGACAAAACATCCTTACAATGTGTCTCAGCAGAGGACTAGGCTGGCAGTGTGAGTAACTACAAGTAAAGGGTCTTTCCATGTTCCCTCTAGGACAGTGAGCTACTGCAGGGCTTTGATGTGGCACTAGGAAACAGAACACAGTCTGACCCCTCAGCTCATGCCTGGTCCTTTTCTCAAGGCAGGTTGTGGCTCCCTTGGCAGTCCCAGTCTGCCCCATGCCCTGCTGTGCCCAAGCCAGTGCCTCCCAGTCCCACCAAGCCCTCCATGCTGCTCCCAGCAGAGAAGATGCCCATGATGCAGGCACTGCCCTGTCCCCTCTGTGTGCTGCAGGGGCAGGGGCAGGGTGATCCTGATGATGGCTTGAGACAACCCACAAGCCGTGCATCCTCCTGACCAGTTCTTGCCTCTACTTGGTGGTTTCAACTCCCAGTCCTGAAGCTATCCCAAAAGCCTCCTCCCAGATCCCACAGCACCAGCTGTGTTCTGATGTCATAAGCAGGAGACCACACGTGAGGTCAGCCTGCCAAGGCATCAGCATCCACTGCCACCCTGACAACTCGGGGCAGAGCTGGTGGAGGAGCCCCTGGCTGGACATAGCAGGGTGTTGGGTCCCTGTGCTCAGAGTAATGGGATGACAAAGCAAAGGGCAAATCCTGCCACCAGTGATGCCAGTGGGAATCCAAAATAAACCTGTTCAGGTCAAGAGCAGTCACTCATGTCATGGTAGCAGGACCAGGAGCAGAACTGCATCCAGCAAGAGCTGAACTGACAGACTCAGAGCAGGACCTGGTCCAGCTTGTAGCCTCTTTTAACACTGATAAAACACACAGTCTGATGGAGTTGCTGCTCTCTCCCGAATGCATTGGCAGATAAACCACAGATAAGACACAGTCCGGGATAATCCCTCCCTGATACCATGACAGAGAAAGGAATTACACTGGGCTGCATTGCCACCAAATCTTCTGTATCTTTCCAAGACAGTTCTTGCACTACCCATGCACTCAGGAATCAAACTATATTAGTTAAAACATTTAATCCTGGCAATATCATCAAAATTGCTTTGCTCAGTCAGCAAGAAACAGTCACATCCCCTCTAAAGAACAGCCTGATTTCATGAGTAAGCATATCAGCAGAGTCCACGTGTCTTTCACTATAAGTCAATGCAGTTACCTTAAAAAGTGAAGCTACAACTTAAATCTGATCTCTGAGAGTTGGTCTGTCTCAAGGAACAGTCCCTCTGATCCTCAAAAATAATGGGTTTTGATATTTACCTCAGGAATAAGCAAGAAAACAACCAACCAAAGAGCAAATCACAACACACCAGAACCCCCAGAGATTTAGCACAAACCCCCTCAATTCCCATATCACCGTGACAGGAGCTGAGAACTGCTGTTTATGAAAGAGTACACTGCCCTGAATTGTCGGGGCTTTGGATATTTAAACAAAAAAACTCCACAAAACAAACCAACCAACCAACCAAACAAAAAAAATCAGAAAAAAAGGAAAAAAGAGGAAAAAAAAGGAAAAATAAAAAAGGTAGAAGATGAAGAAGAAAGCAGACCTATAACAAAAGCAGACCTATAACAGCACAAAATATGAATGAGATGCAGAGATTTGCACACTCTCCTGGCAAACAGTCCCTGGCATTTGCACCCTCATGCAACCCACAAGTACTTTCCTGCTGACTTCTCTCTTCTTCCTTTAAGTAAAATTTGTTAAAAATGGGAAGTACCTTTTCCTGGGTCAGGTTCTCTTTCCCCTTTTTTCCCTTCTTTGTTCTTTTTGCTCTTTCCTTTCCCTTTTTTCTTGTTCTCGGACATTCTGCACAAGTGTTTACAGTCTCAGGAAAAGACAGTCCACACCAGACCTATATGCCCCACGACTGCTACTCCAAATGTTACTTGCCAGCTGCAACTTCCGACTGTTCTTATATTGTTTCTGACACAGACAACACCCACCACTGGGTGGAGAAGCAAAACTTTAACTGTTTGCTCACTGCTCCCAGTTGGCTGAAGAGATGCCCCGGGTTGCGGTGGGAGGGTAAGGAGAGCAGTGCTACAGGACAGGAGTAGCTCACCCAGGAGAGTCATGGAGTCATGAAGTCCAAAGGTGGTTTTCCACTTGCTGATTCTGCCTCTGGCTGAAAGTAAGTTCTGAACAGCTTCTGGAGCATCACAGAAATAAGTGTTTTGGGGAGTTGCCAAGGTTCAGACAGGGATACGTGAGAGGCAGCGGAGTCTAAAGGAACGGGCAGAGGTTTGCCATCCATTCTTGTCTTTCTTTGACCCTACAGAAGGGTTAAGTTGGCCTTTCTCCTTGTATTGTTGTTCCCACCATAAATTAGAGTGTCTTCACCTGCCCTTGCGCCCAGCTCTTTGCTTTCCAAGAGCTATGAAAAGCAGGAGAGCCCTTACCTGTGCTTCTCGTCTCTGTCCTCCATCTCTGGGCACTCGAGATGGTTGGTTAAGCCCACATCTCATCTGCTTGGGGGTTAACCAGACCCTTTCCACAGGTCCAACACATGATGAGTGACTCAGCCCGGTGCCCTTCTGTAGGGCAGCCCAGGCTGACATCACCTCAAAAGTCCATCAGGATCCTCAGCTGGAAAGCCCCAGAGTGCTGCTAAATCATTCCCAGATGCAGCCAAGGGCTTCAAAGCCCAAAGGGGCCATAAGCCATAGGGCACTGGGTAGCACATTTGATCCGGTTACATCCGTAAGCAAAGTGTGTCCTCCAGAGACACGCTCCCGCCTGGTGTGTGGACATCAAGAGACGAACGAGGTATCGGCCCACTTGGGATCCTCTCCCAGTGGTTAATCACCCTCATTGTTAGCAATGCCTGCCTGCTCTGAAGTGAAATATCTGGCTTCACTGTCCAGCCATTGTTTCTTACTCTTGTTTTCTCTTCTAGATTAAAAAGCCCTTCAGCAACTGGTATTTTCTCCCATAGAAGTACTTACACTCTGTAATCAAGTTATCCCTCAATCTTTTTTTTTTTTTTTTGATAAGCTAAACAGATCAAGTATTTTATTTTTTTTCCCATTGCTTGCTGTATGGCATTTTCTCCAGCTCAGGGATCATATCTGTGGCTATCCCATTTTGCAATATCCTACTTAGGCTAAGAACACAAAAACCAGGCGCTATTCCATTGTCTCTTGTGGACGGAGGCAACTACAGAGGCAAAATCCCTACTGCCACCCATTCCCAGCCTTTTAACCCACAAGTGCCACATTCAGGCTCTGGGCTTCACAAGGAAAAGCTGTCCTGTTGTGTTTCTACTGCAGTCCTACCAAGTCCCTGCTCTGCCAGGCAAAGTCACCAGGAGGAATTTCTTGCTCCTTCAGAGCCCCACTCTCTGTGGTGAAGCTTCGCTTTGTTTTCAAGAAGCCAGTGTGCCAAACCACTCTGGATTACCCTCTCTGGCTTCTTTCTTTCCAGTGACGCTTGAAACCACAGTAGTCTCTGTGCCCTTCCTGCTGATTTTATGAGCATGTTCACCTCCAGGTTGCTGGTGATGATCTCACCAAAAACACCTCATGGAGCAGTGACTTCCTGCCAGCACTGGCTTTTTGGTACTTGCCAGTTGATCAATTCTTCACCTTTATGTGAGGTACATGAGAGACTTCACAACACTTTGCTTCCAGTTAGAGCAGAGGCCATCACTGCACTGAACACTTGGGTATAGCCTGATGAGAAGCTGGGAGGTGTGCACTGCACAGCACCTGAGCAAACCTGCTTTGGACTATAAGATAAAAGCTCCCAAGTTTGCTGATGGAGTTTGAACCTAATATACATTGTTTTAACATGGAATCATGGGGTAGTTTGGGTTGGAATGGACCTTAAAGCTCCTTTCGTTCCAGCCACCTGCCCTGAGCAAGGACACCTTCCACTAGACCAGGTTGCTCCAAGCCCTGTCCAGCCTGGCCTTGGACACTTCCAGGGATCCAGGGGCAGCCACAGCTTCTCTGGGGAACCTGTGCCAGGGCCTGCCCACCCTCACAGGGAACAATTGCTTCCTAACAGCTAATTTAAACCTACTCTCCTTCAGCTAAAGACCATTCCCCCTTGTCCTCTCACTCTTTATCCCTGTGAAAGCTCTCTTTCAAGCCCCTTTAGATACTGGGAGGCTGCTACAAACTCTCCCCGAAGACTTCTCTTCTCTAGACTCCTCCAAGGTTTCTTGGTCACTGAACAGTAGTATTCCATCATGTTGTTTCTTTTCCAAATGCAAGGTAATAGTGGTTACTGACCAGTAGTGTCTTCCAAGTCATTATGAAAGATGATTCCCATATGGTTCTTTCACTGGCTCATCACCATACTTCTCTTAGCAAATATGTTTGTAAAGTCCCTTAATTCTGTACTTGAAATCTACTTACTAGGCAATTTCCCTCCAGATGTCTTTAGCTGGCTGTCTACACACCGTAACTCCAGATGCACAAGGATCGCTACCTCTTTTTCTCTTCACTAAATTCATTGATCTTCTTATTTCTTCCAGTTGTTGCCTTCGATGTTACTGAGGCAGAATGTCTATGGGCTAAACCTTGTCTCCTTTCTTGACTCTGAAATCTCAACTTTCTTGGCCTCTGCTCAAAGACTTCTCACTCATTTTCCTGTTAAAGTTTTAAAAGCCAATCAACTTCACTCAGTTTTCTTCAGCCTTGGGAAATCAGTTCCTTTGAATCCCCAGGAGTTTCATATACCTGCATGATTAGAGCTCTCATCTGCCAGCTTGTATGAATGGGAATCCTTCCTGGGCACTGTCCCCATGCCAACCACCAGGGATTGACACAACTATCAAATCAATAAGCCAGCACTTCCCAGGCATAATGAGGCCCAAACCCTGTTCTCTAGCTTTAGTGGGTTAAATTGGTGTTAGATCTACAGAGTTTTGAGAGACTTTGATGTTTTATCCTTAGGGACAGCTGTTTTGCAAGCATGTGTCTCCTGAATGGAGGTGTCTCATTTAAAAACACGTTTCCCTCTTTCCTTTCTTTTGCATTTTTGTTTTCATCTTGAAATATCTATTCCCACAAGTTTCTTCACATGAAAACTGTATTTTTAAGCTCCTCCCCATCATTTCTGAAAATAAACTATAGCTCTTCCTCCACTCCAGCAAATCAATTCCTGTTAGAAACACGTCTGTGTGTTCATGGCATCGTCTTTGCAAAGTGCTTGTGTTTAGCAGAGGGTTGTTAAAAGTAACAAGTGTAGCTAAGATGACAACCTACCTTCCCCCTTCTCCCTCCTTTTCCAAATTAATGAATAATCAAAGAGTCCCTAGTGCTGAATAGTGCTCAGAGGGTGAAGCCATGCACAGCTCAGCTTCAGCATCAGAAAATGAAAATTGCAAAGTCTAAGAGGCAGAAGGGGCAGTGAGTGGCTTGGTCCCACTGTCCTGAACAGCCTGGGCAATGTGATGGGAAGAAACAGCACCAGCAACACCCAATACAGCTATTTTTGTACCTTGGCACATTCACAGTCTCACCTGTGACAGGTGAGGAATATTATATGCAGATTAATTTTGCCTTGGCAGGTGCACGTCTGGTACATCTTGATACCTTATCCAGTGGGCTGGCCCCTGTCTCAGGGTAGGGATCCAGCCCTCTCAATCCAGCTTTGCCACCACGGATGTGTGGAATATGCTCTCTCCTGAAAAATCCCAACACACAGGAGCTAAATTCAGCATGCAGCTCCAGGGCTCATGTGGCTACACTGATACAACAAAACCTGCCAATGCCAAGGGGATTCCGGCTTGGCATCCCAGGTGCCTCATCCTAGTGGTCGATATGTATTTTAATGGCTGTGCTCTCACAAGTCACTTAATATTTCATTCTAAAATGGCTTTTAATGCCTATTGCTTTAAACAGTCTCATAGAGAGTTATAACCTAAACCACTATCAACACGTGGGGTTATTAGTCTTTATAATTCCTGTACAGCTTTAAGCTCAAAAAAAAAAAAAAAAAAAAGGGAAGGTATGCAATTACATAAGAGACTGAGCCATACCTGAAGCAGAGCTAATTCTTGCACAAAATCCCGCATACTGAGCAGCAGAGAGACTTCACCAGGCAGAGTGTCCTTACCCTTGTTAGAATTTGCCTCTATGCAAACCCAACAAGTTGGGCTCCTTAATAATCCCCTGGAGATCAGAACGGACATGAGGCAAAAGAGAACCTCCCTACCTCTTCCCCCACATAGCATCCATTGCAGTCAGAGGCTGCAAAGTTAGCTCTCGAAACAAAAATCCCAGATGGGTCCGGTGGAGAGTGGAGTCCGTAGCTTGGAGCGACGCTGCACTGCACTCTGGCTTCTCTTCTGGGAGGATATAAGGCACTGCTCCCGTGCAGAACAGCACTGTGCTCTCCAGGGAAACACAGAGAGGTTTGCATCTGGAACAAAATTAATACAGCACCTCCCGGCCCGATGGAGATTAATGAAAAAAGCTCTGAGCCACCACTGCGCCTTGATATGAGCTCAAACCCAGCCGGCAAGCCCGTTTCAGCTCCTCCAGCCTCCAAATTTCAGGAGCAAAGTCAGGCGCGCACGCTCCACACACGTCTGTGGCTGTATTTATGGCAGCAATCTTGGGAGCACAATGACCCATTTCAAACCGTGGCGTTCTCGAACGCTTTCAGTGTTGGCTTAACTCTGCCCTCACTGGCATCACCAGGAGGCGGCCAACAGCTTCTGGGGAACCTCTGTGCCATACTAGATGGACGTTCCTGAATCTGTCAGCTGCTGCTTAACTGTGGAGTCCACCCAAATTTGGTGGCAGCCACAAATATTTGCACATGATTTCGGGAGAAGCAGAATAAAAGAAGACACAGTAGGACTGTACCTGTCAGCATCCCTCTGGCTTACCACTGCAATCTGCTGGGCATCATTTCTCCATGACCCTGTCCCTGCAGAACACGGCAGGCTTGGCAAAAAGGCTATGGCATCGTGAAAGCAGCAAAGCTGAGGCTGCTGACCCAGCTTGAGCTGGAGACATCCAGAATCCCACAGCAGGTTTTCTGAAGCAAAATCACTGGAAAGCAGCACAACCCTCCTGCCATTGCTGCTCAGACAGAGCCTCCAGGACCAGAATCAGACCCTGAGGGTTATCTCTTCACAATAAACATCTCATGCCAGCAGACAAGATGTTGGTACTTAATGGACCACCAGCTCAGCAAAAGCTGTGCTGTAGGTTTGTCTGCTGGCACTGACAGGCTGGGAAACGTAATTTTAAACTGAAAATACCATCATTCTTTTTGCACCTCTTGCTGCCACATCTTTTGTTGCCACGCAAGAAAAGAAAGTACATCTGCTCAGTAAGGACAACTAAGCTCCATTTGAGCATCACCTGATGTCCCTCTGTCGCACAAATGGCATTTTGCCATTCTCAGCTTCCCATCTGCGTGTTCCTAAATCCAGCCTTATCCCCACTGCATGTGCAAATGCAGCTCTGAAATGGGACAGGTCTTGTGGATGATTGATAAAGACTGACACAGCCAGTCCAAGTGGGATATTTCACATTGCATCTTCTTTTCCTTTTCATCCTTAAGGAATCAAACCCTCATCCTGACAGGATTTATCACATAGCAGTTATGCCTTATAACCATACACGTTTTTGCTCACAAAAGTGAAGCGTGCATTATCAAATCGTATTGAAGCCCAGCTGAATTTAATTCAGAAAGCAGGCAGGAAGACAGGGAGGCACCTCCTGAAGGTGTCCTCAACTGACAGCTGACACATTCAGCAAGCCCATCTCTTGGACACTGATGGCAGTGGAGTCACTGCCAGCTTAGATAATTCCCCTGCCCTTTTGTAACTGCTCCATGGGGGTGTGAAGCAGGGCTAGACCAGGCTCCGCTGCTGGAGAAGGTGGGCACTATGGGGGTTCTCTGGGTGCCTCACACAGGTGTCCTTTGGTGTCTGGGTGCCCTCCCACAGTAGGCAGGTCAGTCACTGCTCACGACCACGGGTGCTCCTGGCCCACCACAGCCGTGACAGACAGTCCATGCTGAGCTTGGACACAGGCTCCATCCTTGCTTTGGAAGTGGCAGCACCAAGGGTTTGTGTGTGACCAGACTCAGCCAATGGGCTTTAAACCACAGATTTGCCTTTTCTGTCTTGCAGACTGAGCCTCAGAGGCTGCTCAGAACAGCCCTGCTGTGAACTGGCACAAGCTCACCAGACCAGGAAAACTCCCTTTAAGTTACCATGTCCAGGCCCATGAGCCAGCCCTGACACAGAAGTGGAATTCAGCCCCTTGCTGAGCTCCCAGCCCTCAGCACCTCAGAAATCCTCCTGGATGCTTTTCAGCCCAGCTAGATACATCAGCCATTTCCTTCAAAACTCCCTCTTTATTTCCATTTCCTCCTCCTGTCCCTGCAAACAGCAAGAATTTCCACATGAAATCAATGAACATGTTGTCCTCCACTCATGCCTCCATCCTAAGCCTTTCAACTAGGTCTGGCCAGAAAAGGCCAGGAAATTTTGTGCAAAATTCCATGAATTCCTATGATCTCTTTTTCTCTAGAGGCAACTCTGCTAATGTGCTGAAGGCCCCAGCAGGTTATAGCCTCCCACAATGAAATGGGAAAGTTGCTTTTAGGAATGTTTATATTTAAGTGATAGCATGAAGCCTCTCCACCTCAGCCCTTTGCTGGCTCTCAGGGTCATTCTGGAGCTGGAGGAGTGGGAGCAGAGGCAGAGCTCATACGAGGGGCACTCTGACACCTCAGCTGCTTATCTGAGTGGATCAAAGAGTGATCCTCTGATAAACATTGTGCCAGACTCATGCACAACCTAGAGAGGTCTGTAGGAGGTACTGCTTACCTGCCACCACTCTGATTTGTGCATCCCCTGATCCATCATTACCCCTCCCTGTCCCACATATCCATTAGTTCCTCAGACCTGCAGCCAAAAGGCTGCTGCCCAGACCCAGGGGAAATCTGCAAAGATAAAATTCATCCAAAGCCACAGCCACACGGCCAAGGACAGAAATGGCACATCTGATGTGTTAATTCCCCCATTCAAAAGAGAACTTGGACAAGAGAAATGTTGGGCAGGAGAAACCGAGACCAACCAGAGCAAAAATAATCAGAAGCTGCTCTTGTAGTTTCCAGAGATCTGACCCTGGCCAAGAGGCTGCATGGTGGACATCCCAGATGTGTAAGAGCTCACAAGGGTCTGTGAAGCCAGGGAATTGCCACGCTCATGTCACCAGGGGTCCAGCTTACCTCTGGTTCTGTGCAAGCACCAGAGAGTGCAGGTTCAGGGTTCGACCAGGAACATACCCACCACACCTTGGTGCGTGGAAAACCTCTGCAAGGATACTGACTGAAACACCTGAGCTTTGCCTTACAGAACTGTTTAAAAAAAGCAAAGGGTTCTTCCCCAGAAATCTCTTCCAGGACCTTAAAAGACCAAGAAAAGCAGATACAGCATCAATCACTGCAAAGTCGTGGGTGGAGAGCACAATCAGATGGACGAGTACATTACTCAGGGCACGTGCTGTTCTGTGTTGTATTTGCCTGGTGAAAATGTGCCTGAAGCAACAGAGTAATTGGATGTTCTGCATTTGATTCCATGGAGGAGATGCTGTGGGTTAACCCTGGTGGGCAGCAAAGCAC
>VWZF01005256.1:441495-507381 GCA_013396755.1 Sclerurus mexicanus
GTGGGCAGCAAAGCACCACACAGCAGCTGGAGCCCTCCCTCCCACCCCCAGTAGGATGAGGGAAGTGGAAAAAAAGAATAAAAGCAAGAAAAATTGGGGGACAGGATAAAAATAAAGATAATAATAATAATTGTTTTATAAGTGAAGAATGAGTAGAAGAGGAGAGAAGAAAACAAAACAAAAAAGTGATGCAAAGGCAATCACTCATCCCCTTCCATGAGGAGATGATGCCCAGCCAGTTCCCAGGCGGATGATTAACCCATTTACTGCCAAGCATGATGTTGAGTTGTGTGGAATATCTCTGTGTTCAGGGAGTATCTTTGTGTTCAGGTCATCTGCCTGTGTGTGTCCCCTCCCAATTTATTGTATGACCCCCCAATCTACTCACCGGAGGGGCAGAGAGAGAAACAGGCAGCTCCGATGCCCTGCAAACACTGTGTGACAAGAGTTAGAACATTAGTGTGTTATCAGTATTGTTTTGGTCAAAAAGCTGAAACACAGCAACATATGAGCTGCTGTGAAGAAAATTAACACTATCCTTGCCAGGCCAACTCCAGGAGAGCATCCAAGACTTTGTTCCAGGAAGGATACTGATGTTCACATCATCACCCCGTGCTGTGGACAGTGTTCCCCCTGGGCAGGGTCTGCTGTCACCTCCTGACCCCTGCGTGCTTGAGGTGGCCAGAACAGGGGCACAGCTGCCAGCCCTGCTCCTCGTGCTCCAGGGTGAGCTGTGGGCACGGGAATCATCTGCCTCTGCCCCTGGGAAAAGGGAAAGGGGGAGCTCAGACAGCCATGGGAACAGTGACATACTCTCCCTGGGCAGGGACCAGGGAAGCCAGGTGATGTCAGCACAGAAAACAAGCTGCTGAGGGGATTCCTCCAGGATCTGTGGGGAAGAAGTAGGAGAGGGGAGTCCCTGGTGATTCCCAGAAATAACTCAGCATGAAAAGGCCTGAATTGACAGCACTGGCTACTCAGCCAGGTGAGCTCAGCCCACATGGATCCCAGGCAGCCCTCTGTCCCACCGAGATGTGGGGGAGCTAAGCTGTGCCTTGCTCCAGGCTGCCTTAGGATCAGGGCAGTGCAGAGAGCACTTTCTTTGCATAACTTCTCTAATCCAGAGACAGAAGAGCCTGGGGGAATGATTTTGACTTTGCAGCAGGGAAGAAGCATCAGCAAATCCATGTTATTATTTTTGTCCTCCCCAACATGCTGCCTCTTGTGCAGGTGAGACAGCACAAAGCACCAGAGGAGCTGTCTCCAGACTTTGATTCACTCCCTCTTCTCACAGCCACTCCACGTACTTGGCTCCTCCAGGCCTAAGCAAGGTCTCCCACCCTTTATTATCCTCTTTTTGGGTCTCTGCCAATTCACCTCTGCCTTGTTCACTGTTGCACAGGTGAGGCTATAGCTGGCCCAGGGAGATGCCACCGACTGCTGCCTCTCCCCTTGGGTGCCTGGAGCAGAGAACTCAGCACTGCTGAGCTCTTGTGATCTGCTCACGCAGCCAGGGCTCTCTCCAAATTACTGCTTCCCAAACACTGCCTTCTCATTACATAATTCTGCCTATAATTGTTCTTGCCCAAAGGTATGAGCTGTGTTTCTCGCAGACTATTACCAAGATTATCCTTTTCTGCTCACTGTCAAAACCCTCCCTCTTGACCTTCATCCCCCGCTCTCTTCTCTCATTTGTATTGCGCCCTTTGAGAATCCAGGGCCTGTCCCCTGTGTCACCACCAGGACAATACACAGTGGAGGAAATGACCATTCTCCTGGGCTGCATCTCCCTTTTCTCCCCTGCCAGACGAGTGCCCAGCACAGCTGCTCCTCCCTCCATCAAGCCTCTCTACATATTGCAAGCTACTCCAGCTAATTGGTGCTCCAGTCTCCAGCACGGTCTATGCCGCACCACAGCACACTGCGAAGGGTTATCCGCTGTCTTCCCCAGTCCACTAATTGTGTAATTATGCAGAAATGGTCTGTCTGGTACAATCTATTTCTCATACTCCCCCGTGGTGCTTGTTGCTTACAATGCTCATTATTCCTCTAAGTATTTGCAGACCTTCACCCTCCATCATATTTCCACAAATTGCAGTTCTATTAACAAGGGGACAATTCCTGAAGTCCTTGCAAACACTGTATTCATTTTCTCAACTGCTTCCTCCTTTCTGGCCAGGAGCAGATCGAGCGCTGTCTCCAGGCTGGCTCAGGTCAGAGAAGGTGCCTTTGCTCTGGAGCCTCTCCCTGCCATGTGCTCCTCCCCAGGCTCAAGGGGCTGGGCCGTGTGGGACCCCAATGTGCAGAGCACAGGGCGTTGTGCCATTCCCCACTGGGTGTCTGCGGGGTCACACACCTCACCCTCCACACACAGCTGGTGGGGACACATGGCTGGGGCTCTGTGCTGCTCAGCCCATCCCAGCAGGAGACAGGCAGGCTCTTTGCTCATCCCGGATCTCTGCCTGGTGCCAGGCTCATCTGCCTGTGCAATTACACACCAGCTAAACCCTGGGCTTCAGACTCAGCCTCCTGCCACAGGCACACCCTGGGTCTGGGCTTGGAGAAGCCTCCTTCAGAGTGAAGGAACCTATACCACGGATGCCACCATCACCCCCTGCCTGGTCTGGCTAGTTCTGGGGCAAGATCAGCACCAGACCTGCCCGGACTGGACTTTCTGAGCCAGAGCAAGGCCAATGGCCACGAATCTGCTTGGACATCCTGATACGCTTCAAGGTGGCACAGCAGTTGTGAGCCACTGCTGAGTGGGGACAGGGCATGTGGGACAGGCTGGGGAGGTTCTGGATGCAGCACCAAGGTCCCTGGGATTGCGGTTCCTTGAGGGCTGTGCTGGAGGTGGGAGATGGCTGCAGGAGGCTGCAGGCTGGTGTGAGTAAGAAACAGGGCTGGAGGGAGCTTTGGCCAAGGCTCAACATGTCAGGAGACCTCCAGGCACTGAGAAGTAGCATTTCACAGAATTTTCCTCCTTGCAGACAAGAATAATCAGAGAGACACCAGGGCAGACACCACATGACTTCTAAAAAATTCAGAGCCTTTTCCTGTGTCAGTACCCCCATGGGCAGGAGTGGCAGCCCCAAACCCAGCACCTATTTCCTGGATGATACAAGACAGAGCACTGTTGAGCAGCAGTGCTTTGTGCCAGCATATCCCTCAAACCCCTCATCCCTCAAATGAAACCATAAGTGAGATCACCAAAGGCCCAGAAATAAGGGGTCGTGGAAGTCTTAACTTACACAGCAGCACCTGGGTCCCTTGGGGCAGGGACACCAGCAAAAGGACCTTTCCAACAGCAAATGTTGCCTGAAGGACCTACTTTTCTGTCAGTGTAGCAAAAGCAAATCCTCAGGGTCAACTGGGAGTTGAGGGAGCATTTAGGATGGGCCAGAGGATGCTTAAGCCTGGTGGTAATGGTTGGGTTGGTCTTCAGTTCTGGTCCATTGGTTCAGCTTCATTTCCTGGCCTATCCCTGCCCTGACTATCCTCTCCGGCCTTTCTCAGCACTGGATTCTCAGTTTCTCTTCCATGTGCTAATGTTTCTCCCTCGTGTTTTCCTTCCCAGCCCCAAGCAGCCACCTTGGTTCTGTGACACCCGTGTCCTGGTCAGCGCCAAGGCTGAGGGCACACAACAGCTCAGGTGACTGACTCATCTGTGCAGGCAGGAGCTGATGCACCCACTCTCGGGAAAAGGCAAAGGTAGGGCCAACACACACCTGCCAGGAGCACATCCATACCGTGCACCTTGTCTCTCAGAAGGACTCACCATGCAACAGTTGGCTCAGAAATGCCTAAATTATCTCTGGGCACTTGAGGTCCCACCACAGCTCCTTGACAAGTCACACCCAGAAGAAGCCAAGAGGCACCCAGACACATTGAGGTGAAATTACATGCAAAGCCCTGCAGTTGGTCTGCTCTGCTCCTTCATCTCATGTTCCTCACCCATCAAGTCCCAGCTGCCTCCACCACAATCTCCCTTCCCTGGGGGACTCTGGGAACAGCCCTACAGGTACTGTTGCTGTACTTTGTCCACCACAACTCACAAATGGGCTAGCAGAGCACAACAAAACAGGGATGGTCATGCCCTGGACCAGCCCTAACGAGCCTTGGTGGTCAATGGGCACCTAAAACATCTTGGGCCTCTTCCCCTCTGCCACCACAGCACCTGTGTAACCCAGGCTGCACCCTCATCCCCAAAGCTCTGCCCAGACCACACAGGTGAGATCTCATGGCCATAGTCCCAAGCTGACCATCTGCCCTTGTCTGCAACAACCCAGCGAAGGGGTCCAGAAGAAACTGAAGAGACCTTTCTACAAGAATAAATTGGTGTTTACTGCAAAGCTGGATGTCCTGGGCAGCCTGACCAACGGTGATATCCAGAGTAAACCTATGTCAGGATTAATTTTCGGTTTTGAATTTCCACTACAGGTTTTGGCTGGTTGGACTTGGGCCACAGACAGTGCAATAGGAAAAGAACTGGTACAACTGTTGATCATGATAATAGACCAAGTGTGTTATTAAGCTTCACATGGGTTTATCTCTGGCATAGTATTCCACAAGAGAATTTAAATGTCCCCATAAAATTTAATTCTAACCATCTTTCTCTAGATATTTCTGAAAGGGGTTCTCCCACGAGAGGCCTGGTGCTCTCTGTGTTCATTAAGTCTAGACATCTCATAAAGCAGTCTCTCCTTTTAGTATTCTGGTTTCCTCATTGAAAGCCAAGAGTTGATAAGACTTCACAAAGAGAAGAGGAGAATACACTGAAAAAAAGCCCACTTTGACATCATTTGGTCAGCTCAGCTGTAGATCTCAGCAGAGAGTTAATGGAGGAGAGCGAACATGCTGCTCAGTCAGACAGGACTCCTCCATCCTCCTTTAATGACAGACCAGCTGCTTTTGTAACTACCCCCTGCAGATATTAAAGCTGAGAAAAATCCTTCTCATACCAAACCGCAAAAAGAAGAGTTTTTTTCTGGAATGCCATGTCAACTAACAGGATGAACTTCTCAGAACTCATCTGAAGGCTGTTGTATCTTGGGGTTCTCAGACCTGGAGAGCAATCACAGATACACCTGGAAAAATTCAGTGCAAATAAATCCACTGAAGAACTAGATATTCCTTCCTGTTTGTAAATGTTTCTTAGCTGATCTTACCAGTTAAAGATTACAAATACATTTATAAACATCTGCTGCACAGTTTACAAGAGGAAATGTCAGGCTCTGACGCAGGTCATGTGTTATGATCCCCATTCTGTGCACCCAGCAATCAAAGATACAGTGGTCACAATCACGCACATGTGGCTGTGGGCTTTCAACTGATCAGCACAGGTAAGTTCCCCCAGTGAAGAGAGAGCTCAGGGCAAGCCAGAAACCCGGCCACACGTAATGTGTCTGCTTTTGCACTCCCAGCAGGAGACTCACACTGACTCCCTGCAGCAATCATTTTTACATAGATATAAACTTGCATTATATAATGGAGCACGTTGGCATCCCTCCTAGTTGGGATGCCCGTGTGTCGGGCAAGGCAAGGTCTCAAGTCCCAGCAGTTCCCTCAAACGACCAAGCACAGCCCCGTTAATGATGACCTACAACTCTGGCAATGCAACTCAAGAGGTTGTAGGAGGGAGGCACCCCAGAGCCTGGCCAACCTTGTTCAGCCCTTGCTGACAAGCTCTTAGCCCACGGCTTTGAAAGAACTGCAGAAAATAAGCTGGTTGACAGGTCTGTCTGATCTCCAGCAGCTTCATTCAGCCCTAAGGGAAATTTCATGGTGGAGACCCTTTGCAATACAAGTTCTTGAGCACAACTAAAATTGAAGGAAGCAGGAGGAAACCCTGGGGAAAAGGAGAGGGCCTCAAGCGAAAGCCTATGAGGCATCACAGGCATGATTCAAGTTCTCAAACAGCGCAAAAGTGCTGCATAAGGACTAGTGAGACCTTAGACTGGCATGCTGGGGACTCAGAAGGTACAGGCCAGTGTTTGCACCTTTCTACGGTGTTGAATATTCACTATCCTGATGAAAGAGTCTCCTCTCTGTCTCAGTCTTCTGTTAACTCAGGTAAGTGTACACAGAAATTAGTACCTTCCTCTATAAAGCACACAAGCAGAAGAGGCACAAGTTCTGGCAAAACAACAGATTTTGATCCTATACATCCCTCCAACTTGTGGGGAGGAAATTAATTTCCTTTCCCTTCCCACCATTCCCCATCAGAGTCTTTGCTTTAGGACTCTGTCTGTAATTCTTTGGTCTAACACAGTGAAGTGGGTTTGCTGCCATAACAAAACCGTAATGACCTTCTCAGGCAATTATTTGACCAACTTGATCCATGAGCAATGGAAATCCCAGTCTCATCTGCCTCTGTTTAGACCATGGACAAGATATTTTGCTTCTCTTCTTGGCTAAGTCATTGAACTTGGAGTGACCCCCCCACTCAGTCCTGTCCTTGGGGTTCCCTAAAAGTACACTTAGAATTTTAAAGGCAAATTCAGTGCAGATGACAAAGCTGGTAATGTAAATAACCCAAGGCCCCATCCTGCTCTGAGACCTCACACATCACATGGAGAAACATAGACTCCCATGTGTTCCCTCAGTGTCCCAATCCATGAGAAAGATTCCCATGGTTGAGAGGCAGAGAGTGACAGGAGACAGCTCAGAGCAGTCCCTGTGCCTCTTGAATCTTTCAGTCACATGGAACAGGGTGGAGAGATGGAGCCAGATGGACCATTCTCTGCTCCCCTGCACCCCCCAGCCCTTTGGCATTGACTCCCAGCACACCCAAATTCAGAAACATCTCAGGAGGAAACCCTCTCCCACTGGCCTGGTCTCAGAGACATCACCATCTTTGTGCCTCTTACATTCTGTGCCCCAGCATCTGGGACAGAGTGGCTGGACCACAGAGCACAGACCTCAGAGACCCCTCACAGCATGTGCTCCATTCAGCACTTGTGTTCCTGATTTAATTCTTCTCACAGGAGGTCTTGTGTAGGAGTGCTGTGCACTGTCACCTCTTCACCTTGAATCACAACAGCTTTTGACACAGAAAGCCATATTATGACACTCAGCATGGCAGCTGGAAACCAGGAGGGAAGTCAAAGGATGATGTGTGTCCTCAGGTCACATGAGCTCAGGCTCATCCCAGCTGGCCAAGATGATGCAAAGTCCGTTTTGGCCACTCTAAAGGACAAGTCAACCGACTTCATATTCATGTCATCCTCCTGACATACTTACCTCTGTTTCTGTATGAAGAGACCAGGACACAACCTTCTTAGATGACGTGGTGAAATGAAGTGCCCAACCACAGTCTGAGTGACGGAAGGAGGGTTAGAGGCAGGGTTCTCTGCTCATGACATTTTGAAGGCAGTCTCTGCCCAATTTTTATCAAAGCAGTCCATTTCACAGTCCAGGGAAAGAGAAATGAGGTGACATCAAGAGAAAAATCAGAAAGGTGACACTCTTCCATGCAAATTTAACAGGTGAAGGACAAGGATGGCCAAGAGAATGCTTGGAAGGCATGAGGAGCACAAGCCACTTAGTACTTACAATTCCTGGCTCAAACAGAATGACTGGAAGGGACAGAAGGAGCACCAGGGACTTTGGGGTGGGGTAAACTCTGGTGTCGGATAAAGGACAGCAGGGAAGGGATTAAAATCACCCACATTAGCCTAGATGGAGGATTTATGTGTGGCACAGATGTTTCTGATTGTGACCACAGCCCAGTTTCAGTATTTTCAAAAGTGGAAGCCAGCTCTGGGTGGCCACACCCAGGCACCTGGTCCCCTTCCACCACTGCTTGACCATTCACTCCAACGATGATCTCATCTGAGACCCTTCAGGGTAATTGTGAAGGATGAAGGGGATTTGGTTTAAAAGCCTCTTTGCCTGTTGCCCTCCTCCAACTCCCAGGAGGAAAAGCCCTTTGAAAAAAGGGGCATGGGTATCTTTTTCCATTCTTTGATTGCATGCCCTGTGCTTCTCTGGGAACTGGCAGACCCTCACCCATCTAGAATCACCAGCTGCTTGCCAGCTCTCAGGGTGCTGCATATTAATCCTTTTTTATGGAGTAAGGCTGGATAGTGCAACCTACAGTGAGGTTTTGTTTTTTTCCCCTAGTTGGCATTCTTGGCTGCCTGGACAGGGACAGTAACAGGTTGACCTCATGCTGAGAAGCCACGTTTCTCAAGGGCTCACCTCTGTTGAAGACCTGGTAATGACTTCCGCACATGCCCCGGCTCCAAAGGTTAGGCATAAATCAATGACCAAGTCCCTGGACACATTTTTCCTCCAGCTGCTTTCTGGGGAATTGCCCGTGTTTGACTCCTGTCGCAGACAGTCCAGGGAGCCAGACTTCATGGCTGAGCAGCTGGGCTGCTTGGGAGTCTACAGTCCTACTGAGAAAACATTTCTAGAGCTCCACAGATGAAAACCACTTCTCCCAGGCTCTCATTCTGCTCTCTGCACTTTCTACCCCGTATGTCAAGTTGTCAGAGTTCACACTTGCCAGCAGCTGCCTGGCCCTGCTTGGGTGGTGGCAGGAGAAAAGCAGAAGAAACGTGGAGCCAAGCGTTTAAATGAGCAGAAATGTTGTTGGCAGAGATGGGGAAAGAACGCAAGACTGGCAGCCTTCAGGCTAGAGAGCTGTGCACTACACCAAGGTCCCAGCTGTGCTCCTCGGACCTTCCCAGAAGGACTGCGAAATTGGTGCCCTGGAGGAACTCTGACAGCCACCATGAACCACAGAGCTCACCAGTATGGGGTGACTCAGCTCTACCTGGGCAACCAGAGTCATTTGGAAGGACCCCAGCTATGGTACCTGCTGGCTGCAGCCTCATTGTGCCAGCTTGATGTCTGCTGCACCAGGACATCTCCACAGGGAGCACAGACCACCAGCACTCCAGCACCAGCTCTGCATGTAGAGATATCGACCAGCTTGCTTGGCATGACCGTGTGCTGTGCGTGTGTGTTCCACCCTGGCCCAAGTGGGAAAGCATGAGAAGGAACCCTGGCACTGGCCCAGAGACATCTGAGCTTAGTAGCAGCATTTGACGACAGATGTGTGTCTTGCAACATCGCTACTGAAGTGTCTTTTCCTTTCAAAGTAGGAATCATTTTCCTTCACGTAATAGTCCAGGCAAATATAATCCTATTAACAGGGCTATTAAACTAAACAATACTTGGCACGCCATGACCTAAAGAAACAATCCACCAACACGGGCAGCTTGTAAATAGCGCCGTCCCCAAGGCAAAATGGGCATTTCCTATGCCCAAGTGCCCTCCTAGCCAGCACACTCCCACCCCACTGCTGCACCAAGCTCTGCAGGACATCCAGTCCTTAAATGTGTGGGAGGGCCATGAAGCAAAAAGCTGGTGCCTTCATAAAACCTTCTTCATAAAACTCTCATTCCTGAGACAAGCAGGCCTCTTTCCATCCTGTTCTCTCAGCCTTTAAATCAAATTTACTCCCTAACCTAATTAACGTTCACTCGAGTTTACACCACGACAAGGCCTGGATCTTTGTTGGCATCTCTGCAATGGCTCTGATCTCACGGGTTTAGAACTCTTTTACATATACCAGAATTCCCAATACAGACATGCCTGAGTTGAAAGCTTGGGCTCACATCTCCTTTCAGTAGGGCTGTCAATTAAAGTTCTTCCTTCTGATCTGGTCTCTCCACTGAAGTAATCGTAATTCTTGCCCCACTCCCCCATGGATTCAGCTGACCTTTCCCTGCCCTTGTTTGCAGCTGTGACAGGGGATGACTGCCCTGCCCTGGGAAGGGAGGAATGCTGCAATGCACTGGTACTCCATGTGCAGCCCTGGGCACTGGCTTCATCTCTGTAACCCTGAAAACAGCTATCATTTCCATGCTGCTGCATCAGCAGAAGCACAAGGAAAAGAACTTGGGCTAGAGAGTCACTTGTGGCAGCATGAAGACTTTTAGCAGCATGACATGATGTGTTTGCCCAGATGTCACACCCGCCCCGTGGGGCACTAAACTGCGATCAGCAAAGGAAGAACCCACAGAGACCAAACACCGGTGCTGATGACCGAGTACAGCCTTCTGATTGCTCCTCAGAGCTACCCACACAACAGGAACTCAACAGATCTGTGTGCTGTGTAAACCACTTGTCTCTGACCTCCTGCAACTTCTGGGGCCCGCAGGTGGTTCCACAGGGAACAGACACACTTGCCTATCCAGACAATGCTGGTTCCTTTCCCCTGCAGTGAGCTCAGAACAAAACCAGAGCAATCACCTTTCTCTGCCTTTCGGCCCAAACTTCATCCTTGCCTCTGTATCCACAGACATGTCCAGAGTGCTGCTGTGCTGGGTGTGAGAAGGTGCCATCTCATCTGTCCTTTCCACACAGTTCATCCTCCAACCCCTTGCTAAGCAGCTGTTTCTTCCCTGGGCTGAGATCCACTGCAGGTGATGTGTTGGCAGAGATCACTCACCAGACAGGTGAGGGATTTTTTATCATCATCTCGAGCACTTCTGCCAGTGCCACGATGAGAAGGGAATGTGTTTGTCCAAATTCCATCCTTGGCTACATTATGTGTTGGAGCTGGGGTTTCCAAAGAAATGCACCATCCTACGGCTCTGCTCTGGAAGGAGATCTGCTCCAGCCCCACCAATTTATGGAAGCTGGGTTCCCCTTGAAGAAGAGAAAAGACAACCCATAACCCACTAGTCATTTTTCAATTCCTTTGTTATTGCGTATAATCTTAGAAACCTTTGCAAAATCAGTAATGCCAATAAACCCAGACCCATTCCCAATGAACTGTGTGGACCTCCACAGAGTCCCAGCCAGAAAACCTGGACTAGAGATAATGCCATATGAACCAGCATTGTGACAATTGCTCATTGTCTCTTGACTCCTGCACAGTCCAGCTATTTCATATTTTCTCCCAGCTAATTTGGCTTTCCTTGTTGCTTCACTGGATGGGGAAGGTTTTGATCATTGCAGGTGAATATCTCCCTCATCTGCTTTCGTGAGGAAAATGTATTTGAAATTCCCCCTCACACAAAACAAAGGGAAGCGATGCCAAATGGATCTCAAAGCATGAATTGATTAGCTGCTTTCTCAAGGCTTTACTCTGGGCAGAGGCTGAGATAAGGCTAAGAGGAGCAGCCCAGCACTAAAACACTCGAAGGGATCTGATAGGATGAAGATCTACAAATCTGCCCCTATCAGAAAGTACAATCAAATTACAGGAATTCACTCAGGTAAACAAACAATCCCAAAACGTGTCCAGATATGCACAGGGTGATTCAATCCAACGACAAATAGACCAGACACAGCTCCAGCCACTTAAACTGACCACAACACTTTTCACTGTCCACCACCCCCCCAGATTCCCGGAATAACAGACATTCTGCCTTGTTCAAACAAACAATATTTATTTTATTCTTACGTAAAAGTGTACGGGTTCTGCAGATATAAACATAGGTAAACATTGTCTCCTTTCCCTGCTGCTGCAATGCAATGTCACAGAGAGAGAAGGGCCGTGGTCCCTGCACTCACCTCCCAGACCTTCCCAAACAACTTTACAGTGGTCAAGCATCTTGGTCTCCATCAGACCAAGCACCTAAAGCCAATTTCACTTTAACATGTATCAACACAATCCAGTTTTCAGAGGTGTTGAGCTGCAGTAGCTCTAACCAGCATTTCCAGTCTTCAGCAGCCAGGCCACTTCAATTTATGTAGATAAATATTTTAAAACATTGACAACAATATTCTGTGTTTAGTCACCGGGAAAGAGAACAAGACAGTTTTCCAAGCTGAAACTCTTGGTGACAGCAAACAGAGGACAGAAAGAACATTCTGAATTCTGCAGAGCATTATGAAACCAAGAGCAGCAAGTGCATATGCTGGCTTCAAGAGTCTGATTTATTTGTCTTTGAGCAAAAGCATTCAGAAACTTACATCTTTGTTTCCTCACAGATGGTGCTAAGCCAGATTGTCCTGCTGGAACCACTACTGACAGCATCATTGAATCATCTCCATTAATCCCCATGAGGAGGCAGGGGTAATTCTGGAAGGCTGGTGCAAGGCAAAGCCCAGTGGGGCTCATTTTGTACTTTATAAACACTTTTGGAAAGCTGAGTTCCTGCTTTGAGCCTACAAAGGCGAATATCAGCTCTGGCCAAGGTTAAGAACAAACCCTCCCCAGGATTCTGCCAGGAAAATTCATGCAACTTGGTTTCACCTTTCAACCAGAACTTTGGGAATTGATGAGATTCAGTGGGGATAAGGATCTAAGCTCCATCTTTCCACAGGCTCATCAACCCCAGGAGAAGGGAAAAACCATGAGAAAAAGTGACACTTGCCAGTCACATCACAACTCTTTGCTGCAACACCAGCTGCAGGATACAAAAAGACCCAGAATGAAGAACTAGCCATCCAGATAAAGTTATGAAATAAGGACCATTAAAGAGCATGTGTAATTGCTCCCCAGTGCAGGCCAACCCTGAATGGGAGCAATGCCTCCCAAAGCATCTTCCAAGAGGTTATGCACTTGTGCACTTGTTCTCTGAGCATGAGCTTACTTGGGCAAAGGGTGGGAAACATGCTTGAATTTACTATGTAAGCCCCAAGGAAAAAGGGAGAGCCTTTCCGCCACCCCCTCACCACCCTGCGTGAAGCCCAGGGCTGCAGAGCACTTGGCACTGACAGGCGAAGGGCAGAAGGAATGTTTGAACAGCTCATTTTTTGAGTGGCACTGGGAATTTGCCAGTCCCTTCCTTTGTCCTGCTCTCTGAAAACCCTGGAAAAACCCTGGGACTACGATGCTGGTAAATTTTAAGGATTTTGTCTCTTCTGGAGCACCTTGCTATCAAGGTCATTTCATTACCCAAAAAAGTGAGGCCTTCTAATGAATCTCAGGTCCTATGAGCCATTGCAAAGCTCCCTCTCATCAAACCCTGTGTTATGACAGTGGGTAAACCAATTGCCGGGGTAATTTTAATAACATATTCTGGGAGAGGAGATAGCACAGGGAGCCAGATTATCAAGGCTGCATCTGCTGAGAGCACGACAGTCAAAAGGACCCTTTTATCTGCCCTAGCTCTCTGATGACATAGTGGTTGACCACCTGCTTAGGTACCATAGTACCTCTCCTGGACTTCCATTTTACTACAGCTCAAGATGGCTCAGAAACCTGTACTTAAGATAAATTTATGTCAGTTGATCAGTGGATTGGAGACATACCAGCTGCAAAGAGCTTGGAGAAGCAGTAATAGTTTCTAGGGAGAGCTCTAGTGTTTCCAGGGTACTGTATTATCCTGAGAACATCTCATAGATAGCTCCAAGGAAGCTCTGACTTCAAGTGGGATTGTGTAGATTTAATGTGCTTACAGCACAAACAGACTAGGCAGGTAAAAGAAGGACTTTTAGATTGGATATTAGGAAGAAATTTGTGACTGTGAGGGTGATGAGGCCCTGGCACAGGCTGCTCAGAGAAGCTCTGGCTGCCCCATCCCTGGAAGCGGCTGGACAGGGCTTGGAGCAACGTGGTCTGTTGAAGATGTCCCATGCCCATGGCAGGGAGTGGAATAAGATAAGCTCTAAGTTCCCTTCCAGCCCAGACCATGCTGGATTCTATGAAGGGATGTGCGCTGGAGGGGAGGAATGGAAGTAGGTCATGCTGGCCTGACAGTGCAAGTGCTCCACAGACCTGCTGGGAGTCAAGCATCCACATCCCACACTGAGAGCACTGCGTGGTGAAGGCAGAGGGTGTCCAAGGGCAGGAGAAGTCAGAAAGACTGGCTGAAACAGACCATATTTAACACATGAGGGAAGCACAATCCATTTTCAGTCCCCATCAGCTACAGATCCAACATGGAACTTTTTGTAAATCAAATCAAGCTTGACTTACAGTGCTGCCAGCAGCTCCTCCCTGTAGGGTAGCCTACACACACTAAAAAGAAGCCCGACCACCACAGAGATGGAATCACTAACGAACAGGAGAGTCACTCTGAGAGCAGCCAGCCAGTCAGACTCCAATTAACGAGCAACAGCAGCACTGGATGGATGCTCACACCAGCAGCCCCAGGATGTTTTCAGCCTCAGGTCTACACTGTCAAAAGCACATTACCCAGGCAGCTGGGGCATTGACCAAAGCTTTTTTCTAGAAGGAGAATTTCATGGTTCTCCAGCTAAATACAAGCTGAGTTGGCAATGCTGGCTCTAGTGGTCCTATAGGCTGATTTCTCTAGAGCCTGAAAGGCCTTGGGTGCCTGTTTGAAACACTCATATTCATGTCGCAAGTTGGAGGTATGGCCAACACATGCCTGGGAGTTGCCTTAAATGTCTTCTCCGGGCATGAGTCATTTGTGGCCTTATTTCCCCAGGCACACAGAGGAGAGAGAGTGTGTGAGTGACACAGAGCAAGGAGCAGCTGGAGACAGTTTGGTGACCAGACCTCTCCCAGAACCCTCACCCTGAGCTCTCAGCTGTTCCAATGACCGAGAGTGAAAGCCCAGCCCAGTCCAGATCACCAAAGCAGGGAACAGCTGAAGTGGCAGTAGAATTGCTGCATGTCAAGCCCAAGAGTTGTGTACAGATAGGAGGGTGGCCAGGCTGGGTGGCCCAGGCAGGTACATGAATTGCAAGCTGTGAACAGATCTGAAGACATGCCCTTTCTGTGGACACTTCTTTGTGCCAATGAGAACTTCCTGGGGCTAGCAAGGGTCCCATCTGCCCTTCTATCAGGTTCTGAAGCTCCCACTCAGCTTAGCAGAACAATGGGAAGAACATAACCCTAACCCTTCCTCAGGGAATCACAACTTGGCTGTCCTCTCCTCATCTGGATACTGCCTGGGCTGCTGAGCGCTCCTGGTCCTCCAGCCAGATGACATTCACCCTATGCAAAGTGCAATGCCAGGCCCACATTCACTCAAACTCACATCATTTTTCTTTCCACTATTTGCAGGTCTAAATCCTCTGAAAAGCCAGAGCCCTTATCACATATTTTGCAGAGCCAGAGCTGAGCTACCCTCAAGGTCTCTGTGCCTGCTGACCCCCTAGGCTTGATAGAAAATCAGACTTAAAAATATAGAAATAGGGTTCTTGCTTGGGCTTTATAAAACCTGCTCTGCACCAGGTGAGATGAGAAACAGACAACTGATGCAGGGCGCTGTCTTGAGCTCAATGAGAAAAGCCCAACAGCAAACTCCTTAATTAAACAGTTGCTTTAATAAGCTAGAATTCAAGATAAATATTGACAGTGAGTAAATCTGACATCCCTTCAGATGCTGGGAGCCCTGCATTCCTGAATCATCGGACAGAGAGCAGGTGAATTTTCCTACAAGACTGCACAGACCCTGCCCCCGGAGAGAATCTCCTTTTGGTCATTTGAGCTACTGTTTTCTTACAAGAAAACTCTTCACCATGTGCACTGTCAAACCGAAGAGATATTTATGTGAGAACTTCCCTCTGCTCAGCAAAGGCCATGCTGGTGGTGTGATCGCAGGTTCCCAGTGGGAGCTGCCCACGGGCTCCTCTGTTACCACGAGCTGGTGGGTCTGTCCTGCAGCCACGGGGTCTGTGCAGCCCTGCCCACCCCAAGGCCATGCTGGGCACCCCACAGAGCTCAGCACGGGCCCATGGTGCTCAGGGTCACTCTGATGTGGATCACTGACTCCTCCACGCACAGTGGCTCCCGATCAGGATCACTGCATTCACCCCTTGATCCACTTACAGTTTTCCTGTCCAAAGGAATGATAAGTTACAGATTATGTTAATAACATACAGGTTTCCCAAGCCCTAAGTATGAGGCCCACTAGAGCATACATGGCACGTTCAAGATCACTGACTCCTCCAAGACAATGTCTTCTGCAAGGCTCTCAAAACAAAACCCAAACATAACCAGCTGTGCCACAGCTGGATTTGGGGCATTTCTGACTAGTGCTGCTGAGCTCATTTTATGAGGATCTTGCTGCAATCTACATGTTCTTATGGAATTTCATTTGCCTTTGGCTGAATTTTCCATCTGCCTAAACATGCCCAGCGGGATGTTGAGGATGCCCACACAATTCTTGTAACGTTACACCTGAGCGACAATACCCACAGCTCTGCACAGCCATCCCCCCATCCTGCTCCTGCTTGGCTGCCAGTGGCCAACAGGCCATTGCCTCTGTACCCAGGTTCATGCTGGAAGGGGTGCCCAGTAGGATGGGCAGCTCCCAGTGCCATGCCCTGCTCCTTTCCAGTGGGCAGCACTCCTCCAGCTCCTCCTGGCACGGTCCTGCACTGCAGAGCTCAGCTAGATCCTTCAGCACAGGCTGATGAACAAAGACATCTAGATTAGATTTCAGGAAGAAATCCTTCCCTCTGATGGTGGGCAGGCCCTGGCACAGGTTGCCCAGAGAAGCTGTGGCTGCCCCATCCCTGGAAGTGTCCAAGGCCAGGTTGGACAGGGCTGGGAGCAACCAGTTGTAGTGGAAGGTGTTCCTGTCCATGGGAGGGGGTTGCAATGAAATGAGCTTTAATGTCCCTTCCAAAGAAAACCAGCCTGTGATTTTATGATTGCATGAGTCTATGGTTCTCTTTTCCACCCTCCAAAGCAGACACCCTTTCTAAGGCTATTTGTTTTACTCCACAGCTGAGTTTCAGTGAGAAAGGTGGATGCATGGAGTCAGACATGCAGGGTTTGATCCCATTTGTCCAGGTCTAACAACAACAAGAGCATCTTAACAGGTACAGGATGCCCAGAAAAGCCTCTGGGCAGCCTCTCCATGCTGCGAAATGTCTGCCTGGCTCAGAAGTCTTAACGAAGTCTTTTCCTCCTGGAGGAAGCCAATGTCAGTCTCAGACCTGAATTCATTTCAGTTCTAACAACCTCTGGTCCTAAGAACATGTAAACTTAGAGCTTTTTTCCAGTGAAAAGTACAAGAAAAGGAGTATGGGTTGCACCCTTGTACAGCTCGGAAATGGGGGATAGCACTAAAGTCCCGCTATGTTTTAACAACAGTACTCACTAAGGAAGAAAAAACAATTTTTAACTGATCGTTCAAATATACCTGAGTCATCCTCTCCTTTGCATAAAGTCACTTCTAATCCTGACATCCGGGGCAGAGCTCTCTGATTCACCCATATCCCCTTTGCGCTCACCGACACTCTGAGCACTGAGATCCCTTTGCTCCAGACTGGCTAAAGGAGCCAAGCTACACTTTGCTCACATTTCACCTCCTTGCAAGATTTCCCCCAGAAGGGAAGCTGAGCTGCTGCGTGCACCAAAAGGCAGGATCACCTTGGGTAACCTGGTTTGGGATCAGCCACCATGACACAGGTGCATCCACTTGACTGTGGATCATCAAGGCACATAAGACGTAGATTTCTCACCACAGCACACAAGTACTCAGCTGTGGAACATGACAGATGCTCAGTATAATGAAGCCTTGATATTCATCTCTGTCTCCTGCTTCTCAACAACAGAGCAAACCATGCAAAGGGCACATGAGCACACCCACACTCATGCACAAGCACACCAGAGACTGGATCTAACATCAGCCTTCCTTGAATCAATGGGACTTCCCAGAACAACCACTTCCTATTGGAGCATATCCCCTTGCTTTCATTCACAAAAAGCTAACAGCCCTCTGGGCACACCTTACCTGGAAAATGTGCCATTGGGAAAGCACAGAGAATTTTCTGCTGCCTTTTAAGGAAACTAAGGCAGCTGGAAGCAAGAGGGAGTCAGCAGCAGTGAGCAGACAAGCATCCAGGAACCACCATCTGAACCAAATTTTCAAGCAGAATCTGTGACGTTGCCCCCATGTTCCAACCAAACAGAATTTAAATATTTTGGAGTACAACGAGCACAAAGTCACCATGGGCCTGAAACCACACTGTCCCAGAGACCACAGATTTGTAGAGGATGGGACTTGGCAGACAGGAACATTACAACTATTTTGGAGTTAACTGTCGTTGTTCTTGGTGCCACCACTAGAAAAAGCAGCAAGTTCCAAACCAGCACAGAGCACTGTGGCCACTGGAGGTTTGCAATGGAGATAGTGGCTCTCTGCAAAAACCCCTCCTTCCCTAAGCAGGGTAGCAAAGCAAGCAGGTCTTTCCCAGACCCAAAGGCAACAGACTTCACCACCGTCACAGAATCACAGAATGTGGAATTTTGGAAGGGATCACAGTAGGTCATCTGATCCAACCTCCCTGCTGAGGCAGAACCTCTGTAGCAATGGCCTCCTGGCCAGAGAGCACCTCAGTTCAAAGATTTCTGCTGACTTGGGTGGATGCCCTTGTTGAATCCAGGGAGACGTCTTGGATACCTGCTGATGGTGAAGGGGAATCCTCCCACCTCCCAACAACAATTCAAAACAGGTATGCTTTTATGGAGATGCTGATGCCGAATCAACCAGGTGAGAGAAGCTTCAGGGTTCTTTGTTGATAGATATCATACAGATGAAGTCTCCATTGCACACAGCCAGGTCACCACACGGATCTATGGCCATTTAGTGCAGTCTTTCCAGACGTGCACGGTGGGCACGGGGCTGATGTGCTGCCACAGTCCTACCCAGAACTGCCATGCAATGTCCACCCTGTCATGCAGCCCTCCCCAGTCCTCTGGTCACCCTCCCCAGTCCCTGGTGCCAGCCTGACACCATCCCTGCTCTGAGGCCCCTGCCCTGCATTCCCTGCCCTGTGCCAGGCTCCCTCTGTGTGCATCAAGCACAACTGTGTGTGTTTAGTTCACCCAGAGTGGCACTGGGGGTGGAACCATGACCTTTCTCATGGAACTGTATGGGAAACGAAATTCCCTCTTTCAAAACTTTGTCATGTCTCAACTAGCTGCTCTGCGAGTAATTTTTACAAAAGGAGGAGGGAGCTGTCAGCTGAGACCTGTCAGTGACCGAGAGCACAAATCACACCACCTCCCCAAGCCACGGAGACAAAGGCACTTGGCACAGCGAGTGCCAGTGCCACTGCTGCAGTGCCAAGCTGCCCGGGCTGCCTCCTCCAGCGGGCTCCTCGGAGCAGCCCAGCCGGGAGTAGCTGGCAGCCGGCGTGACAGCGGCAGGGGAGGGCTGGCAAATCAAAGAAGGGCCATTTCCACACAAAGCAACATTCCCGTGCCTTGAAGCAAGCAGGAGCTTGTGCCTAGAAGCGCGTGTCCCGTCCAGCCTGCCTTGTTAGCGCAGCGAGCGTGCCTTGGGCTCCCAAGCAAGTCACCGCCACGGCAGAGTCCATGCCCTGGGTGAACATCAGCTACTGCCCCAGGTGGGGAAGCCTCCCAAAGGCCACACCTGGGGGTGGTCTGGCTCTTTCCCCACTCCAGCCAAAGCAAGGAGGCTAAAAACCTCTTTACCTCCATTTGCCAGGACCCCCCAGCACAGAATTTGTCACCTTGTAGTAGCAAAGCTGGTGGTTCCTAACTGCAAGCAGCACTCTTAGGAGACACTGGAAGACAGAAAGCCTTTGGCCCAGGAGATTTAAAAACAAAGAAGCAGAGGCTATTACCTGCATAGGAGAGGTCTGCCTAAGGAGGGAATTTCCCAAAGCATCATGCTCAGCCTCTTGTTTCCAAAGCATGTGTGGAGCAGGGTAAGTTTTCCCTGCAGTCAGATAAATACATGCCAGGAAAAATCACCACCCCCAGCTTCATCTGAGCTCTGGGCTGCTGCTCGTGGCACGCTGACACTTTCATATCTTGGACAGATCTGTCACTTCAAAGTCACGCTGACATACAAGGAGTGAAAGGCAGGAGCAGCCTCACGTTTGCACGCTGCAGCTAAATAAAGCAAGTTGCCAAGATATATTTTCTGCTCTCCAAGTATATTCCAGGTGTGCAGGGATGTTAGACACAATCATCCGTCCTTAGCACTGTGACACATTCATTGGTCATTCACACGCTGAGACCTCTCTTTCCTCTGCCAGGTTCCCACTGGATTTTGTCCCACTACTTTTATCCAGTTACTTGCACACAGAGCACAGAGCCTCAAATGGCTTAGAACTGGATTTTCCAATCATCCAATGAAAGCATCTCAATGCAATTGTGTGCAGAGGATGAGTAGCTGTACTTACTCATTAAGATGCTCTTGCAGAGGTTTAGGAATCTTGTACTAGACTTTTAGAGGTTGATGGTACAAAATTCTGCTCTATCAAAGGGGGAACATGGCCTTTAGCTCAGACCTTTCCTTGTTTTACAACTCTGCTCATCAGCATTAATTACTTGTTTGTAGTTTTTCCCTTTTTTTAGCAGGATTTTTTGAGGGAGAAAATTCCACCCTCATCATCTCTGTTGAGGTCCCAGAGTCTCAAGCTGTGGATCTGCTCGGAGGAGAGCCATGGTTACACAGTCAGGCTTCTTGGAGTGCTGGCACTATCCAGGTATGAATAGAAGTCTTCTGTGCAGTGGCCAGGTCAAATTCGGGTCACTAGGACAGAGCATGAAGATGTTCTAGACTTGACTGGGAATCTCCAGCAAGAGTTTCGGGAGGTGAAGTTTCCAGCAATGGTATAAAAAGGAGATTTGATGAAAACAGCACAGGCTTTGGTTCTTGCAAAAACTAAGGAAAGAGATTATCCAAGGCCTGGATACTTAAATGTGGACAATCTAAAATTTAATTTTTGAGAATAAGATTGGAATTATCAAATGGGAAATGAGTTAAAAATCTCCTCAAAACTCTGGCTCTCATCCACAGCACAACTCACCATGGCAGGTTTCTTCCCCTCCTCCTAGGAGGTTCTTTCCCAGGCCTTTTTCACACCCAGGACTTTGATTTCTCTTCACAGTGTGCAGTCAAGCTCTAAGCTTGCCCCCTTCAGTTCACTCCATTTACTGTGCAGAAACCAGAGAAAAGTGCAGTCACATCCCTTTCTCCACAGCATGAGCTTCCCTTCGTGCCAGCCAATTTACTCCAGAATCTACTCTGGCACCTCCCCTGTCTTTTCCCACTTGTGCCTTCCCCTCCTAAGGGTCCCCAGAGGTCACCTGCAGGGGTGTCTAAGGAGCCAGTCAAACTCAGAGAGCCAGCCTGTGGTCCCACCACCCTCTGCAGCTCTTCACATGCTCCCCACACAGCCCCTGTGCTGAGGGTGGGGGGAGCTGGCATGTCACCATCCCACGCGGGGTAGGACCACTCCAGTTCTCCCACCTGGTCAGAAACCTGTGCAAGTGCCTTCCTGCCACCTTTTACCTCCTAAGCTGGTGTAGGAAGCCAATGAGTGTTATTTTCTTCCTTCTGGACCTCCCACAGGTGAGAACCCCCAACATGGATCAGACACCCCTTGTGAGTATAAAGCCATTACAGGTGACCCTGTGGCAAATGCTCCTCCCATTTCTGGGATTTTGATATGCTCATTATTAGGTAGTTAACACCTCAAGTGAACTAAGAAAAAACAATCAGAAGAGGTTTTCCAGCTCATCCAGCGGCATGGTATTTACTGGAGGGTCTGAAGGCAGAAGGGTCAAACCAGTGGGGTCTGCTGTTAATGGTGGGCTTCCCCCAGAGGTGACACACCCACATCCATTCTCATCGCCAGGTTCCTCACCCCAGCTGAGCCAGCACCCTGCATCCAATCCATGGAATTCACTAATGCAGAAGGAGGTTATAGAGATTGTCCCTCACCTGCAGAACCCACAGAACACTGATGTCAGTGCCTGAAGGAAGGTTGATTCAGATTAACCCACACCACTCTACCACAGACCCCTAGAATCACAGAATCTCAGAGTTGGAAGGGACCCACAAGGATCATCAAGCCAACCCCTGACGCTAAACAGGACACCCCAACAATCCCACCCTGTGCCTGGGAGCACTGTCCAAATGCTCCTTGAGCTCTGTCAGCCCTGGGGAGCCTGTTCAGTGCCCAACCACCCTCTGGGGGAAGAATCTTTTCCTGAAACCCAATCTAAACTTTCCCTGACATGGTTTCAATGTGTCACCCCTGCAGTGGGAAAGGGCTGATGTGACTCCAGTTACCAACAGGTGACCAAGGATTCATTGACACTTTCTGGGGCCAAACTCCATCCAAAGCACTTAGTTGAAGGGAAGTGGCCAGGAAATTAAACTCTTACTCAGGTTTTTTGACACAGACAATCGGATGTGAAGCAGGGAGCTCCCAAATCAGAGGCTTTGGAAGTTGCAAGACTCAGTGAGTGTGGAAACAAAACCAACACGAGCATCCCCACATGGGCCAGGATCCATGAGGCACTGCCCACGGTACCCAGGTTGGCAGGCTTACACCATGCAGAGCAACAACAGAGCAGTGCCTGCATCAGGGCACTTTTGTAGCTCTTTTCTAATCTCTCCCATCCCTTTCTTTAGTTCCATTCAAACCTGGCAGAACTGATCTATGGTGGTGAACAGCAGCTTTGGTGGTTGCACACACATTCAAATAAGGAAGGTCTTTGAATACCCACAAACCAGAAAAAAATATTTAATCCCTTTTACCTAAGAAACCAGTCCAGTTACACTGCTTGGGCTCTGCGGGAGTCTGTGTTTCTTCTCCCAGAAACCTCTGACTCTTCTGTCTGATTTCAGCTCCTTTTAAGCAGATGGGCAGAAGTGCAGAGATTTTGGATGTCAGAAAGTCAGCAATGTGAGAGGCTGTGGACATGGAGAGCCAGGCTCAAAGGCTCAGGGAGCCCCAGTTCTGCTACTCACTGGAGAAAGTGTGGCTGCCTGGAGGATGCGCCAGGATTTTCCAGAAAAGAAAGAAATGCTGCCTCCACAAAGCTCTAAAGGATGCAAACGCTCTGCAGAAATGCCTACAGGCTTTGCAAGTGATGGTTTTCCTCCAAAAAGCAGTTGCCTAATTCCCAGGAAAAGAGAGAACAACCTCAGGAGCAGGAGAGAGAGCACAGAAGCCTGAGAGCATCCTGGAGAGGACCAAGAGACAGCAGAGATGGAAGCTGCTGCAGCTGTTAACTGTGAGACTGCTGTCCAGTAAAGCCCACAACAACTCTCAACCTGATGGGGAAACTTTCTTGAAACCAGTTGCAATGCTTGTCCCAGATCAGACCTTCCTGAAGCAAGCCAGAGTCCACTGGCCCCAACGCTCAATAACAGTCTCTTTTAGGAGATTTCTAAGTGACTTTCTTCCCACACCCACCACCTACACAACACACCGAAGTCAACAGAGCCACCAAAGGAGGAACTTGTTGTGTCCAACCCTACGGAACAAGTTTTCATCCTCTCAGCTGTTGGTGTAACCAGTGCAGCCCCGTGCAGCCATCTGGGAGATTGTGGGATCATAGAATTGTCTCGGTTGGAAGGGACCTTAAAGACTACAAAATTCCAAACCCCTGACACCTTCCACCATTCCAGGTTGCTCCAAGCCCCGTCCAACGTGGCGTTTGACACTTCCAGGGATGGGGCAGCCACAGCTTCTCTGGGCAACCTGTGCCAGGGCCTGCCCACCCTCACAGGGAAAAATTCCTTCCCAATACCTGAGCCAAACTTGTGGTCTGTCAGTGTGAGGCCATTCCCCCTTGTCCTGTCACTTCATGCCCTTGCGAAAAGCCTCTCTCCCATGGGACAGACCTGGGGCCAGGAATAGAGAATGCCATTGATATGTCAGATTGGGCTCACAGCTGGGATGACAGAGATATTAATGTGGTGAGTACAACCCTATCAAGTCCAGAACTGCAACAAAATGAGAATTCCTAGTGTGCCACTCCTCAGGGCAGCTCACAGCTGTTTCTTGCCTCCATACTGGCCTCTGCAGAGTCCACACACACCCCATGACCCTCCCCAGCTGAGCTGGTGGCCTGGGGAATGGGTGTCCAGACATGCATCCTGACAGAGCAGGAACCTACAGAATGACAGCATCTCTCCACAAACCACATTTGTCTCCTGAGAACCTTCATGGGACCTGCTGGGCAGGTAACAGCATCTCCTTAATCCTGCAGGACCTGCAGCCCCCAGAGCAGACATTCCTCTCCCCCATGGTGTCTTCTGCTTCTTTCTGGTTCTAGTCCCAGTTGGAGCATCTATTCTGTTGCCTGCATCTTCTACCCAGCTTGGGGAGCACTTTTCAGAGACAGGTACCTGTAACATGCCCATGCTAGACAGGTTTGTGCAGCAAGGGGGCTGTTTGGGGTGATCTCCCCTGGTGAAATTTCTACCTGGGATATTGAGGCTGTTCAAATCCACTTTATTTCTTCCACCAGGACACAGAGTATTTTACACTAATTGCATACAAGCCAGTTATAAAAAAATGCAAAATGTTCTATATAACACAATTCAGGGTTTTCTACTTTTATAATGCATTTGATGACACCCTCTGGGGAGAACACTCCTGCACGAACAAGTAACAACACAAGAGGAAAGCATAAGTAGGGCAATCTGGGTATGAATGATAATTACCAGCACATAAAAATATATCATAAGATACACTTAAATAACTTCACATGAGGTGGCAGTTCTGGTTTAGCAATTCCTTTACCATGATATCATTTTTGTGCTCATAGGCCAGCTGAAAGTAGCTAAAACTCTCAGGAGCACGTGGACTGAGGAGTTAGAGGGATGAGATTGTGTCCTTTCTCCTGTTGAATTTGGCCCTGGAAAGCTGGGGCTGCTTTTCCCTGTGCTGCTTCTTCCTGGTCAACCAAGCCTCCATTCCCTGTGCTGCAGTGGATTCAGAGGGAATCAACAGATTATATCAACAGACATTCCCTCTTCAAATGTGACTCCTGAATTGCCTTGAAATAAGAGACTGGCCAAGGACTGTTTCTACAGGAAGCAAAATCTTCCTTTGGTCTGAGCAAAAGACTCCTGAGCTGAACTAATGCAGAAATCATTGATCCAGCCCTCAGGAGTGTAGATTCCCCCCACTGTAATGCCCTGTGAGCCTCTGGAAATCACCGTGCCCTTTGGAATGGCCTGAAGGGACACATCCTGCAGTTTAGCTCATCACTGTCCTCCTTCACACTGTGTGCTCATGTGGTACACAACCAGCAGACACCTCACAGCATCTGAGGCAGCAGAAAGACCCCTGAGACATCTCCTAGCTCAGCAGGACATGCACATGGTTTTCTTTCCGTCTGTATCTCTGACAATGAACCAAGACTCATCCTCTGCACAGGTCTCTGAGACTGCCTGGAAAATCTGATGGGAAGAGACAACTTGAATGCTGTGGATTGCCAGCGATGGCCCTGGGAGATGCCACCACGGGCTCGGGAAGTCCTGGGAAGCAGACAAGACTAAACAGGCACTACAAAAAGATGATGGCTGGGCATGTCAGTGTTGCAGGAGACCTAGCAAGGAGGTAGGAACCAAATCTCTCCTGGAAGCAGCATACAAAGCAAGCAGATATGTGTTCTGTTTCAAGCTGCTTCACCTGGGATATGAGGAGAAGCCAGGAAGAAATGGCAGGCCTGGAAATGGGGGCTAAGAACAATCAAAGTATTTCACACCAATTGCAGGTGCACATGTCTTGCAGAAGGGTGAGCTGGTAGGGTCGAAACATGGGCATCAGCCTACCTACCTGAGCACCAACACACTGTCCCTCAAATCAAAGCACATATAAACATATTCTTTAGGCCCTTGACTCTGTGCCTGGTATATAATTTAAAGGTGGGGCTATGCTTTAGCTTGAGATTAATCTAAGTTTCCTTTCTGGAAGACTATAAAGTGCTTAAGGCTGGTCCTTCCATTTTTCATTCAATACAACCACATTCTTCTTTGTTCCACACAGTTAAGGTTCTTCCCCAGAGAGAGGCACAGGACCCAGAACCCTCCCTCACATCCTCACACACACAGTGTAGATCCCAGACTGTGTTCTGGTGGAGAAATTCATGGAAAGGGACTAAAGCAAATACTCAGAGGACAGTGACAACCAGTGGGATACATCTCACACCATTCTATTAGGCAGGGAGGGGATGTCTAATAAAGGACCAAGAAATCAGAACTCTAATGCTTCAAACAACTCAAGTTTGCCTCCTGGAATAAAGAGCAATGGTTAAGTGCCAGTCTTGGGAAAAAAGACTGACGCTCCCACCCACTTTTCCAGCTCCAAGTAGCCCTTTGTTGGGCTCAAACCCATCTGGACTTCTGAGAAGTTCTGTCCAAATTTTCTGCTGCCCACAGCCAGTCTGAAAAGTGTTTTCTACCAGAGTCCCTCCAACACTGTTATCTCCCTTCCTTGCATAACAGATACAGTAGAAATAGCAGTGGCTTAATCTGTACTTTTCATTCCTATTGTTCTCTAACGACCAGCTGCAATTATCCCAGCTGAACTCTTCTGGCAGAGCACAGAATCATTTCTGAGCCTGCTCTGCCTGTTTCCAGTGGGCTACCGACCCTATCTGGGAGCATTTTCTCCTGGTGAGGTGTCCTAGAAGCCAGTGATCCTCTCAGACCACGTCCAGCAGCTTTGAGATGGAAACAATCACTCATAAGGAGAGCTCTCCCAAGCATTCCTGAAGCTTCACACCCTGACATGGAGAGAAACAAGAATACCATCTTCCTTGACAGCATGAAGAAGGGAAAACTATGAAAATACTTTCCAGGTGCCCTACCACAGACAAGCACAGTCACGTTCAGACAGGAAGCTGCATTAGCGACCTGTTAACTTTGGTGGGGTTCTGCAACTTGTTTTGGGTTTTAATAAGTCACCTCACCTCTTTCCAAACTGGTTTGTTTTGGCTTCCTGTACCAGTAAGAGGGGAAAAACCCAAAACCCAACAACAAAACCTTATCCAAAATATGATCTTTCCTTCCCTTGTTTAGTCTCTTAAAGCTGCTGAAATGAGGTGGACCAACAGCAACCACCACCCTGGTCTCAGTCCCTGGTTTGGATATGGGAAGCGAAGCTGCACTCCCTGAGAGGGCAGAGGTAAATGAACTGTCTGATCGGAGTGCTGCTCACTTTCTGAGAGCCAAGAGCTGAGGAGAAGGTTGAGCCTTCATTTTCTGCCCTTTTAAAACTGCTATGGTTCTCCATGAGCACATGGTGATTCAAGGAGCAGGAAAGGCCATTCCAGAGAGGATTGCTACAACAACTGCACATTGAATTCAGATTCCTCACCATTGCAGCAGCTTTGTTGCACCTCCTGCACCTGTAACCCAGGATTCTCCAATGAGATGGAGATCTCCCACCTCCCTGGGGACCCTGCTGACCCACATCCAACCCTCCCGGTGAAGGAGCCTTCAGGCTGGAAGGACACAGATCCTCATGTCTCTGCCACCAGCACTGAGGCAGTGTGGGGATGAACAACCACCGTGCTCATTCCCCTAAATGCACAGCCCACCCTGCTCCCCAGAACAGCCCCTCAGTCTCTGCTGCCATGTGAGCCCACAGGCTCTGGCATCCTGCCACAGTCCCGCATTGATGGGGGGAAATAAGCACATTGCAGTGTTTACAGAGATGGGGAGAGGATTAAAGCCCTTTGTGAGCAGCCAGTAACCCAAACCAGAGGTGCAGGGCAGAGATTGTGTGTCACGGCACCCAGAGTACAGGCTGGGATATTAAAAGCAGATTAGGATAATTTCACGTGCCAGACACCAGGAGAGACATTGCAGTCCAAACATGCTTGAACTTGCTGATAAACCTGTTGCCTTCAGTGGATAACCACCAAAGCAGGAGAAAAAGCTGGAGCCACAAAGCAAACGCCAGGCCTGATAACAGGCATTTAATATTTATTAGTGCAGGGTTATGAGCCCCTCTCTCTACACTTCTACCTTCACTAACAGCATCAGCCCTTCTGCAATCCCACCAGGAGAGGGGCCTTTCCCTGGTCAAATGGTTTGTGTCAGGCTGACACCAGACGCCTCCGTGTCTCACTGGAAGGAGTAGTTTTATGGCCAACTGCCAGAATTGGTTTATAACCTGTGGCTGGTACCAGAAATCCCTAGGTCTGACTGAAGGGAAGGTGCCCTGATCTCAGGCCGATGGTTATAGGTGTCAGGAGAACTGTATTATCACTCACACTGCTTTAGGGTAGCTCACGTTATCCTATTAACCCCTCCAGCTCAAGCTGCAAAGACCATCAGCCCCAAAGTGCACAGTGAGGAGCTGTGGACACATTGGGAAGTGCCTGTTCTATCCCTATCCCAGCCTGGGCATTACAGCCCACCGGTCTCTTTTTACCACTGAGTCTCCTCTGCAGCTACATCCTTCTTTCTGGCTCTGGGCAGTGGTTTCTCTAGACTTTCATGGCCTGTGGTAGAACACAAGCCACATCTCCTACCTAACAGCCTTAAGAACCAGACAAATCTCCATTGCTTACACTACACTAAAATACCAGCCCTTTTTTACACATTCATTGTCATCACTAAATGATCTCATACCCAGGAATCTAGTGATGCATGAAGCCAAAGTGGAACTGAAAGTAACTGTGTCCCTTAGAGGAAAAGCAAGCAATAAAAGGGCAGAAATTCTCTTTATGCTGGAGTTAGGTCAAGGTCAGATTCATCAACCCATAGCATATGGATCTGAAGGACTGCATTCCTAATGCTTAGCACTTTCACAGAGAACAGGATGGCACCAGAGATGAAGAAAGTGATGGACTGAAAAGACTGCAAGAAGAGTTCAGAACCTTTCAGTCAAGGAAAAGGAAATTGGCAGAGTGGGAAATGGTCTAATGGAATAAGAGAAAATCTGTTGGACTGAGTCATCACAGCAAGCTAAATGGGCACACTTTAAATTTGCTTGGCGCACTGGAAAGGAGAATGTATGGAGTGATCCTGAAAGAAGAGAAAGCTCAGAGCTTGAGCTTGAGCTCAAGCAGACAGGGTCTGTGAATGACTTCAAGAGAAGGAAAGCCTTCTGGCAAAAGCAACGTAGTGGCAGGAAGATGGACATCCTTGGGACAGACAGTTCCATCTCCTGTGGGTCTTTTGCTCTGGTGACAAAAATTGGACTCCAAATCCAGCAGCTGGCACACAGGAACTGCACATAAGTAGGATCCTGGTAGCACAAGGGTCCCCACCAAAATGTCAGTCTCCACTGTATCCAAAATGCAAATTCCTGGATGCCCTGTAATCACCACTATCAAGGATAGTGGCCTGGATATCCTCTCATGGTGTATCCTGGCCTGGCCAGGTTTGAAAACCAGCAGGTTTTCAAAGAAAACTAAACAGATGGGAAAAAGAGAGGATTTTGATTAACTCTGCTCACTCCACATACAGTAAAACAGCCTTTCTAATCCCCAAACACCAGAAGAGTATCTCATGTCTTTGCTAATCCCACAGAGCTGAACACCACTTTGTTCCAGCCTGATATCCATTACACTCAATGAAAAACAAGGGCACCAACGCAAGAAAAAAACCTTCTAGTTGGATTTGTATGGATTTCTTTGTTAAAGGGTTTCACCACAGACCTCCCATGCCAGCCATAGTTACTTCTGCTACATGATCCAAACAACTCCATGTCAAGTGTCCTGTAATCCCCCAGCTGGTTAGAGGGACCTTGAACGGCCTTCAATGCCACAAGCCAGATGTCAACATCCTCTTGGGTAGTAAGAAGATACATATGAAGAACCCTGGTCAGCGCACTGGAAGGACCATGGTTTGGTTGAGTCCAACCATGCTTCTGGAAGATGGAGCAACACTTGCAAGGTCATCTTTGCTCTGTGATTTGTGTCAGCTATATAGCAACTACCAAATACCACAGGGTAAACCAGAAGGGAAGAAATTTCAGGCATTCCACATACAAGTGATAATAGAAACTGAAACATAATAATTGGGAAAAAAACCCCACAACCAATGAACCAACCAAACAAACAAACACACACACACACACACACACACAAAATAGTTGAAGAGGTTTCTTTGTAAAAACCAGTCTGGCATCTTTGCAGAGGTGTCTGTAGCAGAAGCACAACAGGTCCAGACAACAGGAAAAGGCTGATAGAGGAGTCCCAGTTGCCATAGGAGAAGCACAAGGAACTTTGCATTGGTTTTCCAAATGCCCTGGAGATGCCAACTTAAAATAAACAGGAAGGCTTTACAAGTGATCGGAATCATGATTTACTAGGGGGAACAGATTGTCTGGGAGAACTCAAACCAAACCTAGAAAAGTATCAGTGTGTTCCAGAAGGACAAGGGATGCTGTTTGTGTGCTGTGAGGACACAGGCACGGGTTGCAGGGAGAACAGAAAACTCACACCTACAGGAAGTCCCAGCAGTGCAGAGAAGCAGCTCTGGGGACAAAAGGACAAACTGGAACATGCTGAGGAGGACCTGGTGGGACAGGAACAGTAAAGGTGAATTACAGGCTCTCAGGGTGGAGCACTGGGGAGAACACAAACATAGAAGGCAGCATGGGTGAGGGTGACTGAGCCAAAAGGGTTGAGGAGCCTTCAGAGGGGTATCAAGAAAGTGAAAACGCTGATTTTACAAAACGCAAACCACCATAAACTCTGACCTGTAGTATGAATGTCTTGGAAGGCGAGCTACAGAAACAAAGAGCAGTGACAGATCTGCTAGTTTGTCAAAAGAAAAGGGCTTTGCACAAGCTCTGTGGCTGCCAGGGCAAGGCAAGAGGAAAAGGAAGGGACCGATTAAGATGAATCATGAGATTCCTGTGGAGTGAAGAAGGAGGAATCAACACTAGGTTAGATTGCAAGAGGCAAAAGCTTAAAGCAATCTCACAAGCACAAAAGGACAAAGCTGAAATGGCAAGACACAACTCTGGAGGAACAGTGAGGGTGAAAAACTGTTCTCAGTCCATCAGTTGAGAGAGGGAGACATGGCATGTCCACCTGTCTGCATTGGAAAGCTCAGATCAGCTGTCTTGGATACACTGAAGGTCACAAAGACCACTGTGAGGAAACAGCAGCAGCTGGTGCAGCAGAACTATGACTGTCTACAAGAAGACAAGATTTAACCTCCAGATATGGCAAGAGCAGAGTAGGGAGCACTTCTTCTGTGTGAAGGGTTTCCAGTGACATGTGCCTGACAAACCTGTCTCCAGGCACTGTTGCAGGTTTCTGGGTTTTGGTCTTCATGGACAACAAAGTAGCCTTAGAAGGTTATAGAGAGGCCAAATGAAGTGGAAGAGAAGAAAATCTGTGCAATTACAGACCCATTAGATTAGCTTTCATTACCATAAGCAAGGGATAGTGCAGGAACAAGCACAATGTCTTCAGACAACCCAGCTTCCCTGGACAGGCAAAAGACTTTGTAGATGAAGACAACCAGAAGTTATAACTTCTTGATGTTAGTAAGACTTTCAATATTTGTTTGGTGACAGTCTCCTGAGCTAGTTAAGGGAGCTTCAGTGGCCATACGATGGGAAAACATCTAGGAAAGACATGTTCAAAGAGTAGTCATAAATGGCTGGTGGTCTGATGGAAGATGCATCAAGTGAGGGTTCATGGAATGGGGTTTGGGTAAATCCTAAACAGGCTTTTCCCTTACAGTCAGGTAACAGACAAGGAAACAGGTCGTTTCACCATGCAGATGATGCCAGTGCAGAAGAAGCTGCCAGTGTATCACAGGACAGGCACTGGATTCAGACCAATCTGAAGGACTTGGCAGATGAAGTCAGAAAAGAAATAAGGAACAACTAAGTCAGTGTGAATACACCATGCCAGCCCTCAGCAGGGCAGTCAGCCCCACCAGCAGAAAAGGGTCAGAGAAGGATCTGGAAGGTATTGTGTGTCACAGCTTTCACAAGAGCCTGTGCCCACAGATGGACATGGAAGAGAAGGGGTATGAGTCCCAGGGGTTTTAAATATCTCCAGAGACAGAGACTCCACATCCTCTCTGGGGAAGCTGTGCTGGTGTTTGATCGCTCTCACAGTAGAGAAGGGTTTCCTTCTGTTCAGATGGAACCTCCCGTGTGTCCATTGCCTCTGGTCCTGTCACTGGACACTGCTAAGAAGAGTCCAGCTCCCTCTTCTTCATTCCGTCCCATTTATAGACAAAGGTGCCCCTGAGCCTTCTCTCCTCCAGGCTGAACAGTCCCAGCTTCTCAGCCTTTCCTCTTATGAGAGATGCTCCAATCCATTAAGCACTTATGAGTCCAGTTTGCTTAAGTGGTCCCTGGCCCGAGGATAGGCCTTCCTCCAGACTTCTCCAGTGGTCTTGGGAGTTTGGGATTGATGAAGTCTCGTCTTACCAATAAAGTCTAAAGCAAAGAAGGCACCAAGTACCTCAGCTTTTCTCATGTCCATTGCCACCAAGTCCCTGGCACCACTCAGCATCAGGCCCACATTACCCCTAGCCTGCCCTTTGCTTTTCACATACTTTCAGAATCATTTCTGTCACCCTTCACACTCCTCACCAGACTCAACTCCAGGTCACCTTATTCCTACAAGATCAGACAGCAGCTCTGTAGCCCTCCTAGATCCCCTGGCTCTGCTTCCACCTCTTGCATGCCTCCTTTACATGTCTGAGCTCACCTATGAGCTCCCTGCTCATCCATGCAGGATTAATCTCAGTTCTATCCTTTCAACTTTGAGCATTTGCTGCTTCTTCAGATCCTCACCTAACTCACCTGGAGAGTGAGCTAGAATCATTCATAGAATCACAGAATATCCTGAGCTAAAAGGGACTCACAAGTCCAACTACTGGCCCAGCACAGGAAAATTCCAAGAATTCCACCAAGTGCCTGAGCATGTCGCTACTCCAAGCCATGTTGTCTAAAACCAACTTCCAGCCACCAGCTGGATTTTCCTGATATTATCTGGATATTCAGCTCCCCATCACTCTTCTTATATCAGGCGATGGTGGTATTTGCCTGTGTGTGCTCTGTAAGTGGAGCAGATGGAAAAACCACAAAGGAAGTCGCAGTAGCTGAGTCTCCCCTCTTATCCTACCCACCCATTTAATGCCTTGCTGCACAACATAGCATGTTTCAACACCTGCAGTGATAAATAGTAGCATAAACCAGGAACAACCACTTGGTCATGTTTATCCTCAAGTGTTCCTTGGTCGCATTGCAACCCACAATAGGATTCGTTAACAAGTGTTAGAACATGGTTACAAATTGCAGCAAACACAAACGCTCCGTCAGTGTTATTGCAGACTTCATTAACGATGATCCTTCGCATTTCAGCAACAGCCACTCAAGGATCTGAAAACATTTATAAGCCTCTGTGAGCCAAGTGTCACGCTCCATGTGTGAGCCAGATGTTCGCAACATCATTTTACAAATGAGGGAACGAAGTCCACAGGACTGGCTCCAGACCCCTTTCCTCCCACTGAGTAATCCACTGCCCACCAACTAGTCATAGGGGAATTGTCCAATTCAAGGCAAGGCAGGATACCATTATGGGCTCTTTGTTTCCTTGCATTGTCTCTTAATCCCTTGGTCCTCATCTTGTATTTAGATCCTAGGCCTGGGGGGTACCTCTGAGTAGCATCACAGTTCAGCACAGAGACAAAACTGAGCCCCGCTCAGAGCAGCCATGAAGTGGCAGCGGTATCGGGATGTGGGGAACAGAGAGCTTGGGAAGGAGACCTCCAGCAGCTCCTTGCGTCAAGCCAGACCCGTCACGGGCACAGCAAACCCAGTTAATTCTCAGGAGCAGCAAAGCCAACTAAACCCCACACCCCTGCCACTCCAGCCCTCTCTCCAGCAGAGCCTGCGCTTGGCAGGGCTCTGTCCACCTTCAAAACGTGGCACTTCCAAGAGCCAAAAAGAGAGTCCGGAATTGATTCCCACTTAGCAAAATGACCTTTTTGAGGTATTTCACTCACGTCTCAGCCCCCCAGGCTGAGCGGGACAAGACACTCCCTTCAGCAGAGAAACACACAAGTTTACCAAGCCAAAGACACTCCAGCATCTCTCCTACATCCCTCCTGCCAAACCACTCCACCAGCTGGGTCTCTGCATCCCGTAATTTCTTCAAGACTTAGGAAAAATCCCATGCTGCTCCCTCTAGTGACAACCTGAGCACGTTTAAGCAATCTGCCCATGACTCACAGCATCCCTGCAAGAGTCGTTTTTAGACACAAAAGGCAATGTTTTTACACAGGACCCACTCTTTGGCATCTTAGTCTTCCTCTCGAGCCTTTGGCATATCTGAACCTACCTGCCTTGCTCTCTCAGAGGCTGCTGCTCTGCACACACAGGTCTCACCAAGCTCAAGAGGCTGCTAATAGGATCTGCAGAGCTTCCCCAGTCTCCACTGAAAATCTAGTCTGAGCCGAGAGTGACCTCAAGGTAAAAGCACCAGGCAGCCACGGTCACCTGAGCAGGGTCATCACGTGTGCACTCTGCAACTGGCTCTCATTGATCAAATAAAAGCCCATTGGAGAATTGCAAACAGCTACGCAACAGAAAACTGAGCTCAGACCAGAATTCCAGCTCCCACATTCATTCCAGGGACAACAGATTATTGCACCGAGGTCTAGTCACCTTAAGCTAGAAACAAAAAGGGATAGTACAGCTTCATGGGAAAAAAGCAAATTGAACTGGGCAAAGAAAACAACAAAAGGAAGGTTGAAGTTAACATAATCATCACTTTTCTACTCATTCTAGACCATCAGGTAGCACAGGTGAATACTCAGAGTTCCAGTTGAGCTGAGAGACTGCAACTACCCTGCATCTACAGACCTTGGTGCACAACAGCTCTGCACAGGCCTTCATGCTTGTTTTCCGATCAAGAAGAAATAAAAACAGATAGACAAGGAGGAGGGAGGTCATTTACTTCTTGATATTCCCCAGCGTTCTGGTTTTGGCTGCAGTAGAGTTACATTTTCTTCACAATAGCTGGTGTGGAGCTGTGCTTTGGACTTGTGCTGGGAACAGTGTTGATCACACGGGGCTGTTTTAGTTTCTGCTGAGCAGTACTGACACAGCGTCAAGGCATTTTCTGTTTCTCATCCCACCCCACCAATGAGCAGGTTGGGGGTGCACAGGGAGGGGGCACAGCTGGGACAGGAGGGATATCCCAGATTATACAGCCTCATGCTCAGCATAGGAAGCAGGGGAAAGAAGAAGGAAGAGGGTGATGTTCACTGTTAGAACATTTGCTTTCTCAAGCCACTGTTAGGCGTGATGGAGCCCTGATCTCCTGAGGATGGCTGAACACCTGCCAGCAATGGGAAGCAGGGAATGAATTCCTTATTTTGTTTTGCTTGCATGCATAGCTTTTGCTTTGCCTACGGCACTTTCTTTATCTCATCCCTCAAGTTATCACAATTTTACCTTCAGTTCTCTCCCCCATCCCACTGTGGGGGTGGTCATCCAGAGGCTGGCAGTGCTGAGCTGCCCATCAGGGTGGAANAGGGATATCCCAGATTATACAGCCTCATGCTCAGCATAGGAAGCAGGGGAAAGAAGAAGGAAGAGGGTGATGTTCACTGTTAGAACATTTGCTTTCTCAAGCCACTGTTAGGCGTGATGGAGCCCTGATCTCCTGAGGATGGCTGAACACCTGCCAGCAATGGGAAGCAGGGAATGAATTCCTTATTTTGTTTTGCTTGCATGCATAGCTTTTGCTTTGCCTACGGCACTTTCTTTATCTCATCCCTCAAGTTATCACAATTTTACCTTCAGTTCTCTCCCCCATCCCACTGTGGGGGTGGTCATCCAGAGGCTGGCAGTGCTGAGCTGCCCATCAGGGTGGAACCACAGCACTCAGTTACCTGCCTGTCCCACTGCAAACAAATAACCTGCCAAGGTGCCAAGGTACCAAGCTCCCCTGGCCCAGGAGTTCAGCCATGTGTGGAGGAGTAAAACCTGGCAGCCCTTTCCAGGGCTGTCAGGAGCACACACATGTCCCACTGAACTGCCCACACATCCCGCCAGCCCCTTTCACCAACACGAGGTCCCATCCTTGCAAACACCAACCTGAAGCATGAAACTAATTTTCCCCTGCATGAGAAACATGCTCACCCTTCGTTCCCACTCACACTGGAAGCAAAGAGGATCCCTGAAGGCTGGGGAAGCTCCAACCACTGCAGGATGTGGAGGCAGTGCTGAGCCAGCAAAGCTGTCAGGGCAGGTCCCAAAGACAGGACACGGTGGGTGGGAGAGACATAGGCAGACACTGGGACTGAGACATCTGTCACCTGATGCTGCTCCTGGGAATGGTGGCAGAGGATGGTGGGGATGCAGGATGTGCTTATTTAATGCCATTTCACTCTCAGCACTACAGACATTTAAAATAAATTAATTAAAATAACCAGAGTGCCACGGCATCCCTGTGCCCACTGTAGGCAGGAAGCCTTCAGCAGAGCCAGCTGTGGCTGAGTGCTCCTGATACTCATCATGGGACAGGAGATCTGCTGGGTTGGGTGGGAGGAGGCTGAACTGGGAGAATGGGCTCCTGCAGGACATCCTGGCACAAAGAGGAGCGGACACTGTGTGCACTGCAGTGACAGTGCCAGTGTCACTGGCTGCTGTAGTGACAGGGTCAGCATGTGACATGCTGATGCCCAGCCAGACAGGGCTAGTATGTCATGGACCAGCTCCCAGCTGATGCTCCAACTGCCAGTGGGATGATGTGATGAACTGACTACCAGTAGGGCCCTGGTGATGCACCAGCTCTTCATGGGGCTGAGACCTGTAAGATGCACCAGCTCCCAGCAATACAAAAGGCTGATTCGCAGCAGGATACGTGCAGTGCCAAGACTCTCAGTGGGACTCCTGACATCCCAACTCCCAGCAGATCACAGGCAATACAACAACTCCTAGTAGGCAGAACCAGTGTGCAAGGTACCAGCTGCCAGCAGAATATGTGCAAACACAATGAGCCCAGCAAGGCAGAGCAGGGGTGGGACACATGGACTGAGCAGAGGGTGTGTGGTGTCCCATCAGGACACAGACAATGCGCCAGCACCCAGCAGGACAAGACCTGCCAGTGACACTCCAGCTCCCAGCAGAACACTGGGAATGCAGTGACTCCCAGCAGGAGATGAGCAGTGCGGTGGCTCCCATAGTGGCATACGTGACACACCAGCTACCAGTGATGCCCTGGCTCTTGGCAGGACACATGCCATGCTCTGACTCCCAACAGGTCTGTCAGGGCACCAGTTTCTGGGGAGAAACATGCCCTGCAAACACTCCTGGAGTGGCCAGGTCAGAGTGTGAGGCATAGGACGCGTGTGAAACACTTGTTCCTAGGATGACTGGCAGTCTGTCACACCACCTCCCAGATGACACTCAGCCCCCAGATGGAACGGGATGGAGTGCAGTGCACAGGTCCCTCTGTGCCCTGCTCCCGTCCAGGAGAGCCACGGGTGCTGCTCTGGCAGTGGAGGGGTGCAGGGGAATCCAGGCTGTTCTGGGGGACAGGGACACCATAGCAGGGCTCCCAGTGCCATCTAGTGGGGGACAGCAAGTGCTCAAGGGCCACTTGTGCCCAGACCTGGGTGCTGCTGGGGCACAGACCTTCCCAGCCTGGCCAGCCTCTCCCACCACCCCCTTGTCTCCAGCAGCCCCCATCCCACACTATCCCTGCAGCAGCCCCACTTGTCCTGCCAGCTCTCCTCCCATGCCCGCTCATCCCCGGAGATTGTGTAAAGCACCAAGGCAGGGACAGAGGAATTTACTCCAGGTACAGCTCCTTAATCACATCAAGTCCAGTCCTGTCAGGTCACTGGGTGTTCATCCTGCACAGGGTGAGCACGGAGAGACCTGGTCAGAGACCCACAGCTCTGCCATGAGCTGCAGCCTCCACAAAGCGTTAGAGCCACTCTTGTAAAAAAGCCAAGAAAGCCCCCCAAAAGTATTACACTGCTGCTTGATGGACTTTTTACCTGCCAGTTCTCCCTCCTCTGTGCACGTTAACTGCCACGCAAAGTCATGCACATACCAGAACACATCACATTCCTGTCAGCCAAAGAAAACATCGGCACAGCAAACAGCTCATGTGACCGCACAAGGTTTATTTTATAGGCCTTCTCCCCCAAAAACAGACCAAAGGGAAGTGGAAGTAGCAGATGGAGCCATAAAGGTGCAGTGTAGAGCTGTGTGGAAGTTTAAGCAGGGGAAAGCTAAAAACAAGTAACAAATTATGTTACTTGATTTAAGCTGATGGAGAGGGGGGTAGATTTGCAATCCTGGTGCACATGAATCCAATCTTTTCTTCCATCTCTCCACCCAGCGGGTGACTGTCAATCTCTTAAGCTGTATCTCCACTCAACTACAGCCGTTTAATCACTTAGATTTTCTTCCCTTCCATCTGCATCCTCAGGCTCTTCCTCCCTCACACATCCTCAGCCTCAAAACAATTCCTAGGATATTAAAGAGAAAACCATGACACCTTGTGGAACAGATGGAGCCTTCTCCAGACCAAAGCACCCTCGTGAGCACCGGTGTGTCACCCAGCAGGTTCCCAGTGTAGGACAGCCCAGATGGTGAAAGCAGATCGAGCAGGGCCACCAAAAACTATCAGTTTCCAGTAGATGCCCAAGGTTCACCTACTCATCAAACACAGCCCCTCTTTGCTCAGAGGATCAGCCACCAGATTTTTGTTGGCCTTAATCATGATTAAGCTGAGCATCACTCCAGGGAGTTTTTCCAGGGAACTCAAATCCCTGAAAAAAATTAAATGAGATGCTGGATGCTCTATTATCCACCCTGAAATCAAGGCAAAGGCCCATCATGGTGATGATCTCAGCTAGGCTGGATCCCAAACACCTCTGCAGTGACATATGAGACAAGCCTAGAAATGAGGAGAGAGGAATTAAATTCAAAAAGTGATAGGCACTGAGTTCAGGGCAATAGGAGGGGAAGGGTTGCCAAAATCTCCTGTCGTTAAGGCTACTGGTACAGTGCAAGATAACAGGTTGGGCACATCTCTCCAAACGTGAACCTGATGCAAACCTGAGACATCAGATGAGCAACTCAGGCATGTCCAGAAAGGCAAATGACAACCCCACGGGTCACACTCTCCTGAGCCCCTGCTCCCTGGGCCAGCTCCTTCTCACCTACAGCAAAACTCCATGGGGTCCCAACAAAACACCAGCTGGTCCCCACGTCCTTGAAGTGCTGTCTGTCCTTCTCCCATGAACTCACCTCCTCCCTCACAAATCCCAGCTGCTGGCTTACTGCCTATTTTAGTAACAGCAGAATTTGGGATTGGGATTGCCAAGGGGCCTGTGGTTGTCCAACAGGCTTCCTCAGGACTAGTGTCCTCCAAGAGCTGCCCTCTCCTCCCAGAGCAGCACGGTCTGAAAAAATGGAAAGAGATGGGGGCAAACATCAGTCTCAAAGCTGAACTCCTGCAGCTGCTCAGGACCAGGTCATTATTTTAAAAGCACTGACATGAGAGAAAGAATCGCTTGGGAGAGATTTGGTAAGGTTCCATCCAGGTCACCAAGCACACGCAGGGCTGCAGAAGCAGCTCCAGGCTCTTGGCTCTGTCAAAATTTGGTGCCAAAACTGAAAAATGTGGTAGAAGATATCTTCCTTTTGCAGGTTTTTCCAACCTGTCAGGAGACGCTGGGGGTGATGAGCTGCAGAGATTTGGGTGGGCAGTGAGGACAGCTGGGCTCAGCACAGACAACGATGGTCAGTACATGCGGGGAAGAGAGGAGGGAGGACACTGGGAAGACATGAACATCACACAGCTAACACTGTTAGAAAGGTGTGTTTGGGGTGTGATTACCAGGTCCTAGAAGAGTCCAGAGATAGTGAGACCCATCAGGTTCTGAACAGTTTAAATGATCACATCAAGCAAGCCCTGCTGGTACACAGCCTGTTTCCAGGACAGAGAGAATTATGAGAAATACATGAGGCCAGAGTGGCTTTACAGCACCTCCAGGCCACATAGACCAGCTGGCCTTCAGTGCTGCACATAGGCAAGCCCTGCTTCCCTCAGTAAAAGCCCAAAGGGCTGGTCCCACCGTGTCTGAATGTGACAGGTGGCATCTGCATGGGAAAGGGTCCCTCAGCATGACACATCATTATCTACATCCCAAGGAAGGTATTAACATCTGCCATCTGGCTCTAGAGAGGCTTTAAGAGTCTTGAGGAATGAAGCAGATGACCCAAACATGACTGAGAGGAGAAGGAGCTTCCCCCAGGGCAATGGTCATCAGGGAGGGAAGAGGAATAGCTAAGAAGGGCTCAAACAACCATCTTTGGAAGGTCCTGAGGCATTGCTGGGCTCCTTCTGGGTGTGCCTGCACTACCAATAGCTTTGGTCCCTCTCTTGGTCCCAGGTCTGTCTCTGACTGTTCCTCCACACTGCAGGTACAGCTCTTAGCACACGGGCTGTATTTTGGAGGGGACCAGCTTGGCCTCTCTGAGGTGACAGATCACTGCACATGATGGATCATGCTTGGGCTCACAGACCTCTTTGAGATCATACTGAGACTGCTGAAACCCCAGAAATTCCTGAGGCTGTCCCAGAGCCAGTGAGCTCTAGGAGGGGTCCAGAAGAGCCCTGGGTCAAAGATCACACAGTGTGGAAGTGGTCACTCCCAAGCATGTGGACTCCAGCCACTCTTCATCACATGTCATGGGAGTCAGGGGTTGCTCATGGAACAGACTCCCTTGGCAGAGGATGCTGGAGCTCTGTTCCCACCACTGGAAGAAGCTCAGGCATCTGCACCCAGCCCATGGTAAAAGTTGCACTGGGTCAGAGCAGCAACCTGCCAAGACCACTGCTCTTCCCCAGCAGTGACAGACAACTGGGCAATGACCACAAGAACCAGGTGAGTACAGGGTGGTCCCACCACTGCCAACCACTGCTCCTCACCCCCCTCCTGATGTCCACATGTCACAAACTTGTCACATCTCCAGGGAGTGACAGCATACTCTTAATTTCTCTTCTACAAAGTGACCACCAAAGAGGATGAATGATGGTCTTTGCACTGTCTCAACACTTCTGTAAATCAGCACAAGCCCACCACCTCAGAGAAGGTGCAGCTGACAGTATTTCATTCTTGCCTCTTGAATACTGAAGACCTGCTGCTAAGGTAGGCTCCAGCTCGCTGCTTTCTGGGTATGAAGTCAAAGAAATCACAAAGAAAACCGCAGCTCAGCTTGAACTGTGTTTTTTTCTGAGCATCAATCACTCCCTATAATTAATTAGAGCCCTAAAATACACAAGAAACTAAGAAAAACAACAGCCACAAGCTAAGATGACTGCACTCCATCAAAAAAGCTTTTATCTCTATGCAATGAATAAATAACTCTGACGTAACTACACACAGCAATTTTTCATCAGATGTCTCAGTATCAAACTCTTTCCAGACCTGCACTGACACAGCTCTCAGCAAATGTGCCGGTGGAAAACCACTGGCCACGTTCACAAATGGGTCTGAAATCTGGCACAGGAATCCAGGAAGACCCACCAAAGACCCACCATGTCGCCTAGTCTTCCTACAGCAGTGTCACCCTGCAGGTCCCAACATCTCCCTGTGCACCCACGGGTGTTTTAGCTGATGGCTTACCATGGAAAGCAACATACTGCTTTCTCAAGGACAGACAAGAGGTCAAAAGCTGAGTGGATATTCCCAAAATCCCTCAGACGTCTTGAGGCTGAAAACAAAACCCGGAGTGTTCAAATGCAGCTTTCCCAGGTGAGTGGCCAGCAGGGTCGGTCTGTACCCAAAGCAGCGCTGGTGGCTGATGGACACTATTCATCTCCAGATTCCTACTCAACTGAACTCCAGATCCGGCGGTTTCATGTGCCTCCGACTGCAGGGCCCTGCAAACAATTAAACAGCCTATTTCTGCGCTCACAATCGGCCCTTTTCAGGGGAGGCTCTCTCATATCAGGCCCATATTGCCATCGCTTAATCAGGCCGAGATTTAAGGGAGCCCGCTGCGAGATGACACAGATTGCTCCCTCCCTGGGGAGCTGGAGAACACGACGGTCAGTGTGCGACCGGCAACCCCTGCAAAAAGAGTCCCTGTTACACACAACCGCTGAGTCCTCCTCTGCCCCTGCCAGTACGTGGCATCCACAGACGTGGACTGGGGCCAGAGGGGTCTGTGTGCTCAGCCATTCCCCAGGTTGCCCCCTCCCTTTATCCCTCAGGAGTCCTAACTGGCCGCAGCACAGAGGTGGGAAAGCAGGCAGCAACAGAGGGGACGTGTAGCTGTTCACACATCCCTCGTGTCTCCCATGTCAGCCCTGTAGACTGAGCCTTGTCTGGGTGTGGATGAAACCATCTGCTCCGTGTCTGGCAGCTCCAGGCAGGCAAAGGGCAGGGATGGCTGCCGTGTCCAGCCGCCTGCCACCCAGGCAATTCCTGAGCAGCCAGAGCAGGGGGATGCTGGCCAGGAGGGACTGCCAGCAGGGAGTGGAAAGGAGGGTGGATGGAGCTCAATCTCCAGGACAGCACTGGAAGAGAGCACCAGGATCAAACCAAGCGGGTCCAGATAGAGACCTTCAGATCCAAGTCCTTCGGGACCCCTGTGAAAGGCTCGGCAGATGCTTTACAAGAGGCATTGGTGAGGGATTGTGTCTCCAATGTGGGCAAGTCTAGTAAGGGCCTGGATTTACCTCCTGTCAGGATGCTGGAGCTAAGCACTGTGCCTTCCCATTGACCTTTCAGCGGTTCTGCAGCCTTGTTCCATCTTGGGTGTTAGAGCTTCTGCTGACATGCAGAAATTAAGCTGGCAGGGCCCAGCCACACGTATCTCCAAACTTTCTTCCATTAGAGTAGGGGAGAAAGGCAGAACAGAGAAAGTCACAGGCAATGGCCTCATTAGCACCATCACCACCCCACACATCAAGACGCTTCCAGCCTGCCTGGCAGATTCCCCATTTTGGGTCCTGATCCCAGAGCCCAGCTTGCATATGGAAAGTGCTTCACCGAGATCAGAACCTGCCCGAGTCTCCCCTGACTTAACAGACCAAATCCTCAGGTTGTACAAGTGGCTTTGCACAAGCATAACAACTGTGCCTGCCAATGTGAGTCTCTTCACATGAATGTCTCCTGAGTTATAGATGTTGCTGCACATTGCACCTACGGGTGGGAGGTTGGAGCTCTCCCAATGCCCTTTCACACCCATCTTGCAGATTATTTCCCCACTGAACATGAGCTAAGGAGCAGTCTCTTGCCTGCTAGGAGACAGAATCATAGTCATTAAGGTTGGAAAAGACCTCTAAGATCATGGAGTCCAACTATTATCCCAGCACCCCTGTCTTCATCACTGAACCATGTCTCCAAGCGACACATCCACACACCTTTTGAACACTTTCAGGTACGGTGTTCTTGAATTCCATCCAAACACTCCCAACACCTGCTTCCAGGGAGGTGTGGGGCAGTCCATTGTAAGAGATGCTGCCTCTTCAGGTCCCTCCAGCCCCTTGTCCCTGCAAGTCCCTGTCCCAGTTCATCACTTCCCTCAGCTGCCCACTCAGAATCCTCCATGATCTCTTGCAATTCCCTGCACTGGTGTTTGTGTAAGAGGATACAGTTGGCTACATCTTGCAGCAGCTTAAAGCCTAAGGAGCCTCCATGAATCCGGGTGAAAGTGGGGATCAGGAGGGCTACACCACTGCTCTGCTGATGGCAGGGCCCATCCAAACCTCCAGACCACCTGCTATTACAACTTATTTGAGCACTGTCTTTTATTGAGACACTCACCAGCATCCCTGCATGGGATATCTGTGGAGATCAAGACAAGAAAGGCCACTTTGTACAGCAGGGACACAGGAAATCAGCCAGACATTGCAATAGCTGCCCATCGTTGTCTTTCCCTCCCCTGGAAAACAATCCCATGGGAAATTCTTTGGTATCATACAGACAGCAGAAAATGTAGCTTTAGAAGGGAAAGTGTCAGCAGTGTTCCCTGAAGGCACTGCTTACGATAATTAAATATATATACTTATGGGGTCTGTGCAGGTATGACCACAGAGCAGCTGTGTGTCCTGTGCCCAGCCATTTCCTGTGGAAAACCGAAAACCAGCATTGGATTCTTGGTGGAGAGTTGGGCTAAAAGTGATGGAATGAACAGTACTTTTTAAGCATAGAAAAATAAACCACTTGGCCCAGCTTGAGATCCTGGCCTTCCTCTCTGTCTTGGTTTCCTCTCCATGTTTTCCCAAGTCCATAGGGAGAAGCCACATCAGGCTCAGACCAGCAGCATACAGGAGCTAGCAGACCTTGTCATTTCCTCCCAACTGAGCTGGCACCACATCAGAGCTGTCACCAGGTCTCTCCTGTCCCCGTTTACTGCAACTGGATGTCACTACACGGGAGTGAGGGCCTTGGAGACTCTGGGACTAACACGCACTGTTTTCTAGGACAGTGTGTTCCAGCTGTGAGCTCCTCAGAGAACATTGAATGCGATGGAGAACCAGCTCCTCCTTCACAGCACCCCCAAACTCAGCTCTAGGCTCCTGCACTGTCTTGGCCACAGCAAACTACACCTTCTGTGGAGCCTGTTGGCAGGGTTTTGTCCCTTCCAGGGATGCTCTCCTTCCTTGGAAAGGAAGGACTCTGAAGCTCTCATGGAGAAGCCATCCTATGAACACTCTTCCATGCACCTTGACCTGCCGTGGCTTCACGCTCTCCTGCAGCCCCGTGCCATGAGGGCAGACAGGATATCCAATCTGAGGTTTCCACAACCTTCCCACAGAAGAATTCCATGGAAGCCCAGAAGACAGAGCTGGGAGAGGCTGTTGCTCCTTCCCAGCACCCTTCATTTCCCACAGCAGTCCTGCTGCTGCTATTAACTGTGATCTCTTGAAAGCCAGACACCAAGATACAGCAAAACCAGTAAATTAAGCTGCATGGAAATAAGCCTCTGCACTCTCCTAGTGTTTCAGACTCCCTGACACTGTTTTATCTGGGATGAAATAACTCCTGGTCACAGTTCAAGAGCTGACAGGAGTAAGAACCCCTCTCTGCAGGTAACCCTGTTTCAGTGGTTCTGTTCCACAGCATGAGCACAGGCTGTGTGTTGGTACCCGTGCCAGAGAACAATCCCACAGCAATGCAGCTGACGGATTTTGAGATAAGCCACGCCAAGAGATGCCCAGCACCCAGTGGGACAGGAGAGCCAAGTTTTCCCCATCATCCTGCAGTACTGAGATCCCCAACAGGTCCAGTCTGCAAGAGAAGCAAGAACTGCCTACCTGAGCAACCCAATTCCCACCCCAGCTTGTTTTATCTCCAGCAAATAAAGCATTAAAAAATTAAGTAGTACCAATAAAACACAGGTCAGTCCATCCCTCACCCTGTTATCCAACAGCAGGAAAACAACAGCCGGCTGGAGCTGGCAGCTAAATGAGTATCTGAGTGCATGTCGCAGCCTAAAATCCTTTCTCAGTGGAATGAGGCCTCAGTGTCTGACAGGGCCACTGACAAATTGCTCTGTCACCTTGGAGCTCTGTCAGAGACTGGTCTGTCTGGACACGAGTCTTCAGAGGAGGCTGCACAGGGAAGCAAAGCCCCTCTGCACTGGGCTCAGCTAAAGATGCCCAGCAGCACCGTAGGAGTACACTGGCTCCAGCCCTTCCTCCAGGGGAACCTTCACTTCATGACCTTGAGGGAAGCCACACCAAGACTCAAAGTACCTGGCTGACCCTTCTGTGGGATTGGGGAAAATCATTAGCATAAATAAAATAATCCTAGGGTTCCTGTGTCTTCTCCCACCACATCTCCACCAGCTTTCCTGCACCCCTCTCTCTGCTGCTTCCTCACACATGCTGCCCTTATCCTCTTCCCTACTATCCTGCCATCCTGTCCCAGAGATCCTGGCTGAAGAGCTGCAGGAAGCAGAGCAGAGACATTCCAAGTGCTCAGAGCAGAGCACAGGACCACCTCCAGCCACTGAGCACCTTGCCAGAGCTTTCTCTGCAGACCCCCCTGGGGACTGCAGTTTTCCCCCTGACAGCAGATTTTTGCCCTTCCCCTCTTTATCCCTTACTGTGCACCAGGAAAACTACGCAGTGCAGCACTGCCCAGGAGCTGAGACAAGGAACACCCACCCCTGGTTCCTGCCCCTACATCACACAATGGGTGCAAGCCCAAAGGACAGTCCAGCTGCATCCCAAATCCCTGCCTGCCAAGAACAAGCCCTGTAATTTCTGAGTGAGTGAGTCCTGCCAGACACCCCAGGGAGCTCAGACGGGTCTAGCTGACAGGCTGGGAGTTCACTGTCCTGGAAGGTGACAGTGGTCTGTGCAGCAGGCTGAGGGCAGCTGGAGATGCTGTCAGCCTTCCGCCCACCCGACAGCTCCCTGGATCCTTCAGAGAAGTCTGCCTGTGTTTTTCCAGACGCTGCCGCGTCCTGACATTCTCAGAGCTGTGAAGCGAAACTGCTCCAACAACTCACCCCAGCTGCTGGTGCAGAGACACAGCTGGTGATGACAGCCAGGACCTGCCGGGCCAGCAGGATGTTCTCCACAGCCACTAGCAACCAGCGCGGTCAGGATCAGCACCACCTCTGCCCATCAACCTTGGCCTCCTGTCCAGGCAAGTCAAGAGGAACAGATGATGCCTATGAGCCCCTGGAGGTTCCCAGAATGGTGGATTGCAGCCTGTCCATCCCACATTCTGCCTCATCACACTCAGCCAGCCGCCAGCCAGGAAGGACAATAGTGAACAACGGAGCCCTGGGACAACAGACTCTGAGCTACCCACGGCAGATGTTGGCACCCAAAGCAACCATTCCATAGTCTAACAGCTGGAACTAAGCTTTAAATGGGACCTAAGCTTTAAATGGACTGAGACCTGCAAACAGAGACATTTTTAGAGTTCTCCTTGTTGCTAACCCAAAACAGTGCAGAAATGAGAGCTGGACAACCTCAAGCTGTGAGGTGAATCTCAAGCACACAGAAAAGATACTTAATAAATGCTGGGACATTTTCACTTATTTTCTGATGGGATAAACCTTGCTTGTTCATATTCTCCCAGTCACCATAAAACTCCTACTAGGAAACCAAGATTCACATGCAACCCCACAACTCCAAGAACTGGGGTTTTAAGGGAAACCCTTGTGAATAGCCTCCTTCCATTGCAGGAACTCCTCAGGGGCCTGCCCAGCCCCTCTGCACAGCCCAGTGCCCTGACCCAGGCCAGGCCAGCCACGCTTACTGTGTTTTCTTCCACCAACACAAATCCCTTCTAATTCCCTCTAAACCGTTCCTTGTCTCCATCAAAGCGCAGCTCCCTCCCTGCTTTTCCTGGTGGGGATTAGTGCAGCCCCATGGAGCAGAGACAGTGACAGGGAGCAGGCAGAGCAGGACTGGCTGGCCCTGCCTGTGCACATCCCTGTGCCCCTGCCCTGATTTCATGGCTAATCCAAACCCGTTACAAGCTGGGAGCAGGGCCACTGCAGAGGCTGCATCAGCCTCCTCTGCTCTCTCCCAACAATATCAGCTCTTTTCCAGTCTCTTTTCTTGCCTTCTACCCCATCTCAGACACCATGCTCCCCTGCTTTGGGAGCCAGAATTGTTTCTCTTGGCACCTTCCTGATCCACCTGCCAGCACCCAAGAGCTCCCAGTCCCCACTGCATCTCACCCAGGACACTGAAAGCAACTCAACAGTCTCAGGGCTTCCATGCACCTGCACACAGACCCAGTGCCTCCTGATTTCCAGTGGGGGAAAGGAGCAAGCAGCAAGAGAGGCTGCTCCACCACGGAGAATTGATATTGTTTATCCATGAGGCAATGAGGAATAGCCCCAGCGCACTATGCTCTAACCATTTTCTTGCACAGTAAACCCCAAATCCGTCATCCACCTCCAAATCACTTCCTCCTGCAGATTGCAGCTGCACCTTCCTCCCTCGTTATCTCTGTCAGGACCATGGGAACACACCTTCTTCACAGGGGAATAGCACTAAGAACATCCTGAAATGCACAGTGGTACTTGTAGTCATCCCTTGCAGACCTGTGACTCCAGGAGCTGGAGATTCACAGACACAGCCCAGGTTATGGTGACAGCAGTCACTGAATCTTACCTGGGAACAGGTAAGATGCCAGACTAGTTCCCTTTCTCGTTCACTATCACAGGAAGGTTTGGAATTTCAAGGGCTTTGCTGGAAGCAGAGCACAGGCTGAGCCTAAGCTATGTGGGAAGTCTCAGATCTAGAGCCTGGAGCAACCAGCTGCACCAACAGGCTGACCAGAGATAGTTCACAGAACATTTTGGGTTAGAAAGGACCTTAAAGCTCATACTGTTCCACCTCCCCTGCCATGGGCATGGTCACCTTTCACTAGACCAGGTTGCTCCAAACTCTGTCCAACCTGGCTTTGGACACTTCCAGGCATGGGGTGGTCACAGCTTCTCTGGGCAACCTGTGCCAGGGCCTCCCCACCCTCACGGAAGAATTTTTCCCTAATATCCAAACTAATCCTGCCCTCTTTTAGTTTGAAGCCATTCCCCCTTGTCCTATCACTCCATGCCCTTGTCCAAAGTCCCTCTCCAGCATTTGGAGGATGGCATTCCACACTTCAGGAGTGCTTCAGCAGCAGGAGTATATTGATCCTTACCAGAAGACCACTGTGCATTGAAGAGTTAGTGAGGTACCTGAGTACACCCATGCCTGGGCTGTGCTGGACACACCGAGCACATTCCAGGCTGGGCTGTGCCACACACATCCCTTGGCCATAGGAAAAACACAGCAGCTCCCTGCAGACCACGGCAGCTCCCACTCAAGCCCAGCAGTAGAGCCACCTGCATGGCCTTGCTTGTTCCTAACAGTGCAGCAAGAAGTCCTTGTAAAAACATCCTTGAGAGTTGTTTTCTTGGAAGAAAATTAGGTAATAAATGACCAAATGGGAGAGCTTCCCTCCATGACTGGGATCTGCTCAGAGACATGGGAGAAATCTGCCCAGGGTCTGTGTGATGCTCAAAAACGCTGGTGTCCAGCATCTGGAGGGATGTGAGATTTACTCATTAACGACATTTCTTGTTCTGCCTTGTTCAAAGCTCTGGTTTATTGAGAGAGCTGTTGGGCTTTTCCAGGTGAGAATTGCCTCACTGTGAGCTCTCCCTGCCTGGGGCAGAACAGAGGGGCAGGAAGGACACTCAGCTTCCCATGGGCTCGGGATTCACACTGTAGTGGATGGAGGTACATGGATTAAAAGGGGCCAGAAGGGAAGCAGGAAAGGGACCGGCTGGGGACAAGAAACTAAGGGACACAAACCCACAGCTCTGCTCAGGCAGCCAGGACTCCCCCCACATGCCAAGTGCTCCTTCCTGTGTATTATTGTCCCTTGCTATGATTTGTCTTCTCGGGCCACCTGCACCAGTCCCAGCCAGGATGTCCCAGGCCATGCCTGGACCACTCTGCACTCATTGGCCAGACCTCTGCTTAGCAACGGCCAATCCCAAGAGGCTCTTTGTTGGCTACTGGGTAGGAAGATGCTGGGATTCCTCTCCCCCACTCCCAGCCTCCAGCACTGATCATCTCTGGCTCCAAAGGAAGCCTCTGGCACAAGCACAGGGATACATACACACTTACTTCCCTGAGGCCCCTGCTCCAGGAGAGGAGCTTCCCAGGGCCGCCCCCGCATCATCTCATGCTGCAGTGGAAACTGCAGCGTGATGCGTCCCCAAGGCAGGTCCCAGATGGGAACACAGATGTGGGGGAAGAGAGGAGAGGAATAGCTGCATCCACCTACAGCTCCTGCACAAAGTCTCCCGGTTGTTACACCTTGCCCAGGGACTGTAGCTGGGACTTTATCCCTTCGTGTTGTGAATCAGGGGGAGCCACTGGCCCCACTAGCCAGGGTTTTCCTGACTGCAACACATACAGCCCAAGTGATCTCCAGAATGGTCCCCACCTTCCCTGTTCCAAGAACATGGGAAAACAATGTGACTGCAAACCCTTGCCCACAAAAACAGCCTTTCCTTGTCACTCTTTCAGATGGAAAATGCAGAGGAAAGAAGCAGGGTGGGGTGGAAATCCAAGTAATGAGGGGAAAGGAACTTCCTCAGACTCTCCTCACTTCATAAGACCAGTCCTAGAACATTGGTCCTGGCTGCAGCTGAGACCTGAACCTCACCAGAAATATTGATTTGAGGCCTGAATGACTTTAAAGTCCTTCTGTTGGTTGGTAAGGGGTTAACACGTTGAGTGTGCAGGTGCTGACCTTGTGCACAAGGTGAGGCAGGAGAGACCAGGATGAACTGCTGTTCTTGTAAACCCTGGATAACCTCCAATCCCCTTTCAACTCTGAGGACCCTGTCAGGAGCTGGTGAGCAGGGCACAAGCAGTCCCTTAGCCATGCGATTTGTGGCTTGGTCACCAGGACAGCTCCCCTTTCGTGTGGCAAAAACCCTGCACCCCAGCTCTGGGGGAAGGAACAGGGCAGGGAAGGACTGGAGTGGGACATACTGGCAGATCTCCAACACAGCACCTCCCTTGGAAAGGTCCCTGGAAAGCTGCTTTTCCACAAGTACAGGGCATTTCTGAAAGAGTGTATTCTGGATTTCATCTCATAGCAGCCAGATAAAAGTGGGGAGGAGCTCAGGAAGCAGTTGGAGATGGGAGTCAGCACATCTCTTTTGGCCTGTCAATCTGGCACACAGGCACAAAACAGCTCCAGCATGGTCATGGGAAGGACACGTGTCAGGGTTTGTCCCACTGCTGGACTCTACAGCCATGGGCAGACCTCTGTGCAGATGTGGTGGGCAGCACCAGGGTGAGAAAGCCACCAGGTATTGGGGCTTGCTGGGGCAGGGACACAAGTCAGCTTCAACCTCAACCCTCAAAACCATCATGGTCATGGTGAACTTCCATCCTGCCACACTCACAAAGCCCCATGGCACAGTGCTGGGGAGCACACTGCCACAAAACCCTCAGACAGCCTGCTGGGATCTGATCACCCAGCCAGACCCTCCTTCAGGTGACAGCACCAAGTCATGGAGACAAGCCTGAGGTCAGAGCTCTGAGGTCTCACACTCTCCATGGCTTGGCCATGGTTTTTGCAGCAGGCTCTCACAGAGATGTATGCCACTGAAAAGACACAGCCACTTGGATGCAGCCCTCAACACAGTCAGGGCTGGCATGAAGATTCCCTGGGATCAACCAGGATGTGGGGAAGAATCCTCAGGGGACTGAGAGTGGATCAGCAAGAACAAAGCAGAGCAGAGGACCTCAGGCCAGCCTTGCCTCTCAGCAGACTGCCATAGATTAGGGTGTTCCGCAGTGGTCAGACCTAAACTGATGCTTTGACTCCCTTTTCTCCACGTGCCAGGTGGGACTGGGGATCTCACCAGGGCATTTGCTGTAAGGAGTTCAGCTCCAGCAGTTAAAGTTAGAGCTCACCTCGGCCACCTGCCTAATCCTTCTGTAATTCAGTCAGACAACTCGTGGTAACTTTTAAGGACCTCGTGCCCGTGCGTGTTGCTGCTCTCAGATCTTTGCAGCCACGACCGCTCTGCTGACAGGGCATCCCAAGCTCCCTGAAGCGTCTGTCGTCTTATTAGCAGAGCCTCCACTTGGGATTTATTTTCCATCTAGAATTTAAGCTGAATTTATGTATTAACTAAAGACTATTAATGCCAAAAATAAGTGGAATGCCACTTGCTCAGCAACACAGGCCTTACGAGAGACCACGTGGCACAGCCAACCCACCCAATCGCAACCCCAGGGAGGCTTTTTATAGACACCCACGTCTGATGGAGTGCAAGTGATGCTTGGCTTGCTGCAAGCTCTGCTCTGCAAGCATCTGATTGCTGGGGGAAGGGAGGGAAATATCCCTGCATCCACGGGCAGGAGGCACGGTTCCCTTGACTCTGCCGGCTGGTTAAGCAGCCAGGTGGAACCAGGAATGGTTTGGGAACAGGTAGTGGCAAAGCTGCCTCATACCCCTGCCATAAACACCCATGCACTGCAGGCAGCTTCTGATACACAGAACACACTGCTGAGTGTCTCAGTGCAGTATCTCAGCACCGAGGGTCTGCCACTTCCCTCTGAGAAACACCGCTCAAGGAAGAAGAAAGGTCACCCAACATGTACCCATCTCTGGCTGATGGTGGCTTCTGTTTCCCAGGTTGCCCCCAGGGTACTTTTTCCTTTGAGCACATCTTCCCCGGCAGCACTGAGCCCTCTCAGCCACCAGGACAATGACACTCATGTGACTGGGAAGGCTTCTCCAAGCACTCTGACCAATCACCACCAGGAGGGATGAGAATCCAGAGCAGCAGCCACAGCACTGCCTCTGCCAGCAGGCCCGGGAAGTCCACACTGCATCAGCCAAAGCAAAGAAGAATCCGTGGCAGGTGAAGGGTAGTCCTCATGTACTGAGACACCACAGCCCCCTGTTTGGCATGGCTTCTTTCCTCCCACTGCTCCCTGTCCAGCTCCTCTCCAAACCATCCTGCACCTTTCGTCAAGCCAGACTTAGCTGCTGAGTGTGGAATGGCCATGGCCAGGGTGGGTTTGCTGATCTGGCAGCTCTCCAAAGCACAGCCAGTATGCTGGGCTGAAAAGGGGCTGCTTTGGTCATGACAAAGCATGGGGCAGAGATAACTCACAGCCCAGTACTTGGGCCAAAGGAGCATCTGGGAAAGCAGCTCACAGGCTGGCAGCAGAGGCCAGCAAGGCTGGGGCAGGCACAGCCCACCTGCACAAACCTCCTCGGTCTGAGCAGCAGCTTTAGGTTGGACCAGAAACCTTAAGCACGGCTCTCCTGCTTGCACTGGACACAGTGCACTGGCAGAAGCATCACTGTGCTCACAGTTCCACCACAAGTGGAATCACAGAATCAATAAGGTTGGAAGAGAGCTCTGAGATCATCAGGTCAATCCTTAACCCAGCACCACCCTGTTCACCACTAAACCATGCCTCTAAACTCCACGTCTACATATTTTTTGAACATCTCCAGGGATCATGAATCCACCGCTGCCCTGGACAGTCTGTTTCAATGTCTGACCACCCTTTCAGTGAAGAAATTTTCCCTAATATCCAATTTAAACCTCCCCTAGAACAACTTGAGACCATCTGTTCCCCAGGAGAAGAGACTGACCTCCATCTGGTTCCCCCCTCCTGTCAGGGACCTGTAGAGAGAGAGAAGATTCCCCCTGAGCCTCCTTTTCTCTAGGCTGAGCATCCCCAGCTCCCTCAACCACTTTCACAAAAGGAAAGAAACCTCTTTCCAGGAACTTGCAGGAAATTTCCTAAAAAAAGTAGGTCTAAATGGAAAAAAAAANAGTCTGTTTCAATGTCTGACCACCCTTTCAGTGAAGAAATTTTCCCTAATATCCAATTTAAACCTCCCCTAGAACAACTTGAGACCATCTGTTCCCCAGGAGAAGAGACTGACCTCCATCTGGTTCCCCCCTCCTGTCAGGGACCTGTAGAGAGTGAGAAGATTCCCCCTGAGCCTCCTTTTCTCTAGGCTGAGCATCCCCAGCTCCCTCAACCACTTTCACAAAAGGAAAGAAACCTCTTTCCAGGAACTTGCAGGAAATTTCCTAAAAAAAGTAGGTCTAAATGGAAAAAAAAAGGTCATGGAAACACCTTCACATTTTCAAACAGGGTGCAGGCTCAGAGAACGCTGCAGAAAAAGGCACCAAAGCCATCCTTCAAAACATGTTAGGATTTTCTTTGCTCAGCTGCAATTATCATTCTGAAAGCTGAGGATGTACGATGGAGAAGAGTGTGTGTGGGAGGGAGAGAAGGGGGAAAAGAGAAAGACAACAGCAGCATGGAAGGAAATTCAATGCTGCCAAGTGAAAGCCACTGTGACAGGCAGAATTTACTTCCTTGCAGAAGGGTTTCCCGTGTCATCCGTTACAAACAGAAGGAGAAAAAAATGCACATTATTTTGAAGAACATCGGCCATGAAAGTAAGACTTCCAGGAGAGGGGTTCCCCTCAGATGCTGAAGCCAGGAGATGACCCCCTGTGTGCCATTCCCCCAGCCTCCAAGAGTAGATGAGTTTAGCCCAGCATAAAACTCCTCCAGATAAAATCCTGTCACCAGCCTCACTTGCTGGAAGGTGTGTCTGCTACAACAAACACCTCCAAACCTTCAGGCCCCACTGCTGGGCAGGTTTCTGCCCCAAGGACACGGATGTGTTTTCCACAGGCTCCACATTGATCTGATAGCCCTCCTGGGAACATCATGTGCCTGATACAACAGCTTTTAACAGGAGATGCACAGCGTTTGGTCCTCCCACACAGGCACTGCCCACTACCATGACCACTCTTGCCTCCTCCAACCTGGCTGCAGGTGTGCCGTGCCTGGGGATCTGTGTCATGGCACAAGCTTTCACCTCTGGTGACAGCAGGGAGCAGAGCTGGCAGGGCCACTGCCCAGAGGGGCATCACTGACCCTGCTCCTCACACCCTCAGCTCACACTCAGCCCACACTGCTGGGAACTCTGGAAAGGCCCCAGGACTGACCCGCTTAATAAATATTGGGATGAGACAACTTGAGCTCCACAGCCTCTTTGGGGTCAGAATCAGAGCCTTGGCAGAGCTCAACTGTTCTGTGCTCCAGGTCAGGTCTAAACTGACACCCCACAAGCCCAGGAGGTCAAACATCACAGGATTTTATTGCCTACCCAGAGAAAGAAAGGACTGATGCTGCTCTCCCAGTTCTGGGACACAACCTGAGGGGTGGGAAATTCCCTGAAGGCACAGTGATGGGAAAGGGCACTCGATTACAAAAGAGATGATGGGAAAGCAAACTCAGTGATGCACCCCCTCCCAGGAGGTTCACAGGATGCTTTCAGTAAATCTTGTGCAACATAAGGAAACATCCCAGATGGAGATCAGCCCTATCCACAAGGCCTCAGCATCCCTCTTCCCAGGCACAAGCCCTGCAGGCACCTGTGCTGGGAGGAGGGACTAAGTGACCTCTCAAAGGTGCTGACCCACACCAGAGCACTCATAGCACAGTCTCCCCAGCACCCAGAGCAGAGGACAGCATGAGCTGCAGAGCTGTCTGACACCATGACCTGAGGAGCCACCTTCAACCCCAGAAGCTCCTGGTGGCACCAGCAACCTTGCATCTCATGCAGCCAGACAACATCCAACACAGACAACAGGCAGTTGTGGTCCTGCAGCCACCCAGAACTGTTGGCATCAGCCAAAACCAGGCTGATGTGCAGGAACAGCACAGCCATTATCCCAGTAGGAAGATTTCAAAGGGTCACAGCTTCCTAATGCATCCTCCGATGTGTTCATCTGCCCTTCTGAAGCCAGAACCCTCTTCATGTATTTCTAATTTGGGAGTTACCAGTTGCTCTCCTGGTGCTTTAACATCTAAATATGAGGTTTGGTGGTCTCATCGGCCATCAGGCAATGTCAAAGTTCACCACAGGAAGGTATTTTTGCTCCTTGCTCAAAGAAACATCCAGAGCCTCCTTCCTGCAAGAGCCATGGTTTTATTCCCCGTTACCTGTCTGGTTACAATGATGTCATGTGCATTCTTGGCAAATTCAGCTGTTTTCTCTACAGGTGTATCACACTGCAGGCAGGATTCCCTGCGCTTCCTTGCACCTGCACTGTCCTGGTGTGACAGCTCTGGACTCCCTGCGTTTGCCCTGATGACACGGAGCAGAAGGTGATCCAGCCTGCAGTGCTTGGGAAGGAAGGAGAAGCCTGGAGCCGTCTGCGGCCCAAGGCAGGAGGGCTCCTGGATTCGCTGGCTCAGCACAGGCAGACAGTGCAGTTGTCTGTCCTCTCACTGGGAAGAGCCTGCAGAAGTAAACATGCCCACAAAGCCCTGCCTGGGTGGATTTGGATCACCTCCCAGTGACACTTTCTGACACGTGGCATCCCAGAGGACTGGGGAACAGGTCCTGATGGCAGGTCTAAGGATCATTTCAAGCCACAAAACACGACCCTGATCTCTCAGTTTCGTGCAGCAGCTACAGAAGTTTACAAACATCAGCAGAGCAGCCACTCCTCCTGCTTCAGCCGAGTGTCCTTCATCACAGTGAGCACCACAGAGCTGCTCAGCCCTCTGACAGCTTGGGAAATCCTCTCTCCACACCATCATGCAGCATCAAGTGCCCTCGGGGATCCGTGCTTGCCGCCAGTACTCCCAGCTAGTGCTGAGAACCAGGAAAATAGCCTGGATGTCAGAAGCCTGCATGTCACCAGCAGTGGACTGACAGAAATCATCTCCTCACACGTCACAGCTCCCCCGCACAGATGGAGAGTGCTGCTGTGGATCAGAGGCAGGTTTGGGGATCGCAAGTGCCCATCCTTGTGGATCTAACACCTTTGTTGGGAGCTGAGCTTTGCTGGGGAACATTTGGAGCAAGATGGCCATGAAGGAGAGAAAACACACTGCTGGTTGATAGCAGGGAGAGCCCTTGCAGACCCTTTCCAGGAACAAGCCAAGTGCCCTCCACCCCCACACACCCACTCAGATCCACCCCAGTGGCACAGAACCCTGCAGGGTCTGCCTCCTTTACAGCCACCTCCAGGGAGGACCAGCTGGCAGGGAACACCCTGGCACCCAGGGGCACGGACTGTTCAGATGTCCATCAGTGACAGCCACTGGAGAGAGGGCAGGGTTTCATTTCCATTTCTGGAGATTTCTGGTGCTGATACACTGATGGGAACCCAGCACACCACCAGTTTCCCAAGCAGAGCATGCAAAGCAGCATCCTTCCTGCTTGCCAGGCAGGGAATCACAGTGTGGGGATGCTAAGAAGCTTTTCTGTGATCAATGGCACAGATGGGACTTGAACCAAGTATCCAAGCACAGCCCCTGTGGCTGCATCAGTTCCCTCCATAGCACAAAGCCACATAGACACCCCTGCCTGCAGTGAATGTGCCCAGCACACCTGCACCAACATGGGGCTGAGAGGACCACCCACACAGAATGTCCATACACTGGGAATGGGCTGGATATTCCCCAAATCTTCTTCTCTGGACTGTGGTCTGGGCACTGGAGATCAGGCTGCACAGAGGAACTACTGATCACTGAATGGAGAGGCATGTCCACTGACCCCTTCTTGGGGCTAAACCCCAGTATTGCCTCAGCCTCTCCCACTGCAGTCTGTCCCTTCTGGCATCAAGGCATTTGGGGATCTGCAGAATCAGCAGCTGTGCCACAGCCATGTACACATAGGCATGGCCTTGGGGAGCACCCCTGATCCTTCCTCCCTGTGTCCCAGCAGCACCCTGCAGCCGGTGTGTGAAAAAAGAGCTTCTTTGGGTGACCCCATGCCTGCTGCCTCCCACCACCCCAGTTCTTGTAGGAATAAAATAATTCCTAACTCCCATCTGAACCATCCGACATCTATTGCTATGTCCTACTCAGTGCCCAAAACTCTCAGGGCCTTTCCCAGTATCTCAGCTGCATCTGAGTCTCCCTAAACCACCAGAATACCTTGCACATTCTAGGTTTTCCTCTCCTTGTCTGTGACCCCATTTGGGCATCGTCTGGTCTGAGGGTCCTGCCACGTTTGCCAGAGCTTGCTTTTGCTGTTGTGCCTGAACGTCCAAGAAGGAACAACAGACATCCTACAGACCAAAAGCCATCCAGCCTCTTGTGTTCCCAATGCCAGCTTAAATCACCACCCTAAGCAGAAAGTTCCAGAGAAGAGCAAACCTGGTGTATCCCAGACCTCCACCCTGGCTGCAGCCCCATTTTCTGACACCAAGGCATCTTTCTGGGAGTGTTTGAGGTCAGGGCAGTGTTGGGTGGTGGAACATTCACTTGATGTCTGCCCCATCAACAGGGCTGAGTGTATGGATGTTGGAATGGGCGCTGCCTCCTCCTGCATGGACAGTGCCAAGCCAAGTCAGGAGTTGCAGGAAGGACCTGGCAGGGAAATTTGTTCAACTCCTTCTTGTTGCCTCAGCTCTGTGAATCTGTGGGACTCAGGCTCTCCAGCACTGAAAGAAAGGATCTCCAGGTCTCCTCAAAGCTGGCAGTTGGCAACCCACTATGCCAAGTCCCCCCAGGACGGGAATCTCTGCTTTGTTCCATCCTGGGCAGGCAGCAAGTGTCCCACGGCCACATGAGAAGAGGCCCTGATGTTCCCTAGATCCTACCAGCCTCAGAAGGCAGCTCCCTACGGAACTAAAGGCTGAGGCTGAACCAATCTACTAGCCAGGACAGGCAGACAGGGATATAGGGAGAAGGTGACTGAGACCCTACATGGCAGTGGATCATCCCAAGGATGCTGATGACTTCAGCTGGACCTCCAGTAACCCCGTCAGCCTCACTGAGAGAGCCATGGTGAGACCCAGCCACTCATGTCGCCACTTGTCTCCTCTGCACCAAGACACACAGAAGGCAGTTGAGGAAGACCAGAGGGGTAGAAGGGGAAGGAGGAAACACCCAGAACAGCAGAGCAAGACAAGGACCAGAGGCACCCACTCCCATCACTGCGTTACTACCATCCCATAGACCCATGTGGAAGATCCAACCCCCAACCAAGGCATCCTCACAGCCTCCTCATGCTCCCTGTCATGCTCCCAAGGCTAACGCATGTGTTGATAATCGTCCTCCAAACTCCAACACACGTCTGCATGATGGGAAATGCCACATCACACTGGCAGAGGCCATGCCTGATGCTGACCCCCCGCTTTGGCTTGTCCCAAGGCAGCCCACCCCAAGCAGCAGAAGTGGCTGCTGCGGCAGCAGGGAGCCAGGGTCTGGCGGGACAGACTCTGGCCAGGGCAGCAGCCAGGGCTTGGTGCATTGCTGCCAACTTTGAGGCAGCCCAGAAAGCAGACCTAATTCCAGTCCCCACCCTCCTGCCAAGCCATCTGCCTGCCCTGAGACCACCAAGAGGATCCTGAACAGAGTTTCATCATTACCAAGCCATTACGGAAAGTGGAGGAGCAGTGATTGATTATAAAGAATGCAAATACCTGCCTTCTGACCCCAAATTGGCAGGACCTGACTAGCTCTCCCACTAAGTAGTACAGCATGTCCTTCCACAGGCTCTGCAAAGCATTCCCATCCTCCTCAGCTTTTCCAAAAGCCATCAGGCAGAGCTCTGCCCATTTAGACTTGCCCTAGAAAACCATCCCAAGATCTGCTCTCCATCAGCACTGGGATCCTGCTCCCACCCAGAGATCCCACAGCCTCATTTCCAGCACCTGAAACCTTTGGGAAGGCTTTCCCAGAGTCCTCATCTTTATTAAGAAGGCAAAGGACAGTCCCCTCACATCAGGACAGGGAAAAAGGAGGGGTCAGCAGGGTGGGAGCTAGGTACTCTTTCACAAGACAGGCACGCCCCTACTCTTCCAGCACGTGTCCCACACCAGGGAGGTGCTGTGCCCTGAGACAACTTCAGCCAGCTCTGCTCCAGGAGGCCACCAATGATGAGGTATTCCTGCAAAACCAGGGCACATGTTCCAGCCTGCAAGGATGAACTCAGTTGCCCTCCACTGGCCAGCAAACAGTAAGTGGCAGGAATACAGGAAAGGATGTCACTGTTGCAGGCAATGGGCAAGGGGGAGTTTTGAGGAACAGAGAGAACCACTACGACCATAAACTCCATCCAAGAGAACTCAAAAGACTGCCTAAGCCAGGGAGAGATGCTGGGAGCAGAAACGCCTGGTCCCTGAACTACAACACCAGACAACAGAATGGACCCATCTAGTCCCTGGTCTCAGACCCTCTGAGCAGATTCTCCTGCCTGCCTTCCAGGTGGTCTTGATGGCTGTCTGTCCAGCCTATTGCCAAAACTCTGCTGGCAGCTCACATTCAGCTCTAGACCAGGCCACCAGGGACAAGGGGATGGCAGATGCCTCTGGTTCTCATTTCCCACAGCCTTTTCAGGACTGTTGTCATCTTCTGACCTCTTTTCTGCAAACAACAACATCCCATCAGCCCACCCTGCTCCACCCTCAAGCACCACACCAGCTGGGGCCATGATCAGCCCATGCCTCCACCATGAAGCCAGCCCAGTTCCAACCCTTGATTCACACCAGTGAGCACTTCTAGGAGGCCACCTTTGGCTATGGTTTGGACTGCAGAGGCACCTTAAGGGAGCAATTGCTCAGAGGAAGATCCCATGACAGGAAAAGCAAGAAGACCAGAGAGGACTCCCTGACACACTTAATCATCCAGCAATACCAAGCTACAAACTCTGCAAGACCAGTGACCTGGCTATCCAAGGCAACACCTCCCATCCTCCTCCAACCCACTGCACTTCTTTTCTCATTTACTTTTTCTTCCCTAATAAGAACTCTCCCCTCCTCAAACAGCTTCAGTGCTGTTTGCTGTGACTCCCATGTAACCTTCTCCCCAAATCCTCCAGCACAGAGGTGATCCTCTCCCCACCTGACCACACCTGAGCTTTCTCTGCATGGAGTTACAGAAATTATTTTTGTTCAAGGTGCAAATCATCTGGTCCCCTCTAGTACCCCATCTTCTGGGGAACCTTATATTTTCCATCCTCCAGACCAGTCAGCCAGCATCTTATGCAGGATGGAGCTGGACCACAGGGATTCAATGACAGCAGTTTTTACTGGACCTTCAGCCCAGGCTTTGCAGCACAGCCCAGCCCTGAGCTGCAGCAGCCAAGCTCTACGAGCCAGGTCATTCAGCAGAGAAAGAGCAGCACAGTGATTCATCTTCCTTTTGATCTTTGGCCTACCCTTGCAGACTCAGTACTTACTCTGCCCCCAAAATTTTGGGCACTTGGCTGACCTTTCCATCTCCCCCCAGGCCAGAGAGGGTAAGTGCTGAGAGGTGCTGGCACCCTTCAGGAGTTCGGCTGCTCCACACCCAATTCAGTAGGCGAGCAGACGCCTGGCTGCCAAAGTTGCCAAGGAGATGAGCTTCCTCCAGAGCCTCCCCTCGCCGCACGCGTCCACCGAGCCCCCGCCGAGGACAGGCGTCCTCCACCATCTGCACCGGACAGAGCAACTCACAGCACAGAGCACACCTCACCAGGGAGCAGGGCAGAGCCTTCTCCTTCAAACAGCACCGTTTGGGCATGACAGAGAGGACCAGCAGTTGGGGAGGGGGTGTGCTCGCATCCTCGAAGCCTCCTCTGAACAGCGGGGAGAGCAGAGAGAGGCGGGTTGTGTGGGCATCGCTGCTGCACCCAGCCCAGCTCCCTCAGCCCAGCGCCGGGAGCGCTGACCACGCTGCGAAGGCAGCACGGAGCAGGCACGGGAGCACTGACAGGAGCTGCCAGACAGCCCCGGCGCCTCCCGGCTCAGTGGAGGCACTTCAGCACCTCCCAGCACTTCGTGGCTCGGGCTCCTCTGCAGTGAGAATTCCTCAAACGACCAGAGTCGCCCACGGGCTTGCAGCCTGGCAAACCTGCTGCCCACCATGGATCAGTCTCCTGGAGCTCCTCCTGGCCAAGTGGGCTGCTCAGTTCCACCCTTCCCGCTGTGCCCACATGGTCACCCACCATGGGCCAGCACAGCTCACCTGGGGAAGCCCAAGCCCCATGCCAGGGCAGCACAGCTCCCCTCTGTTCTCAGTGGTGTCATGCAGTGACTCAGGAGGGGAATGGAGATGAGGCAACTTCAGCACCAGCATCCAGTGCCCTAAACCTGGCAAAGCAGTAGCTGCTCCTCGTAGGAGCCACATCACATGCACAGGAACTGGCTACTCTTCCAGACTGCTGGGGGAGGCACCCTCAGCCTAGCAGCACCATACCAAAACTGGTCCCTTGTGCCACTTTGCAGCGGATTTTGGGGTGTGCCAAGTGCTTGAAGGCTCAAGGCCCAGTGACCATGGTGTGTTTTGCCTTACGCAGCCCAAATGAAGCAGGGAGCTCCGATGCAGCAGAGCATGGCTCCCTTTTTGCCTGGTGTTGGAGTTTATTGCCTCTGTGCTTCCAGGCATGCACCAGTTTCTGATCCAGATCCAAACCCAAGTCAAGGTGTCACCTGTGATTTAGAAAGGGCGTTCTGCCTCAGGGACCATATCTAAGGGCTGTCACCTGGCAGAGCACAAAGAGCCACCAAGCAGCATCTGAGGCCAGGGCCTGGGCATGGAGCTGCCCTAGACAGAGAATTCAGCACTTCTGGGATTACTCAGGAGCCGTTTAAGTTTCCTCTTACTCACAGAGATCCTTGGGGAGATGCTTTATTTAGTCAAACGTTTCTGAAAGGGGAACTGAGAAACTAGCCAGGCTTTGCTCTATGCACAGCACGAGCATGGGAGGCGACAACCTCCGCTGTGTCAGATACCAATAAAGTCCCTTGGACCTGCTGCACCAGCTGAGCAGAGTTCCAGTTGCCAGTTCCTGGCTGACTTGTCTGGGAGATGAGGACCTGACCTGGCCACAAGGACCCAGGTCCCCTCCAGACCAAATCCTGCATGAGAGGATTTGAGAGAGCTCCCAGAAATGTGCTGTCCTTGCGAGGGGTCAAAGCCTTCTGCAGCATAGTGACCACTCCCCATCTGCAGAAACCCAAGGCAAGAAGGAAGCAAGTTTTCACTCTTCTGTGAACCCAAGGAAGTGTGATTTTCTGAAGGTGGTGAGAAATAGTTTCAGACAGCTCTAATTAGCAAGGTGGCCAGTGAGAAAATCCAGCTTTGCTGCTCCCTGCTCCACAGCTGTCCTGGGATGAAGGGAGAGCACCGTCACCAGTGGCTGGAGCCCACCCACACCCCTCTCCTGTGCCAGCCTACCTTGGAGTGAGCCCTATGATCTGAAGGATAGTAGAGAGGGATATTTTTGCATGAGCTGCTGGCCCAAAGTTGCCGGTGCTATTTCGGGCAGCAACACCTACACTGTAATCCAGAGGGCTGTATTTTCCAGCGGGCACTTCAAAATCCGGCCTTCCTCCTCCCTTTGCAGGCCAGCTCTAACCAACCTGGCTCCAGGATCAGCAGATAAACAGCTCCCAGCATCATGTGGCCACTGAGGCCAGTGCCACAGCCCCAGCACTTTCCTGATTTCCACTGGGACCAAGGCACCTTTGAATTGGAAAAGAAATAAATACCTCATCTCACAAGAAGTACCTGCTGCAACAACAGGTCCTCTGCCTGCAAATCCTCCTGGGGATCTGCCACCACCAGATTACCTGCCCAGGCTAAGCTAGCTAATCCTACAGGCGAGTCGCAGACCTCGTCCTGGAGCTCAGCAGCGTTTTCGGTGAGGTGCTTCAGGAGATGTACAAGCTCTAATTAAAGCTACTTTGCAACTCCCTGCATATGGAGGCAGAAAGCATTTGTTCCTCTGTGAAAGCAAAAACCAGAGCCCAGACAGGTTAAATCCCCACTCTCCCATGTACAAAATATCTGCACATATATCTTTTGCACAGAAAGCATGGACTCATCCAGATTAGGAAGCAGGTGCTGACACGAGCTACCCTTAAGGACTAGGAGGGTCAGGACCTCAGTCCCCATTCTGGATTCATATCAAGAGTGGTCCCAGTGGGATAATGCCACCAGTTCCTGCACCAGTGAGAGCCAGCACTGTCTTGCACCTATTTCCTCCTCCCTGACCTGTTCATGTAGGCACAAAGGAGATATGAGACTGTCCAAAATTAAGGAGTTAAAAGATGTAAAGAAAAGAGACAGGAGGAGAAGCAATAACAGGAATCATTATATAACAGTATGAAAAAAAAACCCCAATAATACTCCCAAGCGCAGACGAGGTTTTAAAATGGGCAAGTGGGTGGTGAAACCCACAGAATACTGGGCCCAGGGACCAGCTGCTCCCTGTGTGCCAGGGGGGTGTAAACACAGCTGGGCAGAGCTGCAGAGGCTGCACACCTCTGGGGTTTGCAGGTAGGAAAGTTCCAGCCTCCAGAGCCTGCCCAGCAGTGGGATGGCCAAAGCGAGAACCCCTGTGCCTAGATCTCTGCTCAGGGGGCACACCCAAAACAGCCCAGGCCAGAGAGCTGGCACACACCAGCTGCACAGACCAGCATTTCTGTTCTGCCGCCCACACCCCATGCCACCCTTCCCTCACCTCCAGCCCTCCTGACTCTGCCCAACAAGGGTCTGGGCGCCTTGCAGAGCCTCCAACCCCCACTTTCTGTCTTCCAAGTGAGCTGTGCAAACAGCAGAGACTGTTCCTTGGAGAGAGACATGGATTTTCCAACAACAGGTCTAATCCTACATCACATCCCGGACCTCGGCAAGCAGCAAGAGCAGGAGACACACAGCATCTTAGCCGGCGAGAGGGGGATGAATCACTGGAAAACAGACCCAGGCAGAGAGCCAGAGCAGGGAGAAGATGGTCCTGTGAGGCCTCCATCTTTGGGAGAGGGAGGATTGGAGTGATCAGAGCCACAGCATTCTCCCCTCTTGCTCAGAAGCGACCCCAACATCTGACCCCCAGCTCTGTAACATCCCCTACACTGCAGCCCAGCTGTCCCTCAGAGCTCATGTTGTGCCTGGACATTTACCCCCTGCCAGCTCTGGAGTTGTTACAGCCCCTGTCTGCAGCAAGAACAGGTAATACTGCTGCACCCCTCCAGATCTGTCCTCCCAGCACAAACCACAGAGCAGGAAAGCAGAGCATGGCCTTGTTTCCCACTTCACACACCTTTCCAGCAGCTCAGGTGCTACTAATCAGAAGATCCTGCCAGGAATGTCACCTTCAGAAGTAACCTCCCAGCTAAACCCAGAGCATGAAGTGCTCAGGGAACCACCAATTCAGCAAGATGAGGCTCCCGTTTCATCTTCATCATGGAATCAAACCATAGCTATGACAGCTCCCAACCACCAGCTTTTATTTTTCCTTTGGAATCTGCCATCAAGCTCTGCTGAGACAACGCTCCCACCAACCTGCAGCATCCCTCAGCCAGGGAGCCGAGTCAGCCCATCAGAGCCACACAGAAACAAAAGCATCAGCTCCAAGAAGGTGTCACGGCAGAATGACAACCCTTAACTTGTTGTTACATCAGCCCACACATTAACGCTTTGGGCCCGAGCCAGGATGCCATGGAGCAGCCTCCGTTCCCCTTAAAGTCAAACCCTGCTGCTCAGAGATGCGCCAGTTTGGAATCCTTTTAGATTTTTAAAAAAAGCCACATACCTTTTGATGTGTTTTCCCCTGACGATGAGACCACAGTCCTCAGAAATTCCCCCATTTACCTTCCTCTTAACTCTGCTACAGCTCTTTCACTAAATCCTCTCTTTCCACGATGGCCCACATACAGTTGCACATGAAATTAGTGCCTCCCAAATTAGTTTTCTTGCATGCAGCCCTAGCCCATTTTCCTCAACAACATATGATGATATGCAAGGTTCCACCTTTCTCCCAGGAAATGCGTGCTTCTAAATTTATCTTTTGGATTGCTAAAAAAAGAGACAGGTCTGGCTTTGACAATCCAGGGTCAGCAGTCCTGAATGGCAGAGTATTTGCCCCAGAAACATCCAGTTAATGACACAACAACCACCACCACAAAGCAGTACACATATGGTCATTACAGAGCTAAGTATAACTTGACAAAGTACCATGCTTTTAATGAGGCAAAAGGCCAATTAACCTGATGAGGATGTGTCCTGCTGCCACTGAGTGGGGAGCCTGGATTCCCTGGAGATACACTTTGTGTATCCTCATAACGCACCAAATATGAGCAATTCACTCCATTTCTGAGGGCATGGTGTGGAACGCGGAGCTCTCCGGGTTAACAGCGGCCTTCCCCGGATTTTGTGACACAGTATCCAGCGCTCAGGCTGGATGAAGGGCCAGACATGCATTTTTGTCAGCTCAGATCCGAACCCTGAGAAAATGCAGGCATTGTCCTCGCCCGGTCCCCGCCGCCCAGCCCATCGCAGGTGTTCACCTGCCAGCGGACAGCAAGGAAAACCCAGGCACAAAAGCAGGGACGCTCCGGCGGGCACTTCCCATTGAAGTAATTTCATAACCGCGTTTCCAGAGGTGCTGGAGGAACAGCACAAGCCACGGCGCGAGAGCCGCGACCGGACACACCGAAAAGAGCGGAACGAACAAAAGAAAACCCAACTTGCCCCCGCGAGGCCGTTATTTGGGAAGAGGCAAAACTTCCCGGCTCTTAGAGCACACCTGGAGCGCTGCCCCTGCCCCAGCCCCGCATCCAGGGCCCGGCCCCCTCCGCAGGATGGAAGGCGCCCGGGGCGGGGGTCGCGGCCGGAGTCCCTGGAGCCCCGCAGGCCGGCGGCTCTCCCGGCCGGGGCTGCCACGGCCGAGGCCCCCGAGGGGAGCGGCACCGGGGCGCTGGGAACGCGCCGACACCGTGGGCTCCCGGGCGGCACCGCCGAGCGCC
>VWZF01005256.1:507931-527794 GCA_013396755.1 Sclerurus mexicanus
GGCAGCGGCAGCGGCACTAAGCACGGCACGGCGCGGCGCGGCGCGGGGAGAAGGCGGGATGCTCCCCCAGCAGCCCCTGCCCCCTGGATGCTGACCCCCGCACCCCCCGGAAAGGTGATTCCCTGCCCGGGGACTCCCCGTCCCCGGGGATGCCCGCTGCGGCGGGGGATCCCCGCATCCCCGGGGGTCCCCGAGGATGGAGACAGACCGCGTTGCCTCCCTCTAGTCATGGAGCCAGCCCCTCGCCGGGCCCCCAGGCGTTCGCAGAACCCCCCTCCCTTCTCCTGCAGAGGCCACTAAAGATGCGCTCATTTGGGGGAGGCTGCAGGTGACACGGGGGTTCCGCGATGCGCAGGGACCAGGAGCCGGGGATTCCTCTTTTCCCGATGGTTTTATGGAGCTGGGAGATTTGTGCGTGCTTGAGGTTCCCTGCACACCTGAAGGAAAGGCATTAACATAGAAACAAACGGTGCACAGCACTGGCCGGGGAGACAAAGCCGCCTTTCATGCCCTGCTCCTGCTGCCTCTTGTTAATAAACAAGTGCTTTTCCCTGCAGTGGCTTCCAGAAGGAGTCGCTTTAAGCTCCAAAAGGTGCTTCGGGTTTATTTTCAAAGCTGATCCTGAACCATCTGCACTCCCGAAGCCTCGCTGCCCAGACAGTGCGGGAGGGATCCGAGATGTTCAATTAGCAGCAGAGGATTTCGGGGTTGTTGTTGCACTAGATTCTGCATTGGAAGGGAGCGGCCATAGTCCCATCCCACGGAGGTGACCTGAAGGCAGAAGGGCTGGGCTCAGGCTGCTCCGAGACGATGGCTTTGGGCACAGACCGCAGTGGAGACAGAGCCCTGGCCCCAGGGCCCTTACAGCCCCAGGGGAACCCCTCAGCACGCCCCAAGAGATGACATGAGCTGGGTCTTTGAGTCCATCAGTGAGAGCAGAGGAGCGCAGATGTCAGGATCAGGATTTGCTCTCCATTTAACATAGCACAGCAAGAATCTTCAAGAAAAATGGGAAGGGAGCCGAGCTGCTGTGCCCAGCCCAGCACAGGCACGGGGCACAGCCTCTCCTCGTGTTTCCCCGGCTCGGTGCTGGAGCCAGCGTTGTCCCACCGCTGGCACACGAGGGCACAGCCCCAGCACACACCCCCAGCGCTCTGCAGCCGTGAGTGGCCATGACTCCGCGCTGCCAGCCAGGACCACTGCTCTTTCCCCTCTCCGGGAATGCCGACAGCTCTCTGAGCAGCGCTGCCACTGCAGGGCCGTGGTGCGGCGGGAGCCCCGCAATGGGATCACAGCAGGGCTCGGGGAGCATTTCTTGTGCACATTTTCTCTTGCTAACTGTGGTTCTCTCTGTGGCTTTAGGTTTTCAGCTGTTTCTGACAGATTTCTCTTTTCCCCTGATTGGCGACCGTGCAAAACTGCATAGGAATGCAAGGGGAGGCAGAAGGGACCAGAAGTGTTTCCCACAGCAGAGGGAAGAACAATATTTTGGATTCAGGAAGCTGCTTAGAGGAGCAGGGAAACCACCTGACTTCTCTCTAGTTTTTACATAAATCTCTGTGGAAATTCCCCTCTTCCCAACATTTTGCTCAGACAGCAGAAGAGGCTCTGCCTGAGGAGGAAGGAGATACCCAATAGCATAACTTGATCTGGAGCTCGCCTGCTCTACCCTGCCCCTCACCAGAAAGGACAGTTTCATGCCCAGGCAGCTGAGCTGCTAACCCCTATCTTCTTTTGAAGGTTGAAATCCCAGTGGGACACAGTGGTTCCACCACTGAGAGAAATTCAATGCAAGATTCCCATGAGGCCTCTGGGACAAGTTTGAAAAGTCAGGTTTTTCTCTGTCTCTGGGGCATTTTGGAGCCCAGAACACTTAGACTTTAAAAAGGGCTCTGGCCACATATCCTTTTAGCAGTGTTTTTCCTGCTGTTCAGCCTAATTCTTGTGAAGTAAACTGGTCTTCATCACCAGAGATACTTGCATTTCTCTTATCATTTGGGAAATAGTTTAGGACTAAATCCCTTCCTCTCTTCCATGCTGCTGTTCCCATATAAAAGTAAAATCATTCTTTTCTGTGAATACTTGGGCATTTTGACATATGAAATGAATAAGGCAAAGCCCTGGGTGCAGTCACCAGACCAACCTGAACACTGGCTTTGAGAGAATGGAGCCCACATAACATACTTTAAAAATATCTCGCTTCAATTGTCTTGAAAAGACTTGACCCTCATTCTCAGACTAACGAGATAACTCGGGAGGTCTGTAGTCCGCTTTAATTTATCCAAAGCCCATCTCTCCCCTACCTCCCTGCTGTGAAGACCCATATTTGCCATCCTGAAAAGGGAGAAGGGAGCATCTGAACTCAGCCCAGAATCCACCATGCCCGGAGGACCCCAAGCATTCAGCAGCACCATCAGAGTTTTTCGCCCCTCAGGCAAATGCTGTGGGGGCTGGTTTTCCATTTACCTCCTTTAGTTTTGCTCCTGCAATTTCTCAGGGATGCCTACAAAACAAAGCACCTCTCAGGTCTCTCCTTCCCTCTGCCAAGAGAGCTCCTGGCACAGAGCCCTGCCTAGTGATTGATGCCACACAGGGCAGTGTCCCAGTGTCTCTACCCACCTCAGGGAACACTGCAGCTCTTCTGCAAGGAGAGATGTTGACCCCCAACAGCACAGGCAGGCAAGCTGCACTTCTTCAGCATCCTTCACGTGTTGCATATCCTCAGCCTCATCCATGTTAGTTGAAGATATGCTCCTGCAGATCCCATGTGGAGCTTTTGGTGTAACAAGGAGCACAGTATAGAATCACAGCATATCCTGAGCTGGAAGGGACCCACAAGGTTCATCGAGTCCAACTCCTGGCCCTCCTGGCAGAACAGCCCAGCAATCCCACCGTGTGCCTGAGAGTGTTATCCAAAAGCTCCTTGAGCTCTGACAGATTTGGGGCCATGACCACTGCCCTGGGGAGGCTGTTCTAGTGCCTGACTACCCTCTGGTGGGAGAACCTTTTCCTAATATCTAATGTAACCCACCCTGACATAGTCTCATTCCAGCCTCTAGCGTTATCCAACATGGGGCTGTGCTAAGCTCTCCCCCATTTCAGGCAAGCCTCAGAACCATGTGTGCATTGCAAATATGTCCCTCCCTCACCTCCAGCCCTCCCCAGCACCAGATCTATCCTCGTTCCCTACAGGAACCCTGAAGCCCTGCTGGTGTGGAGATGGCAGACTCAGCAGACACCCTCCTCACAGCCCAGTCAAGGCAATATAATTTTCCTTCCCCGTGGGACATTTCTTCCCTTTTACAATCAGGCATTTTACAAAAGCCCAAGCACCAACAAATCCATCAAAGCCATTTTTTTTCCCCCACCTCAAAGTCTTCTCTGCAAGGATTCAGCTTGTTCATCTTGGGGCTGTCCAGCAACAGGGCATATGTAGCCCATGGACAACATCAGTACCTGCCATGCAGGGCAGGAGCCAGCCTTTCTCTAGGACACACCAGAGTCCTGACACCAGGGGGACACTGCCACAGCCTCAGGTGAAATGAGAAAGGCAGATGATAAATAATGAACACAGAAATTATATGGAAATATCAAAGCCCAGCACTCAGTTTGAGACTCCAACTGGGACATTGACTAACCATAAAATCATGGAATGGGTTGGGTTGGAAGAGACTTTAAATATCATCTAATTCTGCCCTCTGCTGCCATGGACAGGGACACCTTCCACTACACCAGGCTGCTCAGAGGATCATGATCTAATTGACCATATCTTGGCAGTCCTTCGAGGTAGATAAGGATTGGGATGGAGAGTGACCTCCGAAATCATCTGTTCCACTGGCCTATCCAAGGCTCAAATGAGCATCATGGCTGCACCAAAGGAAACCAAGACCCATCTCTGAAGTCCTCCACCAGCAATGCTGCCACGGCATGTCTGTCAGATTCCTCCTGTCCCATTGTGTTCCCATATCTCCTGCCTGTTAATGTCACTTGTCAGACTGATGCCAGCAGGAGAATGCAGAACTGAAGCATGTCACTCTAGACACCAGTGCTACCTTTCCAGAAATAAACCCTCATGGCATGGAGACCTGATCCAGTTACCCCTCCTTCCCCAAGCTGGGAGAGCACTGACCCACTGTCATTCTGTGAGATGCTCAACAGTCCAAAGAAAAGTTGGGCACATTTGCTGTTGGGACACAAGTCAGTATTTTACTGAAGGGATGAAACTCATCCCAAAAAATCTTTTATCTCTTGGCACCTGGGGATCAAAGAGAAGAAAAATCTAGAGCCAGTGGTTTCATTTGCCTGGCAGAGAAGCTATCAGGGTTCCCTCCAATCCCTTTGTGACATATTCGCCAAGGCTCTAGGAAGGAAAAAAAGCCACTCATCCTTCAAGGAAATGTGTGCCTCTTTTATATGCTGCCCTCCCCGAGAAACTCATTCACTCCTTGTCCACCCACACGAGCAGGAATGATGAATGAAAACAAACCATAAACAATTCAGCCTTCCCTTTTTCCTCCCAGCCTTCCAATCCGATGTTTCAGTCCATGCCTTAGCACCCAAACTTTGCCCGTTGCTCATTCTGGTCGTGTGCCTGTAGAGCCTTGGCTCGCTGTGCCGCTCACACGCTCCGTTCCTTGGATACAGGCAGCTGCATCCAACACATTCATCAGCAGCTCCAGCTCTGGGAGGGCTTCACACCACTCAGGGTGGAGGAGATGGGGGGAACCTGGCTCTGCAGGGCACCACTGCTCACAGCCAGAGTATTCCTCTGGTGAGACTGGCAGAGGTGGACACCAGCTGATGATCAGCAAGGCAGCGCTTCTTGTCCCCCAGAAGGACAGTGTTGGCCAGGCACTGTGATGTGTCACCAGAAAGATGACACATGGATGCAAAATAGCACTGGCAGGGGCAAAGCATCTTCAGCTCCCAGGCACTGCAGCCCCCATTGTCCAGCCCACCAGTGAGAGACCCCTCCATCCCAGAGACTCTCCCCAGGACTGGATTTCTCTGCCAGCCACTCTGATGTTTCTCTCTCTCTTCCCTTCTCTCCACACAACCTCCTTACACCCCCATGTGTATTAAATAACTATTGCAGTCATACCAGCGTACCAGGTATGTCTGTGCACCTCCAAATCTCCTTCATAGATAAAGTCCCCTCCCATTTCTGCTTGTTCTGTGTGTTTTGATGTAAAAATATGCTGAGTGGGTGTATAACTTATTACATGTGTAGGAAACACAGGGAAGGAAGACTTGAGGTTCCACCAAAATAATAGAGAGGGACAAGGCTCCTTGCCTGGCTTTGCTCTTGAGGCCCTATTTAATTATGATCTGCCTCTGTTTAGATAAGAGACCTTCTCCAAATGACTTCTGACATCCAGGAGACCATTTCTGCAGCAACAAGTCACTGCTTGCACGCAGCCCATGGCTGAAAAATGCCCTTGATATTACAGAAGTGGTAGCATGTTTAATGGATTCAAACAAATAGGAAAGCCCAGGAGCTCATGTGGCAACATCTGAGCCCTGTACTAAGAGGTGCAGAGACCTTACGGCAAGGCTAAATATAGGTCTCACAAACCAGAACAACAGAACTTTTACTGAGAAAGATTATCAAGCCCTGGAGGAAACTATACGATATAAAGCTTAGATTTAAAATAAATGTGAAATGAGTTGGTGGATTCGGGACCAGTTCCTTATGGGAAAGCTTTCACGTCAGAAAAATCACTTGGTGAAATGCACTTTTTAATTAGGAGTTTCAGCAAGGAGCCAGGAGGACTGAAGGGGTGCTGGAGCCTCACTTCTCACCTTGTCACCTCATCCTTTGCAAGGACAGCTGGGATCAGGAGAGGGGTCCCAGGCTGGAGAGGAGCCCTGTTTGTTCTCCTCATGACTCCCCATCACCATGTACTTTAACATCCCAAAGACAACACCGAGGGCAGCAAGTGCTGAATCCTGGCAAGAAATCCATAGCCTGGGCATGGGCACAGAACAGGTGTCAGTGGTTCCCTGCACACCAATCCCTCTTTCTCTACCTGCTGGAGGCGACCAAAACAGCTTTCAAGTACCAAGGTCCTGAATGCAGCACCCTTGCTGCAGTGCCCAGGTAGGGAGGCTGGATCCTGCCCACCAAGGCACACCATGGCACTGTCATGTCCTCACCCTGCTCTCCTTCAGCCAGCCAAAGGGATGCAGATCAAAAAAAAAAAAAAGACCAAGTTGTTTTTTCTTCTCCCTCTTTCTTTCCTCACTTCGTATCACACTGTAATTCTGTACTTTGCAATTAAACTGTGCCTTTATGTCTCCTTTTCTCAATGAGTTAATGGAAATGATTTTTGCTCCAAGGTGGAGCATGAAAGTCTCACTCTGTGCTGAGATTGAGAGCAAGATGCAGGACCTACGAAGCACAGAAGCTCCTGCTTCCCTGGGGAGTGATGGGTTGAATCAGATTCCTGAGCCCCTCCGAGCATCTGAGCGTCAAGTTTCAATTTTCAGCTCCATTTTCATCTCCCTCTCCTCCTTGCAAAGTCTGTGCAACAGCAGTGGGAGGTTACAAATAGAGCAAGGCAGCTTTTCTGCTGCATCTCGCTCGTGTGATCCGTGGGCACACACGTGCGTGTGCTGGATCCTCCCTCCACAGGCACTTCAAGACTTTCCCAACGTATCCATGGAGTGGTGGCCACACATCTTTCCCGGTCTGCAGCTCCCTCCTCAGCCCTTTGCTGGAGCTGAGGACACAGGCAGCACCACATGCATCTGCACTGAGATTAACCCTGCAGTGCCAGGGACAACAATTTGTATTTCCTCATCCAGAATTTATTGCCTGGGAAGGCTGCCAGGTCAGCTCTGCCAAGACAGAGGCTTCAGTGGGAGGCTTTGCTTGCTACAGGAGTGATGGGGCACAGACATCACCACCCTTTACCTGCCCAAGGAGATACTGTTCCTGCCTCTCTGTCCCCTCCTGAAGTGCTGGATCACAAATACATGCTTGTTGGGTTGGGGACACAGGGACCAAGAGGAGGGATGATGGGAGGTGATCTCATTTAGTCTGCTTGAGAGGAGGTCTAGGGCTGAGTTAACAGTGTCTAAAAATTACCTGGAGGGCAGGTAAGGCAACAAAGGCAACGGAGCCAAAATCTCCTTGGTGGGACATAACACAGGGCAGCGGCCCTTTAGTGCAGCTTGGGATGCTGAGGGTGGACATCCAGATGATCTTCCTTTCCTGGGAGGTGGTGTGTCCTTAGGAGAGCACACATTCATTGTTGGGGGGTTAACGAGGCTGAGCCCAGTGAGGGTCTGGTCATCCTGACCTAGTGCTGATGATGGTCATGGTGCAAGCAGGTACTGGCCAGGAGCACCCCAGGGCTCCCATTCCTCTACCACTTCTAGCATCCTGAGGCTCTGGGATATATGAGCTCTAACCAGTCTGGCATGGCTGTTTCTGAGCCCCTAACTGGGGGGAAAATGCTGGCTGCCTGTGACACAAGACAGAGCACTTAACCCCAGCCGTTCTCCTTCCAGATGTCGTTTCTTCATTCAGGGAAACAGTGGGGACCAGAGTGAGGGTCCCAGAGCCACTTCAGAGCAGAAGTTCTGCACATCCATCCTGCTTCCTCAGGCTGGAGATGGCCAGAGAGCCAGCAGGACCTGTGGCTGTGATCTGGGGAAGAGTAGTCTCTCTCAAGTCCCCTACTAAGCCCGTTCCTCCACCACATTCCCTGGGTGGAGTGAGAGAGGAGGTGGGATGGGGGGGAGGTCCCTTCAGTTTCAGTGAGAAATGCCTGATGGCAAAGGCTTGATCAAATAGTTGTTTTAGTAAGGCAGAATAAAAAGAGAAATATTAAGTGCAGTAAGTCTTATGCCCCTTCAGATGCAGGGCACCCTGTGTTTGTACCATCGGATGGACCCAGGATGGATTTTCCCCTGGTGCTGCACATATCACTCTCCTGGAGAGAAGTTCTTCGTTTTTGGTCCCTCAAGCTATTATTTATCCTTCCTTTTATTCTATCTTATTAAAGCAGCTGTTTTCATTATGCCATTTTCTGTCAGGCCTTACCTACTGAGATGCAAAACTAACTCCCTCTTCCACACCACTATCTGCCCTCCGGTGTGGAATGAGGATTGCCTGGAAGATGCTGGATCCCCTTCCTAGCCCCCAGCACTGCTTTCAGCAGAACAGGGGTCTGCAGCTGCTGTTCTGGCTGCAAGACTGTCCCACAACCCTCTGGCAAAGCCAGTTTGCTAATGGTCCTGTTTTGTAAACAGTTTTCTTCTCTAACACAACCCGGGTGCTTCGCACGCCAGTCTCTTTCCTGCTCCATCCAGACCTTGTGGGATCCAAGCGCTGTGTCTCCCCACCTCAGCCACATGGTATTTGCTGAGCAGCTGTAAAACAATTAATTGAATTTAATTATTGAGAGGATGTTCATGTTTCCTGCACATTTACAAACCACGTTATCTCAATCACACCAGGGCTGGTCTATAATTCTCTTTCTAATGAGTTCCCAAAATATTCCTGTCAGCAATATCCTCAAACTAACCCTTCTATCTAGGCACACTGTGAGAGGCTGAAAGCACCCTAATGGTCCCTGGGGAGGCAGAAGAACTTTTTGCTGTGCTGGGTGCATTCCATATTGGCTCCAGGCAGTAGGATTTAGGGGAACTGTGGTTTTCTCCTCCTCCTGGACTGATTCAGTGAACTGTTTTCTTTGTCCTGTCCACTGCAGAGCTATTGCACAGCTCCAGCTTGGACTTGGTGGTCTAAAAGAAGACAGCCTTGGACCCCACAGCTGATCCAAGCTCACTGAGGTGATGGGGAAGCTTCCAGGGCAGAGAATGGTCATCACCTCTCTAGGACTGGGGCACAAAAATGTCCCCTGCTCTTACACCAAGAATCAGCTCAGCAAATGCCACCCTCTCTATCCCCATCCAACAAATGGCTCACCAAGCCAGAGTAGACTCTGCACTGTGAGAAACCAGAGTATCAAAAAATTCAGTACCTTCACAGAGTTTTTCCTATGGCATCTTGCAGGGAAAGGTAAAAAGATATTGCCTCCATGCTAACGGTCTGCATTAGGGCCTAAGAAGTATTCAATCAAACACAGCTCAGCAAAAGCCAAAACACTGAGATAAATTATGGGAAAACTTTTTCGAGCTGGTAGTCTCCAGCTATGTCATGGAGAGCAGGCATTCCAGGTTTTCAAACCCCAGCCAGGCCTCAGAAGGAAAGGAAGGAATCCCACCAGCTCCTGGGGCCACGATGATGCTCCAGCACATACCCCTAGAGCAGCTCTGAAAGAGATGCAAGCAAACATCAAATAATTAATAAATAAACTTAGATACTTTGAGACGTTTCCTTGGTACAGGACAACATCTCAATGGTGCCCATGGGAAGTCGGTCATAGATGAAGAATGGAGGACCTCACTCTGTGTCTGACTCTTCCTTGTCACAGCACCCATGTTGGGCTCATGGGACCCATAAGCTGGAGCTCTTACCACCTCAGGGCTGGTAGGTATCAAGCTCATCACCTTGTGAATGACAAGACACTCTTCTGCCTTAGATAACCCCCTCATCACAGTCCCTTTTCTTCTTAGTGAAGCTTCAAGTGAGAAGCCAAGTTGGCTCTTCTCTTCCTCCAGGTCCAGAAACCGACAGACCTTTAAAGAGTGGTATCACACCTACCTTCCATAAGTGGCAGCCCCTCTCACCTCTTACAGGAGGATTGCAGAGCTGGTCCATGCCTCCATCTATCAACATGGTTGAGATCTTCCTTCTCCTTGAAGGACAGCTGTGACTTCTACCAGGGAAGACACTGCAGTGTGGTTTAAAGAACAGCTTTATTCCCACCTGGCAAACACTGGGGTCCAGTGGATGCCTCCTCCTGGGTGTGGGGCAGGACAGCTGGCTGGGCCACTGCCGGACTGGGCAATAGGCCGTGTTGCAATACCTGAAGGATGGCTTCGAACACTCATCCTTTTATCCCCACTCCACAAAATCATACTTGGAGATCATCTCGTGTCTTCTCTAATCAGGCTTTTTTTGCCACCATGGCCAGTTGCTGTGAACAGCACATAAAGAGATGCCTTCATTGTTCTCATGTTTGCATAATGAGAAGGTTAGAAGTTACAAGCTATAAATTTTTCTGGACAAAAGCTCCCACATTCTCCAAGCCAGACTGAGGAACATCTGTGTGAATAGATTTGTTTACAGTAAACCAAGTGTTGTCATCTCAGGGATCCAACCAAATTCTTCTTCTGATGACTGTGACTGTTGAAGAACATCAGCACCACCTCCACTGACCCCGGGCAGAGCAGTGGGTGCCCTTCTCGGGTCTCTGCTCATCCCACAGGACTGCAGGGTACATGTCCCATCTGAGGGTTCCCTCTGCTGAAGAAAGAACAAGCTCATGGGACACATCATGTCTCTCAGACAGAGCAAAACTGAACACCATGGAAACTCAGACCCAGCTTCAGGAGTTGTGCAATTCTTCTTAGAAGGCAGCTTAATGCAGGAAACACAGAAACCATTTGGTACCAGGGCTGAAAGATGCCAGAGGCATGCAATTGCTTTGGCTCTTGCCTAGTAATTTCTCTCTTTCTCCTCTGCTGTCACAACTAAGAAGGAGCTGTGGCCAGTGACACCAGCCTGCCATCATTCTGGGGTCTCTTCCCCCAGGGCTCCAGGTCAGGCACCTCCAGGATCCCCAGGCTTCTCTTGGATCCATGGAACAGCCAGGCCACAGGGCACTGTTCATATGGGCAAATATAACCTGAGGAAGACCCTGGCAGAGCAAGCAGGGAGAGAGACAGCAGCTCTGGCATGTGCCCTGCAAGGGCGTAATTCACTGTTGGTGCTCAGAGGCTGGTCCACACTCCAAATTAGGACTGTCTGCCTGCTCTGACAAGGCAGGAAGCTGGTGCTTCTCCTCTGAAAAGGGAACACCAGGAAAATGAGAGAGATGGGAACTCCCTCCAGTGCTTTGAGACCTCGGAGACAGGAGGAGATCCTACTCCCCAGGGCAGGGGACATGGGCTCCCTCCTGCCAGCATCACCTCCAAGTTTCTCAGCTCCTCTCTGCACCCAGGTGCCCAGCACTGCACTGGTCCAAAGGCACCCAGCAGCCACCCAGGGCTGTGTTCCTCAGCCAGAGCTGCCACAGCGCCCTGGCTCCCCTCTGACAGTGCCCAAATTGCCACACCAGATATCCAGGTGCCTCCAGTTGCTGCTCCCTGCAGCTCCAGGAAAATAAACAACTGCTCTTTCCCCTTTTCCTTGCAGCCAATTTGCTGCTCAGACAGCTCTGCCCTTCAGCGGTTCACCTGCCCCCGGGAAAACCACTTGGGTTTCCAGTCTGGGGTGGGATTTGAAGGAGCCAGAAGGTTCCCCCTGGCCCTCATGGGTCACTGGCCCTCACTCCAAGGTGTGCAGATCCTTACCAAGGGGCAGAGGAAAGGACACGAGAGGCAGGGACAGCACTAGACGTTCAGAAGCAGTCAGCTCATCCTGGCAGTTCTAAACACACAATCTCCTGAAAAAGCCCTTTCCCTGTACCTCAAATGGCAGCAACACCTCACAACGGAAGTATTTCCAGGACTAGATGCCCCTCTCTGGAAGAACAATGACAAACCTCCATGAGAAGCTTTGAAGAGGGCAATTTGTGCCTTGTGGATCTGCACAGCAGCCCCCATCCTCCCTGGAGAGCCCAGACCTGCTTCCAGGGTAATTCCCTGCTCAGCCTCAGCACCAGGGCAGCCCTGCAAAGCACAGGGGATGAACCATTTCAGAACAAGCTTGGACCAGAGCCATGGCTGGACTGACTGCCTGCAAGCCAGAGAGGGGCCAAGAGCAGAACAGGGGTTTGTAAACACCTCCCCAAGGTACCTGAACTGCAAGAGGAGCTGTGGAAATGCCTTTGGCTCCTTCCTGTTCATCTCTGGCTGGGCTCCACAAGAGCTGTCAGGGCATGTTTGTATCCATTTATTTTAGAATTGGGAAGGAGGGGAGCTAGAAGTCTTTAAATTAAGCTCCAGTGCCCCTGCTCTCCTCCAGGTAGGTATTTTTCTATTCCTGGATTTATGTAGCATCCTTTTAAATTACTGCTGTGGATATCAGCTGTACCTGCAGGGCTGCCTTCACTCACACACATATGCCCCCAGGATCCAAAAGGCAGGTTCTGAGCTTCTGCAATGAGCTAGAACACTGCTAGAACAAGCCTTGAGTATACCCATTAGCCTTGTGGCTGCAGTTTACCATCGAAGGCATAAAAGATTCAAAACCTCTACCAGTAACATCACTAGCTGAGTGCAGGGTGCAGGGGGACCACTATCTAGATGCAGCAAGAGGTTCCACCACAAGGGCATCAGCTGCTTACAATCCAGTAATGGATCTGAGCACTTGTCTGTTCTGCATGGCCCAATCTGCACAGTTGGAGTTTAACCTTTGTTGTGTGAGTTTTGGGAAAGTTTTCCTTTCAGAGCCACATAAACCAAACCCCACAGAGGATGGGGTTGGGAATGGGGAGCCAGGACTGTGAGTGCTGGTTGTGGCTGGGGTAGAGCTAATTTTCTTCACAGGCTGTGCTTTGGGTTTGTGCTGAAAACATGGGTGATAACATAGAGATGTTTTTGTTACTGCTGAGCAGGGCTTACGCAAAGCCAAGGCCTTTTCTGCTTCTCTGCTTCAGTGAGCAGGCTGGGGTGCACAAGGAGTTTGGAGGGAACACAGCCAGGACAGCTGACCCCAGATAACCCAAGAGCAACCCCAGGCCATACAGGGTCATGCTCAGCATATAAAGTAGGGATGGGGTGTTTTCTGCCTTCCCAAGTCACTCTTACACACGATGGAGCCCTGCTGTGTCCAGCTGGATGGATGAACACCTGCCCTGCCCATGGGAAGTGGGGAATGGATTCCTTGTTTTACTTTGCTTGTGCATGCAGCTTTTGCTTTCTCTATTAAGATGTCTTAATCTCAGCCCCTGGATTTTCTCACTTTTACCATTCCAGTTCTCTCCCCCAACCCATCAGAGGGGAGTGAATGAGCAGCTGGTGGTGCTGAGCTGCCCTCTGGGGTAAAACCACAGCACTGTTCCATGCTGGCAGCAGCCAGCAGACCTGAGAGCTGAGGACTCACCATGTCCTTGCAGAGTAGCAACAGTCAGGTTAGCATCTTGAGAGAGAAATTTCTCTTTTGGGGAAAAAACAAGCCAAAGCATCCTTTTCTTGGATACAAAACTGTGATTTGTTCTAAATCTCATTTACAAACTGCAATTGGTTCTGTACCTTCATTCTTATCCTTACAAATGTTTGGGGTTTTTTTGGCCCAAGACGGAAGTAGTCAGCCCATTTCACCCCAGCTCTGTGAGTGACCTTGCTCCCTCTGAACAAGGTGGGGTTCATGGAGGGTTGGTTCATTGAGGTCATCTGGGATCTTCCCAGTGAGCCAGGGCTGTTGATAAATGATGGAGAGTGGCTTGGTGAGCTCTTCCTTCAGCTACCTCAACACCCTAGGATGGATCCCATCTGGTCCCATAGACTTGTGAGGATCCAAGTGGCTCAGCAGGTCACTAACTTCTTCCTCCAGGATTACAGGGGGGGCTATTTGGCTCCCTGTCTCTATCAACCCAGTTTTCCTGAGAACAACCCATCTTATCGTTGAAAACTGAGACAAAGAAGGTGTTAAGTACCACAGCCTTCTCCTCCTCTTTACTGCCCAGAATTACCCTGATAAACCCAGTTGCCCTAAGAGAGTATTTTGGCTGGTACTTGGAGAAGAAAGATATCACGTGAGGGATACATGGGCTGCTGAGAAGATATGTCTCTAGCAGCAGACAATGCCACCAACACTGGGACCCAGATGATGGGCTTTATTGACAGCTGTCTTCTACATTTGCTGTGTGTATGAGCACACCTTTGAAAAGCAAGGAGGGATGGAAGTGGGGAAGCTGCCCTGCTTTAGTTTTGGACCCCCAAGGGCTCTAACCTCTACTTCTCCACTGGCTTGAGTGTGGCATCACACTGGGAACGTGCCAGATAGGAGCTGGGAGAGGCAGTTTCTCAGCAGGGAGATGGGAAGCAGTGTGTGGAGACAGCATTCCCCACGAGGAAGAGACTCCCAACCAGGAAACATTCCACCACTCAGGACAAAGTGGAAGGGCTGGGAAGTGCTAGAAAGTAAACCATAGACTCACGGCAGTGATGGGGCCTGAAATGTTCAATGGAGAGCCAACAGGACAAATCTCGCTACCTCAGCATTCCTGGAGGATGAGGTAGCTCTGTGGGGAGCTTGGCCACAGGTAACCCATGGGGCACAGAGGTGCTTTGGGCTGATATCTGGGTACCGTCCTGAGTTTACAGGGAGAAAGGGTGGGTGAGAGGATAGGTTTGCAAGGCTCTCAGCAGGTTGTCTGAATGCTGCAGAAGGCTATTCCAGCAGAGGGGCATATGAAGGACATGTCCAAAGATTGTAAAAGATCTAGTTCCTGAGTTGAGAATTGCCAACATCCTTACATGATTTTTAAGGCAAGGGAGTTTAAAGTATTCTGTGTAAGAATCGCAGCCTGTAAGAAGGTGCATTGGGGAGGGACTGAGTCTTAACCTCAAAAAAGAGAAGTTACAAATGGCCAGAAAGCTCCCCTGGCTGGAGGAGGTATGGAGGTTTGTCTGGCCAAGGCACGCTCATACCTGGGAGTCTCCAGTGCCGAGACTGCTCTCCACATGGTGTGGAGAGCACTGCCTTCTCCCATCCCATTCTCTTCTGGAAACCTGCACTGGCTGGACTACTCTCAGACACATTAGTGACCCCACTTGGTGTGATCCAAGAGATTTTGCAAATTAATGGCAGGATAAATCAGGTATTCTGGCACAGGAGTGGGATGCCCCTCTATCAGACAGGGCTGGGAAAGCCAGAAGGCTGCAGACAATGCCTGTCAGTGCTTTATAAAGCACACTTGTCAAAAACATGCTTTGAGGGGTTGGATTCACAGCCAACAAACTCCAGCATGTCGATAAGTCCAGAAAAAAAAAGCAAGACCAGAGAGGATGTCAACTGCCTTGCTGTACAAGCCAAGGACCTGGAGTCATGGCTGTAGGAAATCCGGACACAGCTCTGGAGTCACCAGCAAGGCAGCATGAAAACAACAGGAATCAAACAGCAAAAAGGCAAGAGTGCTGTCATCCTAATAAAAGGACGAGTCAGCTGGTCACCAGGAGCCAGAGCAGCTGTCCCACTGAGCCAACTATGCCCATCTTCCTGGACAGCCATGGGGATGGAGCATGGGTGGGGCATGGGAAGAGGGAGGGAAGCAAAAGGCCAGCCAGGCATCACACAACTTTGACTGGAGGCAAAGCAGCCAGCTGGATACTGGAAGACAGGCAGTCACACACAGGGGTGACACAGCCTTTGCTAACTGCTGCATACAATGCTGGGCTCTGCTCCTTACTCCCCCTTAGGAGACGAGGAGCAGAAAGCCCTGGTTTTATAAATTCTTCTCACTTAAAACCTGCAAGATTAGAATTTGGTGGCCACTGATTGCTAGTTTTCAACAGAACAGCAGCCAGCACTTACTGGATTACGTGGAGAGCTGGAGACCCATGCTTCCCTCTGACTTCACTGGGAACCAAGAACTGGGAAGGATCCTCACTCTCTGCAGGTGATGACACTGCGGAGTCCTCCATGGTCAGAAAGAGAGAGAACCAATGAGGTTCTCTCTCCAACGAGGGGGAAGCCATTTCGCCAAGAAAAGAGTATCAGGGAGATTTGCAGGCCAGTCAAGAGAGAAGAGAAAGCACGCTGGAATTGGAACAAGTCATCATGAAAGCAATCCCAAATTTAATTCACTTGGATGGGACTTCACGTAGTGCTTAGAAGAATTACCACTTTATCTTTGCAGACACAAGAAGCAAGAACTTGTTCTGCCATTGTGCAGTCACTGATTCCTCTTTTTTTCTCTTTTTTTTTTTTTTTTAAGAGTAAGCAAAAGATGCATCTTTACAGCTCACCATGGAAACTGCTGTTGTGGACAAGGGATGGTTGGTATGTCCTCAGGGTGTCACTCTCTAGCAGGTGGCCAGAAAGACACAAACTTTATACCCAGGTTCAGTCTGGATCCAGCTGTGCCCCACTCTGGAACACCTGGAATCCAGGCTCCCTGGCAGGGTGACTCCTCAGGCACTGACCCGCCAGTATCCCAGAAGAGGAATCCCTGCCTCGGTGCTCACCCAAAACAGACCATCAAAGGAACCAGAGTTGTTTTTTTTGGAGAGAAGCGGTTCCAACTGGAGGGCTGCAGTTATCCATGGCCAAGCTTTCCCATTGTTATTTTACAGTTGCTTGATGTTCTGAAAGATATTTAGAAAAATGACTTTAACTGTCCTGTGCCAAACTGGGTGAGGGTGAAAAAAAAAATGAAATTTGGCAGAGATGTTATTCATTCAGCATGTAGCTTGGATGACGTCCAGTGACTAACACAGGAGTTTTAACTGATCTGGGAGACTAAAAACCATTCACAAATAATTTGATTTAGGGTCACTGTGATTTCTTTTTATAAATAATTTTCATTGAGAAGTATTTTTTTTAATTAGGATCGACAGATCCTAATAGCAGCTCTATTGTGTGCACCGTCCATCGTTCCCGTCTTCCTAAATGACTTACACATGTTGTGTGCTAGTTTCTTGTTCGCTGCACACGATGGGGCTTGTTCACGGGGTAACCAACCCCTCACGACAGTGGATGAGCTATGCTGAACTCCTCGCTCCAAAGGGACGGCTCTGAGGGGGACCCACGTGGAAAGCAAAGGAAGCTTTCACCATCCTGTTATGCGCTCTGCTTCAGGAGCTGGTCTAAGCCTTTGCACAGCTCCAGACATCCCCCCACAGCTCTAACTGCCTACTGATTGATCTGGCTCTGAGAGACGGCAACAGCAACTTTGCTTTGATTGCTTTAGTGCTCCAAGTCCCCTCACAGTGCAGGAAGTTCTCTGAACCAGAATACGCTCCCTTTTCCATGGTGAGAGTGCTGGACAAGGACAGGATCAAGGCAAATACCTGACACAATGTGGCAAAAAGCCTAAACTCAGTCGCCTCCTAATCCAGCAAATCGCCCAACTCAGCCTGAATAGATCTGGGAAGACTGCAGGAGAATTTGGACAGAAGAACGACTCAGCGACTCAAATGAATCTTTCTTGGCAACATCATCCGTGTGTGACAGCCTTTTCTTTGACTTGCACAATAACAATTGCAGTCCAGCCACTTCGGTTACTAATCTTATCTGTTGTTTGAATGGCTCTTAGCTTCCCTCCTGTTGATTATAAATGTTTGTACAAGTTCTTGGAGTCAGTAGAGTTGTTGTTTCATAGCTGAATAACAGGCTTGGGCTCCAAACTTGGAGATGCTCACTGTAATGATCAGATATGTTCTTAAAAGCCCACTGAATTGGATTTCAAAACAAAAGGCCCATTGATCTTAAGCCTGAAATCCCAGCTACAACTCTGAAAAACATTTTCCCTTGTCTTTCTGAGGAACTGAAACTGGTGTGATAAACATGACTACAACAGCCAGAGAAAGGAGGATTTCTCTTATGAGAGGAAAGTACCAAAAGTTTTTCTTATTGAGGTTATCAGAAGAGGGCTGAAGGGGATATAATTGCTACGGAGAGACATGTGGAAGGGGAGAAAACATGAGAAAATCTTGTGAAATCTCCAAGCCAAGAGCTATGTGACTGGGGATGTAAAGATCTCTGATTTTCAGAGCAGAGGTCTGGGATGGGTTTCAGCAGAACCCACAGAAGCAGCCCCAGTGTGCAGCCTGATAACCATGCGGGAGACACTGATATGACTGCAACAGGCAGGAAGAGCAGCATGTGACCCAGGAGCTCCCTGCAAGATCCCATCCAGTCTTTGGCCTTCACTGCCTGGACAAGGCATGAAGAGACTCCCCTGGTCCCTGCATTTATTCATCACCTTGGTCCATCCAGTTTAGCACCTCACCTCATCCAGCATCCATCCCAGGCTCACCTCGGCCACATGATCTTGTTTTAGCACTGGGCAGACTGATGCATGTCCCTGTGGCACTGCCATGGCCAGACGCCCAGGATGGGCTGCTGTGGAAGAGCTCCCACTGAAACTGGGAAAAAAAAAAAACCACCTTTTTTTTTGCTTTGTTGTGTTTTCTTAAATAACAAATGCTGCATTCAAGCCAAATTCTGGGTCTAAACCAGAGCATCAAGTAGGTGCTCTAACTTCCTACACAGAATGGTGCTGGGCAAGCAGAGACCCACCAACGCAGTCTTACCAAACCACGAATGTTGGCAGGTTGTTCCCGGGGTTGCTGGTATCCACCCCGAGCATATCCAGTCTTGAAACAGTAACACTGGACTGTGCTGGGATTAAAAAATAACCTCTTGTTGCTGCCTACCATTATCAGCACCAGCGTTTCTCACCCCACCCCAGTCAGAGACAGACCAGCCATGCCATTCCAGGGTTTTCACCAAACACAATTCCTTAGCATTTATGCATTTCCCAGCTCTACCACATGGCTCAAGCAGTAGTTTATCCATAAGAATACCTGGTGGCAGTAGCAAGAGGTGGCATGGATAGGCCACAGTTAAGGCTGTTTAATGTCATTTGCCTTCAGGATAAAAAGAGCAAGTCAAGACAGACAGGTTGCCAGAGTTCCAGCCCGCAGCCTGCCACGGGTGCAGTGAAGTTCCCACACTGGGGACCCCATGGGACAGTTTGGGTGGGCTGAAAATCAAACACAGCATCTGTGAGACCCGAGCACTCCGGGTTTACCTGCGGCCGACAGCTGGCAGGCTGCAGCTCAGCCAGCTCCGAAATATTGTTTCTGTGGTAAAATGAAACTGTTTCTCTATTTAGTTTTTTTTATTACCCAGAGTCGCTATCACCGAGGCTTTAACCACAGCCACGCGGCAGGCTGGGGGTACCTCCCAAGATATCTGAGCATCCTCTAAGCCTCAATTCAATCCCTGTCTCTTTGATAAAGCATATATGTGCCAAACACATCCTGTAGGCCACCCCAAAATTCACCTCATTCCTTGTGTAATGCTTACAGGCTGTTTAGGTTGCTTGAGGTAGATCAGTGCCCTCCACAGCTGTCCTGGAAGCAGCAGGCAAACTTTTATTCAAAGCAATCCTGCCACTTTGCTTCTTGACCTGCAGCACCAGGTGAAAATGTCCTTACTTGGGCTATTGCCGGCTTTGGATGGGGGTTTGGAAACAAGGACTAGAAGCTAAAGCATCTCCTCCAAACCCCACCACCAAACCATCAAAATCCACCACGAAACCATCAAAACCCACCTTTCAACCTAAAAAAACGCCATTTCCAAAGTCCACCTCCAAACCTCCACAACAAGGTCTAGAAGCTAAAGAATGTCCTCCAAAACCCACCTCCAAAACCTACCTCCAAACCCCACCTCCAAATCCCGGCGACGGGGGATGCTTGCTGTGTGTCCCAGTTCCCATCCCCGCTGCGCTCCCGGGGTGCTCCCCTACCCCGCGCCGCGCCAGAGGTCTATTAATTAACTTCATTACCAACCCCGGCTAAATACACATCCCACCCGCGGAGCCCGGTACCCCACCCGGGCGGAGGAGGCCGGCTAGCCCTTGGTTAGCCGGTCAGACCCCACGGTTCCCTGCGGGGAGCCCGAACCCGGCGGCGCTCCCCGATCCCGCCAGCGGCGTGCGGGGTGCGGGGAGCGCGGTGAACCCGGGGGCTGCTGTCGGGGCCGGGAGGGCGCCGGTGCTGCGGGAGCGGGGCTCGGACGGGAGCAGAGGCTCGGACGAGAGTGGGGCTCGGATGGGAGCAGAGGCTCGGACGAGAGCGGGGCTCGGACGGGAGCAGAGGCTCGGACGAGAG
>VWZF01005257.1:0-19101 GCA_013396755.1 Sclerurus mexicanus
GTCTTCCATCATCCCAACATCACGTGAATCAGAGCTTGTCAGTTTAGCAGTTCAGCTATCTGGGAAGCATCATTTCCACAGACGGTAAGATTGCCAAAGAGATAAACAACAGGTTAGCAAAGGCATACAGATCTTTCAGAAAACTCCATAAAAGAATCTGGCTCAATAAACACCTGTAGAAAAATACAAAGATTAGTGTCTACAGAGCTGTTGCACTGTCTACTCTTCTATATGGGTCTGAATCATGGGTCATCTACCACCACCACCTGTGACTCCTCGAACGCTTCCATCAACGTTTCCTCTGTACAATCCTAAACATTCACTGGTCTGATTATGTGACAAACGTGTCTGTCCTTGAACAGGCAGAGATCATCAGTATTGAGGCCATGCTGCTGAAAATGCAGCTGCGCTGGGCAGGGCAAATCTCCAGGATGGAGAATCACCGTCTCCCTAAGACTGTGCTCTATGGTGAACTCGCCACCGGCTGCCACAAGAGAGGAGCCCCAAAGAGGAGATACAAGGACTCCCTGAAACAACACCTCAGCCTTGGCCATATTGACTACCATCAATGGTCCACTCTGGCCTCCAATCAGGAGAAATGGAGACACGCCATCCACAATGCTGCTGCTTCCTTTGAGAATGCACACAGAATCAGTCTTGAGGAAAAAAGAATGCAGGAGGAACTGTGTCTCGCCAGTAGTGCCGATGGACACTTTCCACTGTGCCTTTTGCTATCGGTCTTGCCTATCTCGCATTTGCCTTTTTAGCCATCAGTGTGCTTGTAGCAAGCATGGGTAGAGTCCCTCCCAAATCTTCGTTCATGAAGCCTAGCCATGATGATGATAGAACAAATACGAGGAAAAAGGTATTTTACTTGATGACCCGAGCTATAAAAGAACATAGTCTGCATGTCCTGAGAAGCTGAAGAAAATTCAGCAGAACATACAGAATCAGTGAGAAGGCCTGAGCAGAACAAGACAGAAACTGAAATCCATGAGATTCAGGTCATAAAAATATATCTAAGAAAGTTTATACAAAGACTTAGATTTCCCTGGATTTAGAAGGGAAACAAAATTACATATGCTCTGTAGCATATCTGTTCTGTTAGTTTTCAGGGTCCTAGAGCCTTCCAATGTAAGTAGTTTGGTGGGTATGCAGAGGGGCACTAGTATCTGTGATGTTCTCATGCTCTTCCCCTAAATGCATTGTGATGATCTCTTTCTCTGATATTGCTGGAATTGTCTTGATTCTGAGGACTCAGCTCTCCATGACTATAATTACTAACTCCCGAGAACAGTGATAAATTGCACTTTCTGAGCTTTACACATGAATTTCTTTTCTTCTTGACTTCTCGCTGCCTGCAAATTCTCAGTTATTTCCTGGAGATATGCCTGGCATTTGAAAGTCTAGTTTTTAATGCTAATACATTTGTTTCTGATCACAAACTCCAATATCAATCAAATCTTCTAGGTGGATGCAATGTTTCAATGTCTCATGGAATGCAGCTTATTTTTATACTCCCTTTAATCCATTTAATGAAACCAAGCAGCAAAGTAATGGAAAGTCTTTTCAGGTGCAATGGAAGTTGTCAAACATCTGTTCACTCTCCTCAATACACATTTTATTAAAATATGTCTTACCTTCATGATATGTCTAAATGTCTCCTTAAAAACCTTTTCAGACGGTACCCTGAATCAGTAAAAATTCAGAATTCAGTAAAATTATGTCACATGTGCAGTAACTATAAGGTATAGCTAAAAAGTCCTGAGATGGCACATACACATTAAGCTTTCTAGATACAATTTGAACTTGTGCAAGAGTTGCTCCGTAGAGAGCTCAGAAAAGTGCTACCACTATTAGCAATAGAATCACATTACTGCATTTGCATGCATAGCAGATTTTCAAGTCCTTGATTATATTCTGTTTGAAATTTCTGAAGCATTAGGATAAAAGGGAGGGGGAAAACATAGGTGCGTGAATGCTCATAGGGACAGGGAAAGATGTTACAGGTACAAGAAGTACCAGAATGAGAGTAAAAAAATGCACATAGCAGTATTACATTTTTAGGGTCCTTTCACCATCCCTGTCAAATCTAGTCCCAAACAGATCTGGGTTTTTTTCACTCTTCCCTTAGTATTATAGAATGAGACAGACGTTTTTTCTCCCTATTGGGCTCTTTCAGCCTTTTTTCTCTCATTGGTAGGGCATTTTAAAATTTCACAGCACTTTCTAACCAGATTATTTTTTGTTGACTCTATTCTTGTTTTCAAATTCTGGTTTTTGCTTTTTTATTATAGAATTAAAATGCTTCTGTATCTCATGCTTTCCTGACAAATAGATAATCAGTTTCACTACCTAACCCAAAAGAAAAAAAAATAAATCCTGTATTCCCCATCAAATGAATGCAAGCTTACTGTATAAAAAAAAAAAACACAAAACCTCAAACAGTATTAATATTTTCATTAAAAGATACATAAAATTCACTCACATAAAAAATGTGAGTGAATAAAAAAATCTACATATTTGCATTGTTTTCCAATATGTCTTTCAGTTTTTAATCTCTATTTCCTCCATGAATATCAAGATTCAATATAATCTAATGTTCTATCATTACCTTTTAATAGCTAGAATAGTGCCTAGGGCTTAATCTTAATTCACAGTGCATCAATAAAAATGTGATAAGCATCTTTTCCTTGGTAAATAAATTTTCTTTGAAGGTCAGCTAAATGTTCATAAGGTTAGATTTAGAGCAATGTTTAGCTGTTTTTCAAGGAGTATTCAAATTATAGACTTCTAGGGCTATTTATCAATCTTTGAAGTTAAGACTGCATCAAGGTTTCTCTGTGTGATATGGGTATATCAACACAACTGATGATGTTAGAAATCTCACATATAGTCTACCACATAATATAAATGTGCATTGACAAAATTGCACTGACAAAATTATCAAAGTCTTCCCAAACTTCTTACTACTTGTTATTGCTTTGTATGGTGTATAGAGCTGTTATCACAAGAATCATTGATAATATCTGGAAAATGTCAAGATGCTGGTGACATCACTTTTAAGACAAAACTTCCTACAGTGTTTTCTTTCTACTTTCCTGCAAAGAACATTTGCTTTAAGAATAAATACTGTAAAGAAAAATGCTTGAAAGATAATGGAGTGCCATAATTTTTCCTAATAAACTTGCCTTTGATTTGCAGCTATGGAATAACATAATCATATTTAATACCACTGCTTTTTTACTGCACCTATCAAACAGCATGCAAGATCATATAGTTAATAATAATGCAATTAATTAAACTAATTCAAAGCTAAACAACAGTTCTGCTGAATACCTAGAAACAAGTATTTATTTCTAGGGAATTTTTTTCTGGCCACTCGAACAATTCTCTTAACATCCTTGTATAAACTTTACATTTCTGCAAACAGATCTGAAAGTAGCAACCCAAGCTACACACTAAAATCCTGCAGTAGACTGGAATGTTCTCCACCTTTGCCTGCCTGACTCAGTCCTGACTGGCTATCTTTCAAGACTTTCCTCAGAGGAGCAAAGGACTCAGACTTGCCTAAGGTTATGCTACCTGCCACCAGAATTGCAGCTCTGTGGAGACAATGGCCCAGGTTATTTCCAGATGGGGTTAGCGCCAAGTTTTCTTGACAACTCTGCTCCACACTGACAATACAAATTACTGATGCCTTCATGTTCAGCCACTTTTCCTTCCTTTTTGCACCTCAAGCTGATGATTATAGTAGGTTTGGAGCATTTTCATGCTACTGCCTTCCTTGTTTGCTGAACCAAGTTGTCAACAAGCTGACCCTCTGATCTCTTAGCTGATAATCACTATGTCAGCCTAGTTTGCTTTTGGATAGAACTATCACATTGAATTACCAATTCCCTTAGAGAAACTTGTCATTTTCAGCTCTGCCATATAAGAGGTTTGAAGGCCATTAAATGGTAGGAGATTTTAAAAAAAGAAGCCAAGGTAAGTAATACTTTAAAGGTTTTGCAGCTACTTTCATTAGAACTCTTGTGGAAGAGCTAAATCAATAAGTAATATTATACCTAAAGACCCTGTAAAATGTATTACTTTAGAAGTTCAAGTTAACTAGTGGCTTTGTTTCAGTTTTTCTAGTCTAATTTCAGAAAATATTATCATGCTTTACATTCTATTATATTAATTAGCCACAGTAGGAACCCAAAGTCAACATTCTTATTTTTTTAGCATGCAAGTAGGAATTTTAATACACAAGTCACAGTTTGTACCACATAAACAACCATCAGAAGCTACTCAGCAATCAAATTAAAACAACGAAGTTATCAAAGAACTCTCTCCTTTGTTGTCATAATTCTAGATCTTGAAAAACAGAAGATAAATCCCCAGCAAAGACAAAAGCCTATAACATAGTATTTATGATGCATCTATATGATAGTGTATATACATAATAGCATTATTTATGTTAATTTTTCTCTGTGTTTATTAAGAAAGAGAAAAGAACTAACATTTTTCAAACAAATACCATCGCTTGATTCCAGATAGGAAACTACATTATTCACACAATATTTGTGTTGCTTTTATCTAAGAGTTGACTGTGTCACTATGTAATATCAATAGTTGTCTGCCCTGTTAACAGTGAGGAGGAAATTCATTACCTGATATCCTATGTATTATATTACTGTATAAGAAGACGTGAAACTTAATGCAAATTTAATACTATTGATAAAGTTCTCAAGGAAAGAGGAAGGAAAAGTTAAGTATTGTAAAATCTTTTCTATTTGGCTGAGATAGTTCCCACTTTTTGACTTACATTTTCATTACTACTATTAGCAGATAAGGAGGGATGTTATGATTTATAATTTTTGAAATGCAGAGACTTTATTCTTCCCTTCATCAGTTGTCCAGAGGTCCAAATTGGATGTTTGCAAATTAATTTCAATTTGATATACAATCTCAGACAAATGAAGGAAAATGGCACAGATTTTAAATACCTGATCTTCTAGAGACAACAAAAACATTAGATTAATTGACAGATATAGGCTGGCTTAAGTGTAGTTACTTCCTCGCCTAATTCTTCACAAAAGAATGCCTTAAGCTTTAAGTGGATTATAAAATAATAGTTTAGTAGAAATCTTTAAATAAGTACATACAGTAGGATAAAAACCATCTTTATCTTTAGAAAATGATATTATTTTATCTATCTGTTAATTTCATATAAAACAGATATACAAAATGCTTTTCACACCTAAAACTCCAAAATTTTTACTAAAATAAATAAATTCTCCCATAAGTATTTAATTTTGCACTTTAACTGTACCTGGATGCAAACAAATGTCTGCTGTTTCTATGAAAACATATAAACAGAAATTTTACAAAAGCAGCCAAAGGGAAAAAAAGCATTTGAGCACTACCATCATTCTTGAAAAAAGAACATGTTCTCAACTGACATATAAAGAGCTAATAAAGGGCGTGTCTACAAAGCCCAGACATGCAAAAGGCATGACTGAGTCGACTGAATGCAGTTAGAGGTTGGATGTCTTTGGTTTGTTTCCTCTAATCCAGACCATTTAACTAACAAAATTAGAGTATAGTCACATTAAAAAAAAAAAATAACATCACAACAATGAAGGAGCGAAGGAGTAAGTAGACCCTTAAATAGTGAATGCCTGAAGTAATTTACCCCACTAGATGCTTGGGTGTATTAGTGAAAGACGATAGTTCTACATCTGGCTTTAAAAGTACCTTCAATAAGTGTGTTCCGTGCTCTGTAGGCAACATCTAACCAATATTACTCACAGCAGGCTGGGCTTTTATTTTCCATTTGTTCCCTGCACTTTAGCTTGTGCAGTCATTCAGTAGGACTTTTATCCTGAACATTTACTGATATTCTGACTTCAGAAACACAAGTCATCAAACCATATGTGGGCAATTTCATTCTGAAACCACTAGCCCCAGTACATCTATTTTTTTCATAATGATCTGAAAAAACCCTTCAAAATAACATGGACATAGAAAACAATTTTACTAAAACTTTCATCTAAATATTCTAAGTGGATCAATAATGCAAACACTTGATCAAATAGTTACCAACAGAAAGTAAACACAGACCTACTGATTTCAGTAGAAACAGAGATAATAACATTTTCTTGACATATATAATCTCTCTCGCCAAGAGATAGCTAAATGTTTTCATTCTGTTCATAGAATCATATTATACACTGGAGCCTCTTCCAATACTTCAGCTAAGAGTTGGGGGAGGTTTTTCCCTTCCTAATAGAAAGAGTATTCTTCTAGAAGTCTAAAAAATATATATAAAGGTTTACAAATAGACCTATTTCCTGGTTAGAAGTCACAGGCTGCATTTCAGATATCCTTCACTGTTTCATATTTTTTGTAAAGTCTACTAATGTTGAAAATCTACTTTTTTTTAAAGTGGATTTCTGTTGTGAATTACAAATGTCACACAGAGATTTATTCAGTAAATATAGTCTGTAATGATCACTCCCCTCACCCCTTGTACATAGTTTCTAAATCAAGAGTTTTTATTAAATCCTGGCATCATGTTGTACTTTATTTCAGCAGACTTCCATGAATAACAATTGTCAATGTCATGTTGACCTTCCCTGTCTTCTACTTTCCTATGGCTAGACCACGGGAGAAAGAACTCCTTTATTATTAATAGACAATTCTGAAATCCTCCACACATCTATCTTGGAATCACACAAAGTCAATATTCAATGATATATGCTGCCCTGTCCATCATTTTTAATCACAAAATGTGCACTCACTGTAATGATTATTGTAATAGTGAATGAATCATGCTCATGCTCCTTGATAATAATAAGGCTTACAATGTGTTAAACAGATGGGCATTTCCCCCAAATTTTAATGACTGATGATTTTAATAACTATCATTCTGGCATGTTGCCTTTGAATTAATAAATGATAGTTATTACTACACAAAGGTAGAGTTTCATTTAAAGGAGATCAAGTTAATTGGAAACAGATCAATGCATTAAAAAATTATAAATTACATCAGAATTTTGTAATCTAAAATGTTTTTTTTGTGATAGAAATTATAGTTAATTTAACATCTAAAAGAGAATGAAACCTTGCACAAATCAAAGGACATGATGGGTTTCTTTTGCCTTTGACCAACATTTTTTTTTTTTTTTTTTTGCCAGAGTGAGGGATGTAGGGTGATGCTTTGTCTCTTTTGATTTAAACTCTTAAATATGACCAAATTAAAATCAAAAATAAAATTTTAAAAAACCTAAATGAACCCCCGAAAAGCTCAAAACAACCAAACAAGCAAGTAAAAAGCCCCAATAAAACCACCTACAAAAGCCAATAAAGATGGCCAGTACAAAGATCATCATATATCATTTATCATATGAAGCTATATCCCAAATCCTTCAGTTTAAGAAAGAGTATAATAGAACATTATTCCTTCAGTTGGCACAGACTGCTGATACACACTGATCCCACTCTTGATGTTATGAAACTGAATTAATGTTTACCACAAGAAGAGAAGTGTAAGCAAATTGTAAACTCACATTAGGGATTGCATAAGGAAAATGCTATATGCATGTAGAACACAATAAAACAATTTCTATTTGGCTACAGATTATTATGGACTTCTCATTTCCATTTGTATATCTGAAAGAACATTTTGATTGTGGATTGGGTGGGGATTTTTTGTAAAATACATAAAAAGCATTCCATAAAAATGGAAAAAAATGTCCTGAGATTTCTTAGTAGAAATTTAAAAAAAATAACTCAGTGTAAAAAATATTTTAGAAAATAATTGTTTTCCTCATAATTACTTTTCAAAGACCATCTGCCTGTGAAAGAAACTGTAAGTTTTATCCTCCCTAGTTTTTAGCAGGGTATTATGCAAGATACTGCTTCAAAAGATGAGCAGGAAGAGGAAGCACATTTTCCATTCTTAAAAATCCAAATAGGAAAATTAGTGCTGAAATGTTCTTGTAACACCAAAAAATCTTTTGTATTTCTGGTGTGTTTTATCAGAGCTTGAGTTTAATACAGTGTTCCTTTCCTCCTTCTTGGCTTCAAGAGTTTTGGACTTTATAATCATGAAAATAAGGAAAGTGGATAATGAAGATATAATTCATCAAAGAAGACAAGTATTTGCATGAATTCTAATGATGAGTCTTTGACCAGACTACACTTAAATGTATAATAAAGCAAAGACTAATCAAATTTATTTTAGGATCACAAAGTTATGCCCAATGTAAATGTTCAAAACCATGGGTTACTTGTTATTGATCTTTCCAGCTCATATCCTTGTTTTCTTTCAAATTATAATTATACTTTTTTAACAAGTGCAGTTATGAGATCATGTTTTAAATTTACAAATAATAGTTTTCATATTATATATCTTACGAATGAGTAGAACCTATCAAATATTTTCTGGATGCAATTTTAGTTTGTTCTAGTAGGTTTGAGATAATGAAGCTTCTTTTGGTGTAACTGTAATAGTTTAAAATCTCAGTATTTATATTTGATTTAATTATGTATTTTCCTTATAAGTAAGGAAGGATACTGACAGCACACCATTTGATACTAACAATAAGTCACAATCCTTGATTGCTGCAGGGTTAGTGAGGCAAAGCTAATAAATTAAACTATGAAGCCAAACACTAATAAACTTCCAGGAGCAAAAAGAATTTCTCTCATAATTGAAAACATGAGATATTTGTTAGACAATGGCAATCACACTACAGAGTTCAGTGAATAAAACAAAGTCCCTAGAAGGCTGAAAATATCAGATATTCAGCAACAGGAAAGAAGAGGAGGGGAAAGACTTACAAATTAATATATTCATTACAGAGCATAGTCAAATATGCATTTCGACAATGCAATATGCAGAAATACAAATATGTTTAGATAATGGGGAATTATTCATGTAATTGATCTTCTATAATGTTATAATTCTATTTGCATCTTACTTAAGTTTTTTGCCTTTCAGAAGCTGTAATATGAATTTCAATCTGAAGAACTGGTGAGGACAGAAATCTTTGTTTCAGCTGAGCTGTGTTGTAGCTATCTCTAAATAGCTAGGTTTCTTCTTGCTTTGCTCCATGGCCATGGTCACAGAGTAGTCACAGTGTAAGTGTACACAATTGATCTTTCTTTTGGAGCAGTTGAGCTGGCTGTCCCCAATACTCAGACACAGTTCATACGGTCCATACAGCCCACCACTAAAGTATCTACTTCAAAGTAAGTGCCTACAACCTGTTCATACGAATAGCTTTCCAACTCAATTGTTTGAATCTCCACAGGCTATATTAGCAGCATTCCATGTCTTAATTTCAACGAAATCCTAATACTGCTATCATTTGTGTCCAATGATTTGTTAGTTTTGTTTGTGTTTGTGTTGGTTTTGTTTGTGTTTGGCTTTTTTTTTGTTTTGTTTTGTTTGTGGTTTTTTTTCCCCCCAGACTCTTATAGAGGAATATGGTGGTTGAGTATTAGTTGGGTATGCTTGGGAACAGGAGCAGAGGGGAAAAAAGTGATTGCTGAGGAGTTTTTTAAGAATTAAGAGAGGAGCTACTATAACAGTTGTCTAACTTTTTATATTTTTTTTTCATTTTATATATAATGATATCCTGGATATGATTTAAGTTTATAGCTACAGGAAATAGATTAGTTAATGTATGGAATGTAAGAAATAGGTAGGTTAATGCAGAAAAGAGCACTCATTTTTTCATAGGGTGGAGTCTTCAAAGTGAGAAAGGTAACTAAAATTTTCTTGTATACAATCTTTTATATTCTGTTTTTCAACATCAATGAATCCTCTTGCTGTGATGAGATGGACTCATAGAAAGGGAAGCCCAGTGCTGCCCTTGAGACTGAAGAGTTAATGTTGTTATTTAATTCACTCCTCTATGTGAAAAAGGGAAGCATGACCTTAAATAATAATTCCACCTTGATAAAATTTGTTTATTTGGCAATGAAAAACTTGTTTTCTAGATTTAGGGCATTATTTTGCAAGTAGAAAATAAAAACATAACTGTTTCCAAATTTTTAGAATTAAATCAAATTTACAAACTATGATATTAATTGAGGATTTGAACTAAAGGTTTGTCCTGGTTTCAGCTGGGGCAGAGCTAATTTCCTATGTAGTTGCTGGTAGAGTGTTGTGTTTTGGATTTAGCATGAGAATAATGTTGATAACACAATGTTGTTTCAGTTGTTGCTCAGAAGTGTTTACTCCAAATCAAGGACTTTTCGGTATCACATGCTCTGATTGCAAGCAGGTGCTCAAGACACTGAAGGAAGCACTAGCTCGAAAGATATTCCATAGCATAGAGGGTTGTGTTCAGCCTACAGATTGAGGTGACTTGGCTGGAAGGGGCATATCACTGTTCAGGGACAGGCTGGGTATTGGTCAGCAGGTGGTGAGCAGTTGTATTGTGTATCATTTCTTTCTCTTGGGTTTTATTCCTCTCTCTCTCTCCATTATTATTATTATTAGTAGTAGTAGAATATTATCCATATAGTCTCATATCAACTCATGAGGTTTTACTTTTTTCTAGTTCTCCTCCCCATTTACTGAGGGGTGGGGAGTGAGTGAGCTCCTGTATGAGACTTCCTCTCTTACCAGTTTTGTTTGAGCTAGCAATAGATCATCAATATTTCAGCATCAACACAAAATTTCCTTTATAGTTACTAAACTTAATGTCTCCTACTACGATTATTTTATACAAGCTATTCTAAGCACAATATTGGAAATGTAAAAGAATCTACCACAGCAAAAAACAGTTTTGCTGAAGCTTGTTGTGATTTTATACTGCCAAGAGAAGGTTTTTCTTCATTTATTTTCAGTGTTTTTTCTCTGTTAAATCTAAGTATTGTTTCAAGAGATACCAAAATAATTAGCAAAGGACAATAAAAAACAAAGAAAAAGAAAAACAAGACCAAAATATGTCCACTGGTAAAAAAAAAATTGGAGAATTAATTTTCTTGTTATGTTATATAATTTTTTTCAGCATTTCAGCAAGTGGTTGTTTTAGTCTCTATTCACCTTTTTAAAATTTCCTTAAAATATGCTAAACTAATTTGATACTAATTTGATCTGAATTTGATAGGGAGGGAAAAGTGATATATTATTTTTACCTCATTATGTGACAGTTTTCATTGACATATTTTATTCTTTTCATTTTCAAATATAAAGGTTTAATCAAAATTCTTAAATTCCACAGGATTTTTTTTTTTTAAACAGAAAGAAAACATGTAGATAAACACCTGCTTTTATACTACAGTTCTTTCTTTTTACAATAAAATTTTATTGGCCATGTGATAGCATCTGAAAAGCTAGCAGGTATCATCTGCTCAATTGCCCTAGCATATGGTAAAACAGTAACTGCAAAAATTTCTAGGAAAGAATCTTGGCAGCATGGGAAATATAGCCTCCAGATCACCAACAATGGAGAGAAGTTAATTGCTCGCTGTGACAATCCATGCTCATTGCACTGCTGAGCATTTGTTCTGTTGCCCTCCAGAAAATTTTAATTTGTAGAGCCTATGTAGTTTTTAAGAACATTTTTGCCGATTAATACGGACAGACACACAAACAACTAATTATGTATAGTATAACACAGTATGCAAAATTTCTTATAATTAATATCATATACATACATACATGTATGCATTTATACATATCTGCATAAATAAATATAGACCTATGGCTGAGTACTAGTACTTTTTCATTGTCCTTCAGGATGAAAGTGAGAAAGAAAACATAACATTTGACTGAAACACAAGAAGGGATAAAACACAAGAAAGACATCATCTTGCATGTCAGTCAGGGAATTAAATAGGACACCAATGACATAACATTGTTTGAAAATACTCAAGTCATTTTGTCTGCTCCTAGTAGCAATTACTGAGGACATATCAGAAACTTATCTTAAATGAGCATTAATGATATTATTTCTTCATTTTTCCTGTTCTCCAGTCATTCCTATGATGATGACGGTAGTGTTCATTAACAAGCAACTTCTTTTAATCATGGGAAGAGAGGGAAGATGAGAGGAAGAAAACAGACCACAACTTTGAAATTCTTTGAGAAAAGTTACCAGATATTTCTTTTCTTTGCTACAACTGAAAGTATGATATATAAAAAGATATGTATACTGCTCTTTTTAATTCAGTGTTAAACATTCTGATAGAGTTTGGAATTGTCTATTTTTATTGCACTGGAAGCCAACTATCAGCATCATAGATTATGCTGCTTTCAATGCATTTATAAACATAATATGTGTTTCCACAAACTTGTATCATGGTTTCGTAGTGCTCTTTAGAAAAAGAGATTTTCTGGAGCAGACAGGATGTTAAGGTGATCAGAAAGTATTTGTTGATATTTATGTAAATGTTTTCTTTTTTTAGAGATCTTTTGAAAAGTTACTACAAAGGCTTTTTGAAAGTGATATATTTCTTGAAGAAGGAATACCACTCTGAAGCTTGCCTCTAAATTAACTGTAAATCACTCATCAAAAATTCACTCTATTTGAAAGTACCAACAATGTGTTTTTGGTAAATATTTACAACAAAACAACACCAAAGCCATGCACCAGTTACACAACACAATTTCCAAATCAAGTTTGTTGCTTTGTGAAAGGCGATTCAGCTCTGCTGATTTTCATGGATCAACTATTGACATTTGAAAATAAAGTGGATAATGGAGAAAAGCAATATTTACTCTGTTTTTGCTAGATTAGAATGATCCTCTCCCTCAGGATCATTCCTTATTTTGGGGGTTCTAAAATACCAGTCTGTTTCTGGATTTTAGCACAAATACTTATAAACATATAAGTCATAGACACTTTAATTTATGGTTAGTGATTTGTTAAGTTACCAATAGTAAAGCAAAAACAGCCTTTCTGCTCTCCATCATATGTGACCATTTATTTTTGTTAAGACGTTCTCTATGAACCTCTGCGTAATTAGGCATAACAAAATAAAATAAGATATGTAAGTTCTTTTCATGAGATTGTACAGGATGATTTTAGCCCATTGTACTAATTAGTCAAATTGATATAAAAAAGAAAGTAAGAAATCATGCTTGTCTTTCCAAGCAAGACAAAGAACAAGCAAGTTAAAGAACAAACAAGTAACTCATTACAGGTTCTAGGTTCTGAAAGAGGAGTTACTATTTCAATGTATGATACAGAAAAGCTACTTTGTTTGTTTGTTTCTTTTACCAATACTTGCTGTCTTTGCTTCAACCTTCAGTTAACTCCAAGTTAATTTCTGGCCATCTGGAATCCAAAGGCTTTGCACATGTATAACCACTGTCTGCATGCACCACTGTCCCCACCATGTTATAGAAAAGGAATGTAAAAAACTAGGTTTCATCATCAACATAAAGATTTGCATGAAGTGTTTGAGAATATGTCTTCTATTATTTTTACTTAGGCAAACACAAATTCAATAGATAGGCTACTGAGATAAACTCTGAGGTAAGGTAGCCTCTTGACTCAGTCCTTTGGGCACCTATGCTTCTAAGCATATAGTAAAAACTGCAGGCAAGACTGAGCTCCACATTTATCTTGTGGATATCCAAAAACCTTCATACATGTTGTGGAGGTTTGAGTTGGCTCCCTGCCAAAAGCCAACGGCAGCCACACGGCTTCCCCCCCACAGAAGAAAAGGGAAAAAAAAAAACAAAAGNGTATAGAAAAATATGCACTTACAGACCTTAATATGAATTCACCTAGCCCACATGTTCAGTAAGCAAAACCTTTTGATTGGATTTCAGCTTATTAAGTAGAAGGTTCAATTTTAGCTCCAAAGCAGCCTGAATCCCAAAATATTTTTTGTTTGATTTCGTTTTCCTAGAAAAGAAAACCAGAAGAAAATGCATGAAAGATTTCTTGTTAAATAAATCTTTGACCTATTTCCACACTGTACTCACACTTCTCACGAAGAAAACACTACTGATGGCAAGACACACAGGTAGGACAACACAGACCCACAATCTGTATTTTAGAAAGTGTGATTTTATTATACCTGTCAATGCTGACAGAAATGTTACCCATCTTTCTTAAAGTAAGACTAAAAGAAATATCCTAAACATTTCCCTTAGACAGCTCTGGACTAATGGTAAAAGAATCAGAATAAGGAAGGGCTGAGAGATTAAAATAGCCTATATGCCTTCTTAAGACAAATGCAAATAGCAACAAGGAATGAATTAGGTAATTCCTTTATCTGTTGTCATAAATGATGGTAGGGTACAGATAAAATGTCTCTCTAATATCAGTTCTGACTGGCTTAGTTTATCAAGATCTCACTATGATGTACTAAGTTTCTCTATGTAGGCAAGTGAATAACATGCAGAACATTATTACTTTCGCTGTTGAGCTGGGCTGACTTTGAGTGCCATATTCCATTTATTCCTCCCTAAGCAGCCCATCTGCAATGTCAGCACTTTTCCAATCAACTTGCATGAAACAAAAGGCAGTGGAAAGCACAATGATTTGTTAAATATGTCCCATAAGCAGTTATACCTGTGCCATCAGTGTGCATGTACTCTGCAATACTCATGCAGCATGTTTATAAATTACATTGTCATCATGAACCTTTTTGATGCACTTTGTTTGTCCTTGGTGTCTTTAAATACACATTGGTTATCAGTCAAAGCTGTAGCAAATATTCTACAAGGTCATTAGGTGCAAAGCAGATGTTCATATAATTTATGGAGATAAACAAGTGCTTGTGCTTTATTAGATTAGGTAATAAATTAAGGGAAATATTATCTTGCAGGGGTTAATCAACCTAGCTATATGCTCTCCAATTTATTTTACTGTTCAGGATTTTAGATTTTTTGGTTTTGGTAAGCTGTTCACTTAACACACACTATTAGTGTGTCTACAACTGTGTTTTATAACTTCATCTATATAAACATATATTTGTAACAAAAGGCAAATGTTACAGTAACTGTGATTATTCATCGGGACATTAACACAAGCAATTTACTGATGGTCTTTCATGTGTAATATTGAAAAAGCAAATTTTCATTGCCATTGCCTATTGTAAGTTTTATGTAAAGCTTAATAAGGAATAAAAACATGATAAAATTTGGAGTAGGCTATAACCTTTAGGTTGTAATACATAATCACACCGTCTTCGTAAAGAAATCCCTCAAAGAGCTATAGTATTTGAAAAAGGAATAATTTCCATTATTGTTTGTTACAGATTTTTTTCTCAACAAAACTGGAATACACAAAATCCCAACAACATATGAAAAATATTTTTTTATTACTAAATGAGGGATATTACTAAGTTTCTCCAAACTAGACAGCGATATGACACTTCTCCCCTGTTGGGAGAAACTTCCGCAACAGCACATGGGAAACAGCGACAAAGGATCATCCAGAATATATACTGTGGAAAAAGAAAACCCTAGAAACAAGACCAGCACTGTGACAACTTCCAAAGGACCTGAGACTTTATAATTCAGCATTACCTGTGCCTTTTAATATACAAATTTTTCCCTGTTTAGATTGTACTCCCTAGAATCACCCATGTGACTTTCTGAGGAAAATAGAATGTTCCCTTCTTCCCAGGTATCCAGCCTGGTTTGAATTGATTTGAATTCCAGTGCCTGATGATGTGTGCATTAGTCAAGGGGAAGGACAGGTTTGCACTAACATTTTCTCAGTCAGTCTTGTTTAAAGAAAAGGGACATTTGGTATGAAGCTCCTATAGGACCACTGGAAGATTCCAACATAAAACACTCAGTATAGTATTACAACAGCTTCATGTATTCAGTCCTACCATTTCTTTCCTGCTATAAGGTAACATATGCCAGGTACTACTGGTTAGTCTGCTTCTTCATACAACAGTGAGAAACTGCACTGTGGATTCAACCAAACTGGAACAAATGCACACACATAGTCCTCAACACCCTTTTGTTGATGACTTATATGCACTGCACCAAATATGCCGAGGCAGAAATCATAGCAGCAAATTCTACACTCACCATTTGAGAACTGATATGTCTTTTTAACAGCCGAGAGTCTTGTTTCTTAGTTTGTATGTAGAAGCTGAGCACTTTCTTTTTGCCTCTAAATGAAATTAAGATTTGAGTTATTGAGTGAACTGCATTGGCCAGATTTATCTAGGATTTAAGGGATGGCTCTAAGCAACATTCACACTGTAACAGACCTGAGGTAAACACAGAGGACTTCTAAAGAACTCCAAAGAAATGCCTTCATCACATCTTTTAATTCCAAGTATAATGTAAATATTCTTTCAGGAAAGTTTGTCCACTCTTAATGTTTTGACATGGACTTATGCTGTTTAAATGAATTCTAAGTATTTGGGGAAATTAATTAGAACATAAATAAGGTATAAAAACCAATCTTCCAAAGTGACTTCTGTCTCTGTAAAGACAGCAGTTCCTCATGGGTTCTTGTGAGTATTTCAAATGTAGCCTTTCTGGCCTTACTGCCCTATCAAAAGAAATGGTGATGTTCAACATATAGTTAGCCAAATGGCTTACTGATTCTTTTGCAAAAGAGTGGGACTATGCTTTGTGAAGATCAACACATGACTCAAAGACCTTAATCAAGGATTAATCTGTCAAGTGGAGTCACAACCTATTCCTCCGATGTCACTTTGTATTGAATGGCAAGTTATATAAACAAAAGAACTTTTTTAGCTGTTTCAAATTAATGATACACAAAAGGATTTTCTATGATATTAGTGAACAGTTTTCTTGCACTCTTTATAGAGGTGTAGAAACAATAATCCAAAACTTTTTGTATATGAAGAATCAAATTCAATTTTTAATGTACATGTCAATAGAAGCTGAGTTTAACTTGCCTGTACCTGTTAGGTGAGCCCTTCAAAGTCACTAACTATATACATACAAAGAAACCTCATAGAGTTAGTAGGTCCTTCTCGTAGAGTACAAGGTTAGAAAAGCAGAGATGACAGTTCAAGGAGAACAGATAGAGTCTACTTCAGTTTCTGCTTGTCCATTAAGGAGACACACTTCCATTCTCCCTCATTTTCAGGCTTTTCTGTATGCAGTGAATGTGTGTCTGCAGTATTAGGAAGACTTTATTTTCACCACTTTCCTTCTAAAATACCTGGATAAATCTTCTCCAGAAGCATAAAACATATGTTTTACATGATGGACTATGATTGGGCTCATTCCAAATGCTGCCAAGAAGCTATAAAAATGATGTTCGTAGAGCTGCCGAGTTTCATTCATTTTCAATGAGTCTCTCTACAATTTGGAACCATTTGGAGCAATCTGGGGTATACAAAGTGATTAATAATAATTTTTGCATCTGTCTTGAGAACTAGCATCTTCATAAACTCATCAAAACTATTTTAAAAGCACATTTTGATCCATCTCATGAGTTATTTCTGTTCTCTAATGATGTTTTGACTAGCTTCTCAACGTGCCTTTTTTTCATTCTACTTTTCATAGGTGAGAGAAAAGATGAACAATACATGCTCCAGCACAGAGTAAAAACAAACAAGTACCTTAAAAAGTTAATGCAATTTGTAATTTGGTTATTGTATAGAAGTGCACCAAAATCCGGAGATTTTCCTCAGCCGTGGCAGGCAGGAAACTGTCTTCCTGTCCTACCCGAAACTAGATAGCAGGAAGACTTTTGAGATGATGAAAAGAAATCAAAAGGAAAAATGGTAATTACAAAAAGGGGGAGAAAGCCCGTCTACTAGATGAAAATCCTTGCATAGTGCAAATATTTATACTGTTCAATAAAAGAAAAATAATAGTATTTTTCCACACTTCTCAGATGAAATATTCTCTGGATTTCCTCTTTTTGAATATGAAACTTTTTTTTTTCCTTTAAAAACCCCCCAAATTCCCCCAAACAAATGTTGGTGGACGAAGCTAAAAGAGCATATCACTTGTCGAAAGCTTCTCTCTCTTGTGAAGATTTTTGCGAAGACCTTGCCAGTACATCCTTTAATCTATGATCTCAGTAGTACAATTACTATATATGAAGAGTTGATCTTAGACTTTATTTACATATAAGTTCTATTCGATTGCTTACCTTGCTTCTGGTGAAAAGCCAACATTTTTGAAATTTGAAGCCCTGTCATCCATTAGCTTTTCCACTTTCACAGCATTTACAGATAAAAGATGAACATTGTGTTTGAAGCACTGACACGGTATGCAATTCCAATATCACAAAAGGAATAATGGCATCCATAAATCACTGCCTGAGTAGGAAGCCTTTAAGAAGAAAATTCCATTTTTTATTGTTTTGTTATTCTTGTAATCATTTCACAAATTATAAATTATGTTTACTGAAGACTTTAAAGGAAAAGTTAGACTATTTTCAGCTTTTCATGTGCTAACAGTGAAGACAATGAGACAAGTAAAACAAAGGTTTGCTTCCATAATGAAAATAAAGCTGATGTAATTATTCAAGTGATAGGGTATTTTTAATGTGTAGACAAGCACACAAGACAGAGCTTTTTTGGTTTTCATGCCAAAAGTTATAAGTGATTCATCTAGATGAAGTACACCTTCAATAGTACTGCATCCTTCATTTCTGTGCCACCTAGACTTTCCAGGTTTAAACTAAAAATATTGTATTTTTTAGCACAATTCATATTTCAAGAACTACTAGAAGTAATTGTTAAAAATAAAGTATGATGTATGACATGCAATCTTAAAAATTTCAAAATATAACTAAGCCACTTATGTTATTTACAGGTTGTGTTGATTAGGTAAAGAAGACAGACTAAAATGTACAGCACCTGACTAAAGTCCCATCAGCTTATCTTGAACAACAATACAGACTTCCATAAGAATTAAATTACTGGTTATTGCAAAACAACTGTAAGACACCAGTCCCAAAGCCACAAGTTCAGCTGGGAGCATGACTTTTAAAAATTATGAAATACTCCCAAGGTTCACCCACTGAACTTTTGCAGAGCCTTTGGTTCTTTCTTGGGACATACCTTTAATTTGAGGGGAAAAATAAGGAATCTCAATAAAAGTTTAGAAGGGGTAATATACAGCCACAGTAGAACATTCCACAAAGCACTGACCAAGCACATGCCAACCCACACAACTCACCA
>VWZF01005257.1:19114-63716 GCA_013396755.1 Sclerurus mexicanus
AAATCCAACCCACCAGTTTTAATTTACCCTAAAAATTAAGTACAAAAAGAGATTAAAAGAGTTAAGAAAGAGATTAAGAGAAAGGAGTAAAGATAAAGAAGAATAGCGAGGAAGAAGAGAGGGGAATAAAAGCAAAACACGTTATTAAACACCTACTGACAAAGAGTCTTATGGAAGTCCAGCTTCACATGGTGAAGGAAAGTCCCAGGACAGTGAGAGGAAATGGAGACCATATGCTCCTGTATTTATGTGCTTCAGCCAGCTGTGGCCACCCCTTCAAGGTGGGACTTTTGGCTCTCTGACCACTCAGTGCCTCCAGGCCAGAGTGAGGGGTGCTGCAGCAAATGGAGGCTGAGTTAGGAGTTCCAGGGGGCATGGTGTGAATGGGCTCCAAGGCTGCTCTTCAGATTGACAACTGCTACTGCAGAGCCTGCTGCATGGGCTCCATGAGTCCTGCCAGGTGGGCCCTGGAAGCCTGTCCCTTTCTCATGCACACACTTGAGCTGGTTCGGACCCAATAATAAAATAATCCAGTGCCCCACAACAACAAATAATCACTGCTACTTTTTCTTTTTCTTCTAATAAAATGTTGTACAAGATGGATACAAAAACATATATGAGAGAATGAACAAATATGAGAGAAGATCATTTGGGATCAGAACGATAAAAGTAAATTTTATCAATTCTCTATTGCTATATTTCTTTTCATTAAAAAATATATCACATAACAAAAATAACTATAGGCTCCAAGATATCACAAGATTTTTTGAGAAGAAATTTAAGTGGATTTTGTGCAGTTGTGACTAATATAAGATTTAGCACACTAAAGTATCATGCTTCTGGACCACTCAACTCATTAAGACAAATATTTATTTTTTTGTGTCTTACTCAGAGTTTTAGGATGAATAGAGCAACCCGCCATGTTGAAAAGCATGAAAGCTCAATATGTTAATTCACAGTTACAACTAAACTTTGAAAAATGAGAGATATTAATGTAAATTGCCTTTGATGTCAATGTCAGAAATGTTTATGTGACATGTTAATTATGTGTCTATTGAACCTACATGTGGTCAAGGACTAAAACCTGAAGGAAGATATGATATTCCTCTCTGTCTGTTGTTCCACGGAACAGAAGTGATTAAACTATGTGAACGGACTGAAATATCTATAGTGCATGCTATCCACCTAAAAGAAGCTGTGTACATAGCTTCTAAAGCATTATTTCAATTTTTAATTATAACCTATCTCTCCTTTTGGGCAAAAAACATAAACCACAGTGAGCAAACACACTAGAATATTCTGCAGTATTTTGAACTACTTATAAACAGCAGCTGTTGTTGGGAAAGTTTCCCTTATTCTATATCAAGTGAGATAAAATACTTGCTGAAAAAATACAATCATAAATCCAGTCTGTTCTATTTTTTCCTGCTTTTTGTTGTGAGCGAAACAACCCATATGCTTGACAGACAGGAGTATTGAGGGGATGTGATTTTGCATTATAGCATAGCAGTAGGGCCCAGTTGCTAACTGGTATTGTTGCTCTATTGTGACTGTCTGGTGATACAAATTTTAATAATTGGAATCTGTAATTAAATTTAACATTAAAGTACACATAAAACAAACCAGTCACCATTGTCTTTATTTCTTGCTTTTGGTTTAAGTATTTTAAGGCTGTTGAAAGAACAGAATTTTTTTTTTTTAATAGAAGCATCTTTAATGTTAGTTGTGGTTCTCAAATTGAACACACACCTGGGATTCAAGATTTAGTATGATACCCAAGAAGATTTGTTCTTAAGTGTCCTAGTTCAGCAGGTGGGACCAGTTATCACTGTGTGGGGGTGATCAAAGCTATGTATTCTACCCCCTCTATTCATTTCCCAAAAACAATGGACCATTTGCAGCAGCTGCCCAGGGAGTTGTTAGCACCTTCACACCCAGCCTGAGGGGGTGTGGTTGCTAATGGGCCATCAACGGTTCAACAACACCCCATGACTCAGAGTTAATCATCCATTGTGTGAGTCTCCACCCTGGGGGAGGGACTGGGTGCTCCCTGAAGGTACATAAGCGGGGGGTAAGAAGACCTCAGGGACTTTCTTGGATCTAGAGGAGCAGCAGGACCTTGACAGGAGGAAACCATCACTCTCAACCAGACCCCAGCCATCATCTGCACCAACAGGTTCTTTACTTCCTTTTGCTTTGGACTTGGGGGAACCACGTGGGTCTCAGCATAAGGGCTAACAAACCCCTTTGGGCTTGTGCCCCAGGACACTGGGTTATACTGCTGGGTTTTGGTGAGTTGAAAGCAGTTTTCTCTTTGTGTCAGTGTATCTATTGTAATACCTTTCATTAAATTGTAATTCTGATTTATAATCCCTTTTGTGCTGGGTCCATTTCTCCTGACAGTTTACCCTTAAACCAGCACATTAAGTAACTTTTCATCACAGAAAATGAAATACATTAATTTTCCTCTGTATAAATATGGGGAAGTGCCATCAAAATGACCCAAAATTACTCTCAGAAAAGGAGAGTAATTCCACTCTTTCCTTCTGTCTCTGAAATAAGGCTATTTCTATTATTTGCCTATAGGATTCTCTGATATATTTCTAGCTTTGTTCCTCTAAGATGTCATTTATCTCCAAAAACAGGTGGAATAGAGATTTAGAAGTCAAAAAAAGCATAGTTCAAACTATTTCTTTCAAAAGACAGGCTGCTAACAGGATGAAGAGATGAAGGTAGTTGATATGCAGCATTAGAAGGTTTCTATTATTATTTTGGAGGCTTGCATTATTATTCATAAGGCAAATTCAACTGATGCATAAAAAGTGAAATTTCTACTCATTAAACATAGAGAATTCTATGAGATATAATGAAACACAAACTATTTCTAGGTAAATTGGTTGGCAGGTCAGGTGCAGAAGCAACACTGCATTAATTCATCCAGACTGGGCTACAGTCACTGGCTAGGACAGAAGTTAAATTTGTTTATTGTTAGTCTGGGAATTAATTCAATCTTCACAGTATGTGGATATTCCTTGGATTATCAATGAACGATGATGGTAGACCAATCATTTTAGCATAACTAAAAGTTAACATTCAAATAAAACAAATACTAAACATAATTCCTTCTGAATTTATCACAAAAAAAACCCAAGAAACCAAAACCAATCAACCAAACAACAATAACAACAAAAAAACCCCAACAAAACAAAAAAACCCCCAAACTAAACCAAAACAAACTCCACCAAATAAACCCCTGTGTTTCTTAAATAACTTAGTGAATAATTTGCTGTCTAGGATTATAGATTGCATAATATTCCAATGACTGCTACAAATAACAAAAGACAATTTACTCCACAGGAGATTTCAATTGCATGCAAGAAGAATTTTTTTTTTCACAGTGAGAATGATCAACTATTGAACTAATCTCACCAGGGAGGTGGTGGATTCCCCAGCACTAGACACTTTTAAGATTCAGCTGCATAGATTGATGCAGTATCTTGCAGAGACTGTGTTTTTGCCAAGAAAAGTTAGACCAGATGATCCTTGAGGTCCCTTCCACCCTGGTATTCTATGATTCTTTGAAGTAAATTACATTAATTATCATTGCTCAAGGTGCTAACTTTAACTTCTTAGAGTATTGCTTTCCTTTTGGTATAAAGCAAAGAAGATTATTTTATGAGGAGTAACTGACAAGCATACCGGTTTCTATCAATACCAAACTCTTAATTAGATCACTTACTGATTCTGATAATTTAACATGAGACTTCTGTTCAAAACCTAGCCAACCATAAAATTATTCCTTTGTGACCCGATCCAAGGTCTTCTGTTGCTGTCTCTCTTTGGACTATTAGGGTTTTACTCCTCCTCAGTGTAAATCAAAGTTCAAATTAAACCCTTGTGGTTGGTCCTTACCTCCAGAGACAAGATCTTTCACTATCACAGCTCATTTGTTCTTAGAAGTTAAAAAGGAAATAATGGCATGGAATAGAATTTAGGTTCTTGATTGAATATGTATTCCAGTCTTCAGGCAGCTAAGGTCCACATCTCTGCTTTCCATTTTTACATTCCCTTTACCATATATTAGAATTCTCTAATATTCTAGACCTTAAAGTTTTCCTGTAGGCTTTTCCTAAGCTGTAGCTGATAAGTATCACCAAGGAAGTTGGTACCCTTTCTATTTCAGCCTGTGTCAGTTAATTCCCTTACAGGGGAACTTAGTCTAAGTTTCTTTTGCTGCTACAGACATGGGTTTACATAACTCTCAGAATAGCACTACTACATGTAACTCTCATAAAATGTAGCTGAAGAATTTAATTAGGATAGCAGGAAGTAAGTTCACCTGAACAAATGAATTAAATAGTCACACCAAAACTGTGAGGAAGAAAAAGCTCTTCTAATAATAAGATATTATGCTCTTTTTTAGGCATATATTTCATGAACATGGTAACATTCTTAGTATGTTGACCCATGTAAGTGAATTTTAGCAGGAGACTAACACTGAATCCGTTCTACTTTAATATTACTATGCTATGTGCAATATGTAGCACATTCATTTTATGTACAAAATAGGAAATTTTTCATTAAGTATGTATTTTAATGAGTATTGACATCTAAATATCACTGCCAAATCACTGGGACTCTGACATCCTGTAAGCTCATCAACAACATAGTCTATGTATTGCTCTGTGAATATTAAGATTCCAAGTATTATCCTCAGCCTTGTTTAGCACCCTTTTTATGACATGTTTATTTCTCCAAATCTATTCACCTTAATCTCTTGTGACAACCTGGATCACAGCCCTTTATTTGCAGAACGCTCTTCACTGCTGCAGAATTGATTGGCAGGTTATCACACGTGAGCAACCTGGTACCAGCATCCTGCTCAGGACTAAACCTGACACAGATGACCCTGACCTGGTAGCTGAAAATTGTTCAAAAGTTGAATTGCTGGACTGGAGAGAAATAATACAGATAAAGATGGTAACTTCCACCTCTGTGAAAGACCAATTCTGATCCATTTATTAGTATTATAAGGAGTGTCATTATGAATTTTTACCAAGAACCTTGGACTCAAGAGAAAATTGTAATATACAGTGACATCTACTTTGTTATGGTTCCATCAAAGTATAGTCTTTAAGACAATACAAGCTGCTGACAAAAAATTCATGGTGGTGAGCAAGTGACGTATTTTATAATGGGTCTTTAAGATTTCTAGCATCAAATAATATTTCTAGCTAGTCATGCCATCAAGGCACAATACCTTGAGCTACCGTTCATAAAGGAGAAAATTGCTTGCATCATTTCACTGATGATATTAAATCTGATTTGTTTGTCAAATATGTGGAAGACCTTCAGCATTTGGCAGATTAGTAAGGATTAGTATTCTACAGTGGATGTTGGAATGGCTGAGAAAACAATAACATAAAAAAAACCCTTTCGTAATTAGGCATCTAAGTGAAAAAGCTTGCTTGGCAGAAATCCAGTGCCCATATATTAATGTAAATAGCCATTACAGCAACTTTCTTTATTGCTGTTCTCATGAGATCCAAAAACACAAAAAACAAAGATGTGCCAACTGTTCTCTACTGGGATAATCTGTTACATCTAGAAAACTAATTCATGAAATGCCATTATTCCCAAAAAAGCTCTCTAATATATACGAAAATAAAATGCTTTGTATCTTACTTTTAGACCATAACAGTCTTTTGTGTCACTATTAACTTTTTCAGTCAATGATTGATAGTGCAATTCCTTGAATTTAGTAATGTGTGACAAGCAGAACAGCAGCAGAAGCATCACTAGCATAATGTCCTGCTAAAGTAGAAAGGGATGAAATTTAAGTTTTACCTTTTTTGAGACAGAAAGGTATTTTAAATAACTTACATTAGCACATTTCCAAATATTTCCCAAATATATTACTAAAGTGTATTTTTATTATTCCTAAGTAAAAAAGGAAGAATAAAAATAAAAAGTGTCCAAAAGCATATCTAATTAATTAATCCTGTCCCTAGTCTGAAGTAAATGCTTACAGATAATCTTTGCTCTTAACTTTTGAAACCTCATTGCACTAGAAAAAGAATGAACATGACTGTGCATCTAGATGATCTTCATGCCCCCTCCCTCCTTTTACCCCTCTAAGAAATTGATATCAGGAAAAGATTTTGATTTTTAAGAAATATCAGTGTTCAGATCAGAACATTAAAAAAAAGGTTGGTTTTGTCTTTCTCTGTTTAACAAACAGTTAATGATTTAGAACTACAAGCCTACAGTATATACTCTATATAGTACTTAGTATACCAAGTTTGCTGATGATACTATATTGGGAGAAGCTGTTGACTTCCTCAAAGGAAGGGAGGCTCTGCAGAGAAACCTTGACAAATTAGAGGACTGAACAATCACCAACCATATGAAGTTCAGCAAGGGAAAGTGCTGGATTCTGTACCTGGAAATGGGACTACCCCAGATGTATGTACAGACTGGAGAAAGATGATGAAAAACGGTGCCATGGAAAGGCGCCTGGGGATCCTGGTTGAGAGCAAGTTGAATATAAATCAGCAGTGCCCTGGCAGCCAGGAGGGCCAGTTGTGTCCTGGGTGGCATCAGGCAAAGCATCACCAGCCAGTGAAGGGAGGGGATTGTCCCCCTCTGCTCTGCACTGAGGTGGCCTCATCTTGAATACTGTGTGCAGTTTTGGACACTACAACATAAGAAAGATATTAAGCTATTAGAGAGTGTCCAAATGAGGGCAAGGAAGATGGTGAAGGGTCTTGAGGGGAAGCCTTATTAGTTCACTTGGTCTGTTCAGCCTGGAGAAGAGGAAACTGAGGGGAGACATTGCAGTTACAACGTCCTCATGAAGGGAAGAGCAAGGGCAGATATGGATCTCTTCTCTCTGGTGTCCAGTGACAGGATCCAAGGGAATTGCCTGAAGTTGTGTCAGGGGAGGTTAAGGTTGGATATTAGGAAAATGTTCATCTTCCAAAGGGTGGCTGAGTGCTGGAACACACTCTCCAGGGAAGTGGTCACAGCACCAAACATCTCAGAGTTCAAGAGGTTTTCCCTTCTTGAAGGGTTGGTGACATGGTCACATGGTTTGTCATTGCCCAATCCTCTAATTTGTCAAGGTCTCTTTGCAGGGCCTCCCTGCCTTTGGGAGTCAACAGCTCCTCCCAGCTTTTTGACATCAGCAAACTTGCTTACTATCCTTTCCAGTCCTGTGTCCAAGTCTTTTATGAAGACATTGAAAAGCATGGGGCAATCTCCTATGAAGTGTTCTTTCATTTTTGGAGTTGAGGAGCTGGGTAAACAGAGTAACAGAGCTCACATGATGTTCTAAAACCTACAAAATAGCACTAGGAACTCAGTCTTCCAGCATTAATTTTTACTTCTTATGCTTTAAAGTAGCTAGGTGCACTGGATTTCAAAGATTTTCTGCTCACTGCACACATGCATGTCAGGTAAGAAATGAACTGATGTCAGATGGCAGTCAATATTTTGGAAAAAACATTCTGTTCTGCTTCCTTTCTGTTTCAGGTATTTTAACCATCATCTCCCCCATGATGCTGAACTATTGAGAGAAGGAGCAAGTTCTCTTAGCTTTTGTCTATTTACCTTGATACTGAAAAGAAATCAGATTACTTAAACTCTGAAAAAAATAGGTATTTGTTGCAAAATGGACTCTTAGTTTATCATCAGAGACAGCTCAGAAAGCAAGAAGGACAGAGTTGGGCATCTGGTAAGAACAGAAGGGCAGATGGGGACAGGATCATCATTACAATAATTGGCAAAGATACTTAATTTTGTATGTATTTGTTTTAAATACCTAACCCAAGATGTGTGTAGAAGTGAGCATCTGGGAGGAGACAGATGGAGTAGGGTAAAAGGTACAGCTGCCAAAACATTAGTAAACAATAGAGCAACTTCTAGAGAGATGCTTGAAAAAGCAGTTCTGAGGAAAATATTGTGAGGAAAATATAGTGCTGCAAGTCCTGTAGAAATACTGAAAGCAGAAATGAGAAGTTTAAGTTTTGCATTGCTGAAATGCGAGCTGTATGGCTGCTGCCACTTAGATGGTGCAAAGTTCAGTTTATGAACTGTTCTTTGTGTGGGAAGATCAATTACTGCATCTCTACTACTGTTTAAATCAAAGCAGTCCTTGAATTATCAGGAGAGTGTCCTAAACATTAGGATAAAATTCTTTGCACAAACAACATTTTAAAAAAACTTTCCAAAATCAAGTCAAGTCAACAACACAGACTGAGAGAATCCCGTAAGTTTTAAAGTACTGGTTAAAGAAGTCTTCTAAATGTAAGATTTCCATTCAGGTGAAGGAAAACAAAATTTGGTAACCCATACCCATTAATAATATATTAAACAAAGCGCTGTTGAGTGAAAAAGGGAACATGGCCAGTTCTGCATACTGAGAAATGTACAGATTGCTTTTGAAGCTTCAGTTGATTTATTCTGGGGTTTTTTTACATTTGTATTTTGTTTTGCTTGTAAGTATCAAACATTGCCAGCCCACCTCCTACCCCCAAGTTTTAGAAAATAGAAAAGATTTGTTTTTTAATATGATAAATATGAATGAGTATTCATATTATCAGCAAAGGAAAAGTCTCTCAGAGAAGGCATAAGGCTGTAATAGTTGCAGCCTTTATTTACCAATGCTAACTAATAAATTGGGGTGCTTGAGATTGGGCATTTGGGATAAACACAACCAAAAACATTTTTGCAACATCTCCCAGAGCAGTTACTCTAATTCTCAGCAGCAGAAAACAGAGATTCTCTCCAGGACAGAGCACTTCAAGCAACACAATTTTGTAAATGTGATATAAATAAGCAAAGAGTTTGTATAATAATATCTCTATGGTACATTGGGATCATCTGAGCATGTATGCAATTGCTCTTATTTTACACTCACAACCCTGCTCTGTGTACTTTTATGAGCACCATGCTAGAAAACACACGGCAGCCAGGGTTGCCAGGGCTCCAGTCACCACGGTAATGGGAGCCCCAGTGATTGTGCAGCTGGGTTTGTGTTAAACCAAAAACTAGTCAGTTCATGCAGTGCATCATCCATCTCTGATTTCCATTCCCAAAACTGCTGGAATAACAGGAATTATGTACATCAAACACAAGACATTTCTTGTGGTTTGGTTGTTGTTATTTTTGTTGTTGTCGTTTTGGTTTGGTTTGTTTGGTTTTTTTCATGGAACACAGCAAGAAACTTGTTTCTCTCTTAAAGGAGACATAACTGCAGGCATCATTAGAAATATGAAGGTAACGTAGCCAGAAGAACCAATTTAACCCCTTCATGGCTGAACAAATCTGTAGATCAGTTTAAAAAAAAATATTTAGAAAAAAATCCCACCTTTTTTAGCAAGCATGTTGCATATTGAACTGTTTTACTAGCTGAAGAACACTGAATGAAAACAACTCACAAAGAAGGCAGATCGGCTTGAGAGTCTTAAATTTAAAGCACAATATTTCAACTTGTCTTCCTTTGTATGAATAAAGGACTAAGAATAAGCATAAACAACATGAGAATACTTACTTTTAAATGATTGATGTAATACCTAGCCACAGCTTGATACCCCTATTCATACTTGCATTTGATCTTTTTGGAGGAAGTTTGTCTTTTATACTATCACTATTGAAGATAATCCAATTATCTACTATGTTTTTTTAATGATGTCTTCTATGGCATTTCTGTTATGAAATGTTATGACTTTCATAACAGAAGTTCTGACAAAGAATTTTTTTAATGAAAGAGAAATTGCAAAACGTTTTGGTTCTGAAATAGTATAAATTCGCACTTAGTGAGTGTAAGTATTTTGGTGTTTGTAAATCAGACTTCTTTGGTTTTGTTTTTTTTTTTTTCTGATATGAAAGCAACATCTTCCTAATTCATATCCTACTGAGCATTCACAATTTTGAGTTTTCACTTTAGATTTGAACTTTATAGTTACCATAACAGAAGTTCAGGGATGTATTAAGTTAGAATTTAAACTACTCATACATTTAATTTTTCCATTACATTACATTTTTGAAACATAACACTCAAGTTTCAGAGGGTTTAAAACATGCTATAGAATAATGACAATTTCTCTTTCCATTCTGTTCCTCTAATGGCTTTTCAATCTTTGAAGCATGGTTATCCTCCAGTTTAACAACATACTAAAGTTTTCAAGGGACTGTTTAGTTACATTCAACTTCTGATTATAACTATTTATGGATGTTTTCTCTAGTCTTTTCTGGCATTTGGGAATGATCTTGGAATTTACAGAATACATTTATTTGCAATGGGGTTGTACTCATTTATTCTTACACCAATGTTACTGTTAAACACATTTTCTTGCAAGCCCAGGTTTCCAACCCTCAAATTATATAGGGCAATCAAGTATGCTTAAGTTTGTATTTTCCTATAAGATGTGCTCATGTATATGTTGCCTGTACTGTGGTACTAAGCAGGGAGCAAACAGTTGGGCTGCCACAGCCACAGCCTGTGATCCCCCGATCTGAAGGAACATTAGCACAAGCACCAAACTGTACAGACAAAATGGGACTGAATTCAGAGTATTCTGTTGTATGTTTGCCCAATGGTTGTGCCTTCAACGATGATTCCTCACGCTTCCAGTTCTTGCCTCTTCAAGGATTACTGTTGTACACAGAGGTGAAGATGAGGGCCCTCCAGTCTGGACCTTATATAAGGCATAGTTTGAAAGTCTGAATGACTGAAAGCACTCTAGTTAATGTCACCTATTAAATGACATCTGAGAAATGGTTAAAAGTATTTTAGGCAGAAATTAAATAATAGTTTTTAAAGTTACATATTTTATCAATGCCTGTTCAGGTACCTGGTCATAAAAATCTAGTTTTTTTAAAGATATATACTTGGTGATGTACTGGGCCTCATAAGATTTCACAGTATGATTCATAAACTGATTAAGCATGCCACCTAAAAGAGAAAAAGTACATCACATTATCTGGTTAACTCCTATTGGAAAATGTTTCCTAGATATTTAAATATGTCTTTTCAAAATAGGCAAAAAGTAAGCTTTGTGAAAAATTCTATATTTGTTTATTTTAATAAGAAAAAAACCTGTTTGCTTAGTCACATATACATTTATAATGTGTTCTCCTTTACAAATTTTTTATTGTCCAATGAAATAAAAAATCCTATTACCCTTCATCCTCTCCTTCCCCTTATCCACAAGCAAATATTTCAAAGGCAATGTTTGCAATTCCTGTTGCTGAAGATTTAAACTCCAGAAGCTTCTCTTACTTGAAGACATGGCTACCTTACTGTATCATTTCTCCTAAAATGCAGCATTACCTAAGCCTAAGTCAGAGGAAACCAAATATTGGAGGAGAGCTGCATAACTGGTATATATCATGAAGGTGAGACCAACTAAGGAAGCCAGGTGATAAAGAACAGGGACATGAAATCTTCAGATTACGATCTTAAGGAGTTATCTAAATTCTGGAATTGAAACGTTTTCCTGTATATGCATTTCTACCAGCTCTGTCATTCATTGCTGTTTCAAAAAATACATACAAAACCGATGGTTCACATAGATGTAATAATTTAAAACAACTGGCATAAGAACATTATGTATTTATTAAAGTTGAAAAATGATCATGTGAAGGGTAAAAAGTTATAGTGGATTTCAAAATTCTTAAAGAAATCATTGCCTCAAAACTATAAACTGAGGTGTCATAAATGGATGTTTTTGAGGGTTCTTTGATTTTGTTTTTTAATTGAATGATAATGTAAGAAAGCTAAAAAACAGACCAAGGCAAATCAAATATACTCACTCTCTAGTGAGTGTATTCATTCATGGTCTAGTGCCAATGGCCAATTGCACAGAGAAGGAATTCCCATGTCTGGATCTGAAAATTTATCACTGTCTGGAAATAAAAAAAAAAAGGAAGATGTTCTTGTGTCTTCAGGGATTTTTGTTGGACTATCTGCCACACCAATACAGCTCCAAATACTTTTGTTTCAAGGAAAGTAGCTCTCAAACATTTAATTCTATTTGTGTTTCACCTCAGGGTAAAAGTTTATGAAATACGGTTTGTTTGTAGGTAAAATTTTGTATGCTTGAGGAAACAACTCTTAATTAATAGAAGGAGCTGAGGGACTGAAATGTAAACCTTTTCAGTTTGAATGGATAAAAATTTACAAACGTGTAATCCAGCTGTCTGGTTTGGTTTTACTTTTCTAACACATATACAAAAAGAATCTATAGGTGTCTAAAGTCTAATAAAGGGTACAGAAGAAGTAGATAAGTTTCAGCATTGTGGAAATGCTGACACTACTGAGATAGTTACAATCATGTAGCATGAGATTCTCCATGAAAACAAAAAATACTATAGATTGCTTCTTGTAAGGCTGTCCTAACTATTAATTCAACTTCTCCCACATTTGATTTTTCTGTCTAATGAAGTCTAGCACTGCTCAAAATCATTAAGGCATGGATAAAATGGAAATCAGGAATAACATGGAATACTTCAGAGTCTGCTGCCTTACAATGTATTTGGACCAAATTTCAGACACATTTTTAAGTTGTGTAAAAGTAGAGTGAGATAGTACAAAGCCTTCAGAAATCTTTCCTTGTCCTCCTTTATTTGTTGTGGTCTTTAATCCAAGTAAATATAATACTTGCGATGATTGATTCAACTGGGAAGATTCTTCATTTTAATAGAGAATTAAAAAATTCAGCCATGACTGAAAATGGTGAGAACAGTCAGTGACACTCCAAGAGCAGTCAGATGTTGCAGGCAGCATGGTGTCTTCTACTGTCTCATAATTCTACATGTCCTAACACCAAACCATGTATGCTACAGGAACTGAGAATTTTCCTTTCTTGTGCTTCACTGCTGAATCAAAATTGATATTATCTGCAGTTGCATGTTTAGTGGGGCTGCACACCTGATGTTGGACTTAGAGACAGACATAAATTTTAAAATCCTTCAGTACCCCAGAGCATTTAAAGGAGGAAGAGCAATAGATAACACATATGGAAAACATGCTGAAAAAATTCTTATAAAAGTGTTGGCAGCAGGCTAATTTCAGACATCAAAGACTGTATGGACAAAATAACACATTGCCAACTTGCCAGAAATACAAGCCCACATGGAGAGGGGACTGAAGCTGCAGAGATTGAAAAACAATTGCATACTGAGTAGCACTCAGTGAAATGGTTTATACACTGTGAAATAAGACTTTTTTTTTTCAACTGCCAGAGGGAAAATACCCTATTTTATTTTGTCCAGAACATTTTCAAGCTGATCCATAAATACTTTTTTAAACCTAAGAACCGATTTTCCCCTCCTTCTCAAGTGAACAAGTAATTTAACAGCTCAACCATTGCTCTACAAAAAGAATTCTCCCCCTTCCCATCCTCACAGGGGCTTTGAATAGCATACATTTTGTGCCTGACATTAAAAAGTCAGCACAACCCCCCAGCAGCTGCTGAGCCATGATGCATATATCTGCAAAAAATTCAGAAAGCATAGTGCAAATATTCCATACAAACAGTTTTTGTGTGAAATTTGCTTAAGAAATGGTGATTTTTTTTAATGAAAGTTGTATTTTTAGCTCACTTAGTGGACCATATTAATATTTTACATTAATAATAATTTATGACAAATATCAGAATATGTGGTTTATGACAATGTTTTTCTACTTAATTTTCTATTTTAATAATGTAGTAGATATTCTTAATAATGTTCCATTTCTTCCTTTATCATAATATATCTTCACTTTTTTCTCTCTCTGTCTCTCATGTAAATTTTGTCAATTATACCCACTGTTGTTACCTGCAAAAAAGAGACACTGATTTATATATGATTTATATATGTCTGAATATAGGCAGTTGAATATAGTGGATGATAAAGCAAGTTCATGGGAACATTGACAGGAAAAAAAGGCTCAAATGTTTTAAACAGTTGATTTTTTAAGTGTCTTCAAAAAAAGTCTGTTCAATAGAAAATACGATAACGTTCTCTGCCTTCCATATGCTATTAGCTTTCATTTGGGCATATGTATAATTTTACAGAATTTCACAAGAGATTTGGAGAACAGGTCAAGGTTAGGGTTATATAATTTCCATTACAAAACTCTAAATCACATAAAAATCAACTCTTGAACTTTTACCACAGATTTAAAAATATCACAAAGAAATTGGTTTTTTTTTTGTGTGAATGTTTAATCTGAAGTGTTAGACAAAGAAACACAGAAACTTTTCTTGTGAAACCACCAAGCCATTAAAGCATAATGGCCTTTCTCAGGAGACATACAACACAACCCTTTCTCAGCTCTCCTTTCTCTCTGCTCTTCTTCTCCTCAAACTGGCTAAATCAACTGCTAAAAATACATGAGGAGAAATTAATCAGAGAATCACACAGTGATTTGGGTTGGAGGAGACCTTAAAGATCATCGAGTTCAAACCCCTCTGCCACAGGCAGGGACACCCACTAGATCAGGGCCCCATCCAACCAGACCTTGAACACTTCCAGGAATGGGGCATCCACAGCCTCTCTGGGCAACCTATTCCAGTGCCTTACCACTCTCACTGTAAAGAATTTCTTTCTTATATGAAAACTTTCCCCATTTTTCTTACCAGCTCATTTTATGTCTTGAAAGGCCACATAAAGGTCTCCCTGGAGCCTTCTCTTGTCCAGCTGTGCTTTATCTTCCCTAACTTCATCTCCACACATCTGGGTAATATTTCTATATTCTTCCCAAGGTACACATCCTTGGTTCCTCTGTCTGAGAATTTTATTCTCATACTTTGCTTTGACCAAGAGGTCCTTACTGAGTCATGCTGGTGTTCAGCCTTCCCTCTCCAAATTATTACACATGGGGATAAAGAGCTCTTGTGCTCTAAGAAGTTTCCTTAAAGATCTGCCAGCTCTATTCAGTTTTGTTGTTCCTGAGGGCAGTTTTCCAGGGGGTTTCATGCATTGTTGCCTTAAACAATGGAAAGCTTGGTCTCCTAAAGTTCAGCATTCTGACTCTACTCTTCACATGGCTTGTGTCCCTCAAGACTGTGAATTCCACCAGGACATCATGGCTGCCACCAGACTGATATCCCTAATTAGTTATTCCATGTTGGTGAGCAACAGATCTAGTGAAACTCCTCTTTTGATCAGATTTAAAAATGATTCTTGACTGTCTCCAAGAGTGTTCTGGATTGCATGCATTTTGCTGTGCTGCTCTTGAACAGATGTCAGGGTGATTGAAGTCTCTCAGCAAAATCAGAGCCTGTGAATATGATGCTTGCTGTAGATGAAATAAGAACACTTTGTCAACATTGTCCCCTTTGTCAGGTGGTTTCTAGTAAGCAACCATGAAGTTTCCTTTGTTGGTTTGACCCCTAATTTTTACCTGTAAGCTCTCAACAGTTCATCACTGTTTTACAAAGATAGCTCTGTGCAGTCAATTCATTCTTTTCCATAAAGGTGACATCCTCACCTCTCCTTACTTTCTTGTCCCTTCTGAAGAGTTTATAGCTATCATTTGCAATGCTCTAGTTTTATTCTACCATGTTTCAGCAACAGCAATTAGATCATAGCTTCTTATCTGCATAATAGTTTCCAGGTCCCCCTGCCTTCTACCCGTGCTGTGGTCCTTGGTGTGGAGGCATTTCAGCAGGGATATTGACTGTGCCACCACATATATAAGAAAGAAGCAAAAGATGTCATCAGCGTTTGAGATTTGACATTTAAGGTTTTATATAATGTCATCAAGAGTTCTGTGTTTTACCAGTAGCTCAAACAAGTGTAAAATAATTTTTAAAAGGTGAAAACCCTGACATTATGTAAATCTTAAATATAGATGTATAAACACAATGTATAATGACTCCAAGTCTTTGCATTTCCTTGGAACTGAAAATCCAAACCTGCAATTTTAAAAATAGGGATAATAATAAAAAGCCAAGACCTGCCAGATCATGTTTAGGCTTCAAAGACCAAGATCCGTTTGCAATGTTCAAATGCTTACTCTTCCTTCCTATCAAAAAATATAAAATGAATGAAGGACATTTACATGAATTTGTTTAATTCCACTACAAAGTTTTATACAACTCTAAAATTAATCATGATTTCTAAGCTGACTAATCCTGGCAATTTTGAAATGCATGGCTCTGCAAATATGATTTTTTTGAAAGGTAAAATATTTACTTCACTTTTTTTTTCTTTTTTTTTTTTTTTTGTAAAAGCAGCAGAACAAAAAAGGTTAGCAATGAAATATGCATAGACACTAACACAAACTTTCTCCCAGAATGTTCTATTAGCAATTTTTTGATGCACTATTGAAAGAACATATGAAGCTTGAATTCATATCTATCAAAAGTGATGATATATTGCGATAATCTGTAAGTATGCTGTTGAAAAACTCAAAAGCAGAAGGAGAAAGCTGGCCCCATTTTTTGACTTGCTATGAAGACAGAACTAGGCAAGGATTTTTCTGCTGCTAAAACTTAGAGGAAGAAAAAGAACTTTTGAAAACCGAAATATGAAGCAAAATCTGAACTCTTACCTCCCCCAACCTCTAAAATAGTCAGGAAAGACCTGTGAAGGTTCAAAACTTACATCTTAGAGCAAGATTTTTTTTCAAATATTTCAGCTACAACAGAAAAATTACTTTCTTAACAAATGAAGTCTGGTGAACCAGACAGTTTTATGTATGTAATGATGTTCTTGACACATTACTCAGAAACTAGAGTAGCACCTAATAATTCAACCTTTTCTTCCAGAGTGTCCCATTTAATTTCAGGTCTTAAGAAGATCATGGGAAAAAACCCCATTCCTCTATTAAAAAATAAAGATTGTTTTAAATGTCTGTCAAGAAATGTCAATTTTTTGTTTCTGTCATATATCCAGCCCTTTGGTAGGCAGATAATAAAGCTGGGTTAAACAGAAAGGGAAGCTAGAAGGAATGAAATAGGCTAGAAAATTGAAGGTCTAATGGGAACTATAACAATAATTATGTTTAATAGTAATAGAGTATTTTGTATAAAAAAGATGGAATAAAAGAACAAAAGTTGCAAAAAAAAAAAAGTAATTTAGATGAAAAAAAACACCACCAGAGAAACCAAACCAAACCAGAAACACCCTAGTTTTAGAAAATAGGAAAAAGAGACCAAAAACTGTCAGTTTCCTGAAACTTTCAAAATTAGCAGGTTTTTAATATAAGCAACTGAGAGACTTAAGGCAATTAACATAGATTTGTATGTCTCAAGGTTTTTTGCATTTATCTGCTGAAGTGTTTTGGCCATAGAAAGTCTAACACTGTGCATAGAAAGTAGTTCAAAACTAACATGATGTTAACTGCAGATTTTACAAACCTAATGTTGGGCTCAGCAGTAATGCACACAGTGCACCCTACAGCACACAAGTGCTGCCTACTAAATTGCTAATACTGACTCACCCAATGACTCCTCTGGTACAAAGGTAATAGAGCTTTTTGAGGAAGGTTGATGAAAAAGCACACTAAAATTTAGGGGTTCTGGTTCAACCTTAGGAATGACTTCTTGTGAAGACAGCCAGTTCTACTTTAACTACTTCCTTTATCTTTAAACAGGCAGGTATTTTGCTTCTTAAACCTAAGAATAGGTACAGCTATTGTTGTGTGCCTATGTGCAGCTAGAATATATTTAATCTCTGAATTTTATTAGTGTCAGTATAGAAAGAACTATTCTTATTTTAAATCAATTTCACCATTATTAAAAAATAAGGAAATAAAATTAAAATTGAAGTTCTTGCATTATTTTTTCTCATTTCATGAAATTGTGGCAAGCTATACAGCAACATCATTTATATTACTACTTGTGGCAGTCGAGGGGAATGCTTCCCTTCATCTCCCCTCTCCATGTGGTCCCCGAAATGCCCCAGGAAGGAGACACACAGAGACCACCGAAGAGAAGAAGCAGAGAGTTTATTCATATGGTCAGGGGTATTGAAGGGTTTTACAACCAATGGGGATAGAGTTAACTAAAGGGCCAATGGGGGGATTTCACATAGCCTTCCAAGGACAAATTCCTTCATGCTAAGTTAGGGAGATAAGGAGCTACAAAGGGGTTTTGGGCAGAAGAAATGTGATTCAGGGAAAAAAGACAGAGAATCCATTTTACATCACACTAAAAACTTCAGTTTTTAGGGCATCTTGGCTGGCTTCTTCATTTTCTTCACAAATCCATTTCTGGCATGACTTCTTCCATTCCTGATACTGTAAGTCCACTCCCACAACTACTGGCCTTGTCTAGCTAAACATGGAAATAAATATGCAACACTGTAGGATTCACATAAATTTCATTTTTTCCATACAAAAATAGGATCTAACAACAGTTTCAGGAATTGCTTTTTCTTGAAAATACATTAGTCATGTGGCTGTTGCAATCTTTCTACTCAAAGAAAATTTGTTCACAGTATCAGAAAGTAAATTTACATATCATACATACTCAAAAAATGCATGCCCTACCAAGACAACAAGAATATATCCTGGGGAAAACTTTAATTAAAAGTCAAACCATGGCAAAGAGACATCAGGATGCACTAATTTGGTATTAACAAATCACCTGTTTGAAAAATAAAAAATCAAACAAAAGCGTTTCTACCTCCAACCTGTTGCTCACACAGACTTCTACTAGTGTGTTTAACAGTAAAACAGGTTGATTTCCTCGGTCATAAAGTACAATGTATTTTAGCTAAATATATGCTTGTAGCATAGGTCAGCTAAGGCCTTCTGGAAGAAGAAGTGGTTTGTCTTTGAGAATAGAATACACTCATCTCCGAAAAACTACGTGTATTGCAGATGAAGTTAAACAGTTTGAAGGAAGAAGCACTAGAAGGGCACAAACGTCAAGTGTGTAGACGGAGACATTTCCAAGGCACTAGATCATAACATGGAGACAACCCAAAGACTGAAAGATTAGCACTCATCATAAGCATCGCAGAGAATGCAAGCACAGAATGGTAGCAGAGGCCTTGAGAGTACAGGAACAAGATGACATCAGAGGTCCAGTTGAAACACAGAGAATATGTTATCAACATTTAGAGCCAGATAAAGTAGGATTCAGGGCATAAGAGAGCTAAAACAGTATATGCAAAACAACTCATGTAGTAATATTGTGAGGGGAAAAACAATATAATATAAAAAAAAAAAAATGGTTGCAGCCTCTACAAAATGTTAACAGATGAAGACTACTGAGGAGAATTTCTTCTATCTTTAGTGAAACCATGGTTCACCAACACTACTGCATATCTGTAGTAAATCTTTTCTTAGAACATCTCTTTTTGTTTCATCTTTGACCATATTTTTCTACTGAAACTAAGGAATAATAAACAAAGTATTATTTCTTATCACAATAATGGCTTAAATAAATTAGAATTTTAAAAAGCAGCTCATGTGCATGTGTTTTTTTGCTCCAATCTTCCCATATGACAGAGTGGTTTAATACAGCAGCCTAAAGTCAGCATAAAGCTGTATGTAAGACAGCCAACAGCAATAAGTGGAACAGTGGTGGAAATTAGATGGAAATTAGATCTATTAACCTCATGGCTTTCTGTCACAATAGAATACTCGACTTTCACTTTTTCTATGATAGAAAAGACTGATAACACTCCTCACTTGTCACTGGCTCTGCATTGCACTTGTAAAACTCTCCAGTAGCTTTTGGAAATGGAGATAATCCAGATTCTGACTCCAGTTTAACCAGTTGGGTAACTGTATACTTCATCAGGGCAAAAAAGTTATTCCAAAGTAGGAGTTGGTTACTAAAGAGAGCAAAACTTCATATTTTTTTTTCTGTATGGATGGTAATTTAAGAAATGCAGTTTTTAATTTCCCACCTCCCAGAATATGGTGAATTTCCATTGGAACAGTGGGCCTGATGTGTCAACTGACACAGTCCTTATAAAACATAGGTCCATATAAACACAGGGGATTTCTTCATTGACAAAGCTGAGCTCAAATCTTTCAAAATTAAGTAGGGAAAACAGAAGTGAGTGTTCCTTCTCCCTGCTGTTCAGTACTACCTTCTCACAGCCTGTGAAGCAAACTGGCTTTATTCAGTCTTTATTTCCTTCTTGTGCCAGATGAGAAAGAGTTCCTAAAAGGAGTGTGCTAATGTTTAAACTAAAAAGCTTATGAAAACCTTGCCTCAGGATTGATGGCACTATTTTATCCAGAAGAGAAATTCCAATGACCGGTTCTTTTTGTAGACTTGACAGGAGGGAGGAAGAGAAAGTCCTTAATTAAAAGATCTCTGAGATATGACAGTAACACACCAAAACATCGCAATAAATTTAAAGGTTAAGAGAAAACAGTGTTTCCTTTCCCTTCTGATTTTGTCTCATGTACTTTATATCTCCAGGGAAATTGCTGAATATTATTTATGGAAAACTTTTTTCTTTTTCTTATTTTTTTGAATTTTTATTATTCATAAAACAATAGCACATGAAAAAACTGAAAAGTTGTTATGATCCATATGGATCATCATGAAAATTAATCTAAGAAGATTAAAGTTCCTGAGCTTGTATTATCCAGGTTGAAGTTGCACTGCTGCTATTTTCTGTTATAAGAGATGATAAACAAAAAGGAAGACAATCTGTTTTCCAAGCTCTTTAGAACTCCCTCTTTCTCAGCAAGGAGTTGGCTGAAAAGGGAAAAATTCTCCACTTTTCATTTTTTGTCATAAATAAACAGGAGAGGATCTAAATTTATTCCCATGCTATTTGTTTAAAAGTAGTGGAAGGATATTTATGGTTCCAGTTTGTCGTGGTTTAGTTTTCTTGATTTTGATCTGGTCTTCCCTGGTAACATACTAAGGAATACTAAGGAAGTATTCCACATCATTCCTTCAAGTAATCAGGAATAAGATGAGGAAGGTTTCCTCCCTCTCTCTCTCTTCCTTTCATCTGCTGGGAAGGACATCAGGTCTCTGTCGGCTTAGTTCTTATCTATGTGAGCTGAGGCTTATCTGGGAAGCTGGTGTCTCAGCCGTACAGAGGTGGAGATTTCTAATGATTTTTCTTGAGGGAAGTTTTGGTGAGAATTTATTGTGCTAGTTACTTATTTGAGCTTTTCCCTGAGTTTACAAGTGTGTCTATCTGTTTTGTTTTGTTTTTACCCATTTTTGTCCCTTTTTTCCCTTTCCCTTTCCCCCCTTTTCCCTTTTGGGGTTGCTTTGGGATTTGTTCTGTATATTCATAGTGTTTGATTGTATATAATTGTAATATATGTGAATATATATATATATACATACTTTTACAATTATATATATATATATATATACATACTTTTACTGTAATATATATACATTCTTTTACAATTGTCTTTTGGTACTTTTTTTCCTTCTCTCTTGGGAAGGGGAGAATCTGTGTGGCCAGCAGCTCGGTTTGGCAGGGAGTCAACCCAAACCTCCACACAGTTTCTTGAGGATGTTTCAAAAATGTGTCAGCATTATGTGAAAATTGCTGCAATGTTTGCCTGTGGACAGTAAGCTTGTGTAGCACTGGATTAGCCAGACAAAATAAATTCAGAATAATTCTGCACTCTTTCAGAAATGTCATACATTAACATATGCACTTCCAAAGTTCAGTTATTGTTATTATACATTTAATAGCAGCTGCTACTAAAAAATCAGACAAAAGGAAAGAATTCTCCAACTTCTTGGAAGTAATACTCCATTTTTTATTTGTCTCTCATTTACTTCAATACAGTTCTCTTGATCTTGTGGTCTTAGTCTACAGAATGGTTCATCTCTTTGAGTCTTTGCCTTCCTTTCTGAAACAAACATATTAAGAGTTAAGGGAGTACTTTCATAACTTTTATTATAGCTTATAGGACTTCCCTGCAATCCGAGGCAGAACAAAACTCACCGAGTTGTGCTGAGGACTCTGTCTGTGTCCTGTTTGTGCATCCAATTTGTTTAAAAAAGTAAGGGAACTTTCTGCTGATAAAAATGTATTTCAGTTCTTGTTGAGATTGCTTTTATCAGCATAATTATCAATTAATGAAATAAAGAAAAAAAGAAAACTTTTTTTTTAGTACTCTGAAATCATCTTGTTTATTTCATCTAGACACCTTCAAAGGTGGCAGGAAACAGAATTAAGTAAATAAGCCTAAGGTCACAGTAAACCAATCCAAATCCTTTTAGGTGTAACTTTATTCCCCTTGCATAACATTTCACAGAAAGATAAATATCTTCTTGCTTTCTTAATTTATTCTGCAGCACAGAGGTAACTATCCTTACTTCACCCTACCTACCTGGATACTGTGTTCTTTTACTTTTCAAATCACTTCCTCAGGAATAATGTGCAGCCAACATGACCACCTGGCAGTATAGAAAATGAATTTCGAATGGAAGTTGTGGTCATATAAATAAATTGCAAATGCCAAGGCCCTCAAAAGCTGTTTATTTCAAATTCCTTATCTCTCATCACTGAGAAACAAAATGCATTCCTTTTAGACTGATTTTAATTTCCTTAGTTGCAGAAATATTGCTGATATGAATTTCAGACACAGAAATAGCTCATTAGATTTGATCAGGTTGTAGATTATTTAGGAAAAATGTGTTGAGTATGAGCATAGAAATATGAATAAATCTTTTATCACCTTTTCACATGTTAGCCCTGAACTCCCAATACATATCTGTGTCCCTGAGGAACTTCTTTACTTCCATATTTGTGGTTGTTGACCACAGAATCTCCTTCTTAACACTTATGTTCAATTAAGGAATTATCAGCAACTTAATAATTTAAAATAACAAAGGCAAGTGTGGACATCAATAAGCACTGCAAATGGCTAGGTTTCTGAATACCAGATGATAGTGAAGTATCTACATTTTTGTACCAATTTTACTGTAAACAAGATTTTCTTTGCAGGTCAAAAGGTAAGTGTAATCTTCAAAAATTCTTTCTCAAAAAATGAGTTATAATCAAAGGTCCAAAGTAAGAGGCAGGGAAGGGATTAGGAATTTTTTTTTTTTTTTTAATGTACAGGATGTATGTGAAAAATGGCGTACATCGTAGAGCACTGAACACTATCTTTACTCACTTTTTTTTTTAAAATAACGACATATTGTGAATGAGCTCAGTTACAAAGCTGACGTGACAAATATTTGCTTTTCATGTGATTAAAATGGGCTTCAAGAAGCAAACTATGAAAATCATATGAAGCAATCCAAGGTCTAGGTGTAATCTGTAAGCATATAAGCTTTCTGATTAAAAAATCTCCCGAAAAACCAAAGCAAGCCAAATCAAACCAAACCCGAAACAAAACAAAGTTTGCTTTGTTGTTTGGTTTTTTTTCCATTTACATAGACATAGCTGTTCAAACTTCAGTCTGTTTTGTATGAAAATTTTCTTTATGTCAATACATTAAGTAAGCCTTGCTTCAGACATGACCAGTGTAGATGTTAGATTTATCTCTTCCTTCACAACAAGCTTTAATATCACTACTGAGACTCATTGCCTAAAACTGAATGCAAGACATCCAATCAACCTGCCTTGATAGCAAGGCTTTTTTGTTCTATCTGCTTTAGAGATATTATTCTCTCATAAAAGCCTTGGAAATTGCTCATCAATTTGCATGACATTAAATAATCTTCTTAGAATTGCTTCATTCCAAAATATTCAGCTGTAAGATGTTGTCACTTATGTAATTGCAAATAAGAATACTTAAGATCTGGTTTAAATGGTTTAGGAGTACTGCAAATTTATCATTCCACTGTATTTCTGCTGTGAATCAGAATCTGAAGTCTGTGGAAAACAATGGGAAAGGGTAATTTCTGCTTTGTTCAGTACATCTTCACAGCTTTATTTTTAAATCTCATGTTCAGAGAACTAGGTGACACAGTGGCTTAATACTCTGGTTTTTCACATATCAGACAATGCTGTGTGACATCTGACATTTCAGAAGTGAAAATATGTTTGGTTGTCTGGAACTTCTCTCTTTGGCATGTTTATGCATGTCACAAAACTGTGGTTTATTTTATTACAACTATCTATCCTGAGTCAGAATAAAACTCATACTGCAGTGGCAGGAGTGCTGGAGGTCAGGTTGTTTCTGTGTACTGGGGGGAAATTTTAGGACTTATATTGGGCTACATATCATATTTCAATCAATACATGGTTTTCAATATACCTCATTATGTGCTTCTAAGGAACTCTGGAGGAAAGCTTTTTGGAGGAAAATGATTTATCAAAACAGAATGTTTGCAGGGATCGATCAGGTTCAGCTTAAGCATTTGTTCAGAAGGCTTACAGGTGCAGAAAGAAATTTTAAGTATGAGAGTAAGAGAGAAGTCTTGAATGCACACAACAAACATTGCTGACAGCATGGTGTCTAGGGTGTTGAGCAGTTTCTTGGGGATGTTTTTTATTCAAACTTGTTCCACAGCAATATCTGATCATTCTGTGCCTGGAGGTAGATAACATGCCAATACCGCTGGTAAGAAGTTGTGATGTTGAGTATTAAGAAATTTGAATATTAAGAAATATTAAGAAATTTTCAAGGATTGTATAAGAACTCTATATGACAGAGATCAAAAGCAAAATGAAAACTGATTTTCTTAAGACCTCAGATTTTTTTTTTTTCCGAGTGCTGTGTATCTTGTCTATGGTAAATATATAGTCTTGTAACTTCTCTTTAGTATTATTCCCTCACCACAAATGTAAGTCTGTTTTTGCACTTAGGCATTTCTTATAGTTTCTGTTTTCTCCATTTGTTCATATGAAGACTTTATGATAGGCTCATGTACAGCAGCTTCTTGTAAGAAAATTTCATTATCTGAGTGTATGTTCAGTCTTGCAGTGAGAATCATTTGCAGTAAAATCCCTCTCATTTTTCCAGGTATCCATTTATATAAAATAGAGCCAGGTCCCTAGTACTATTGGGACAGACAGGATTTCTACTTAATTTTGTTCTATTTTTCTCCCCTATAAATTTATTTCAGTTAGTTGCAGCTTCTGTCATTCGGCTATTACAGGCTTTAATATAACCTTAACATTTTCTCCAATACCATTGGTACCACTTTGTTCTGAAAGGGCCATAAGATCATCCATGGTGTTCACAACACTTCCAGCAGGAAAAACAACATGCTGTCAAACCACCTCTCCAATACTATTGTTTATCAACTGAACAAACAAACTTAAGTGTTTAAAAATCCGGGTGTATTTGAGAGACTACTAAGAGTGGTGTTCTCTCAGTTTGATAGTCTCAGCATGAAAGAAATAAGCTTGAAATTAAATAATAATAAATGCAATACTCTTATATGTAATGCATTGGATAATTAACCTGTGAGTGATGTCCCACCTTTAAGGGAAAACAAGCACCCAGGAATCATAAATGCCCATGGTTACAAGGACTGACAAAAATCAGAGGATATTAAAAAAATCACAAAGTTTTATTAGTATATTGGCACACTTGGCACGACAATTGGTATGTTAGTCCCTGACATGTTATATAAGCACACAGTGGTGAGTTTTGGTTAAAAAAGAAATAGGAAAAGGAAGAGAGAAAGGGATGGATTAAAGCAGAGGAGAGAAAGAAAGAGAGAAAAAGAGGTCACTCCATTGATCTAGCAGATGGGTTGTCCAGGGTCCTCTGGGCGCCAACTAAGGTTAGTGGGGGTACCTTTTATAGATAGGTTTTCCCTGCCCTGAAGACAGGTTTCCCACTTTCTGTGCAAATTAGTTATCATGCACAGTCCGTTCTTTCAGACCTTTCTGGAAATGGGTTGGAGGGCTTTCCGTGGCCTTTGGTGGTCTTGATCCTCCCCTACAGTCCATGCCCACCTCTCTGTCTCATTTGTGCACTTGCACTGGACTGTGTAGTGGTTATCTCCAAGAACTAGAACAAGGATGTTTGTCCTGGAAAAGTGCTGCCCCACCTCTGCATGGCCCCCTTCTCCACCCACACCTGGTTCTTTCCCACAGTGTGTTATTAAAAACAACCCTTGTCTGTTATTGCCAACAATGCTTGGTTGCCTCCACAGCTATCCAGCTATTGGTGTTTGAGACACACATGTCAGCCCCTTAACTTCTGGGATTCTACATCTGTGGAATTCACTACTATAAGATTCTAGTCAAGACATTTTTTAAATAAGTTAGACATATGTTCTAGAAGTCACACATTATTAGCATTATTTACTATAAATTCATAAATGCTGTTACTAATTCTTATATCTCAAGGAATAAATCTATTCTGAATTGGGTTTGGGTTTAGGAAGAAGTATCCTATATTAAATAACTATAGTTTAAATATACTTAAAGTATAACAAAAGTATACTTCAAGTACACTGCAGTTTCCAGAATGCATACAATCAGAGGTACAAAAAAAAAAAAAATTTTCTTGTGTTTGTTAAATTATGCCTATTGCATTTGAAGCGTGAAGTTAACTCTCACTCACTCATTTGATATATTACCTGGGGAGGGTGGCTCATGTAAAGCCTTTCCTCATTGTCTTGTGTCTGTAGTACCATAAAGAAAAAGAGCTTGGATTTTAATTCTAGCTCTACTACTGTTTTAACACATTATCACTTTAGGGCCAGATGTTTTAATTTTATGTGGAATGTTGAAGGTCTAAACTTTCATATCTAACTTAGAAATAAATGCTAAAAGTTGCACACACACATAGACACACACATATAGAGAATGACTTCTAGAGATCCTTCAGACTCGAGTTTTAACTTCTATAACTGCTAAATTACTAGCTGTTAACCATTTCTGCAAAAACCATTAACAGCAGAATACACTTATATAGCAAATAATGTTACAACTCATCATTTCCTTCTCACAGATGGAAAACTAAAGCACAATGGATGTGTTATGCCAAATACTACATAAACAAATCTTGTAAAAGCAGTAAAAATAGAACAGAGAAGTCTCAGTTTCATGCTTAGGTTCTTTATTTTGATGATAGTACTTCCTTGTAGAAAGATCTTTCCATCAAATTAAAAAAAAACAACTAATCAAAAAAACCCTGAAATCAGAACCCCCAAAAATCTTAATTCTGTTGAAGACAACATTAGCTGCACTAAGAAAATGGATTTTTATTCTGTTATTAAACTCTTCTGAATTCATTTTTAGAAGACAATACAAAAATTTTCAAATCACGTTTGCAGGCAGATGAAACCACAAAAAGTCTAACCTATTACTTGAAGATAATGAGTCAGAGTGATTCACTGCAGCCTCTTGGTGATTTCTGTATGAACCAATCAAATGAAAGGGCACAAAAGCCATTCACAGTGAAGATAATCCTTAGTTCTAACTAATATAAAATCTGATGGCATTAAAATGAATAAGACTGAGAAAAAAGGAAACATAAAAGGCAAAGTCTTTTCCTTCTCCTCCCCAGTTCCAAAACTCCACAACATGATTAACAAAACCATAAAATCAAATATTAGGATCATACTTCTCTAATGTTACATCTTATAGTTCACATAATTAGTAAGAAAACATACAGCCAAAAATGAGAGATTGCATAACAATATCTCATCAAAGCTGTTTCACTTAAATGTAGAAGGAACACAGATCATGTGGTTCAGCAAACATTCCACGCAGTCAATTCAGAATGACTCCAAGTAACAGTATTTGTGCGGCATGACCTTTAACATGAATGTGAAAATAAATGAATGTATGATAGTGAAAAAAAACCTGCTTAGACAGACCATTTTTATGTGTTATATTGTCTACAAAGGATTTAAAAAAAAAAAAGTGAACAGATTATAGTTGCTGAAAATATCTGACTTAAGGATACTTATTCCACTGTAAGTACTTGAAGAACTCTATACACACACACACACAGATACAAATAGATGTTTTTTGTGACAGAGTTTGAAGGTAAAAATATCTGCGTGTAAAATACTATATGGCGTTCATGTCTAATATATAGAATTTCTTCCAGAATCTAACTGGCAGAGGGGGAACTTTGTTATTGCTCTGAGATAAAGGAGGCAGGATTTTAGCTGAATTGATAAACATTTATATATGCCAAACAGATAATCTATATTAAAAATATAACCTTAGTTAACAGATGAAACAAATAAACACTTTTTTTTTTTAATCAGTTGTCAAGCAGTAGACAGAGTCATCATGTCTTGTCATTCAAACCACATTCATATCTCAGTAGAGCAATAGTTCTATGCCGTACAGCTGTTCTTTTACGTTGTAGTGGGTTGACCCTGGTTGGATGCCAGGTGCCCACCAAAGCTTGTCTGTCCCTCCTGTCCTCAGCTAAACAGGGGAGAGAAAATACAATCAAAGCCTCGTGGGCTGAGATAAGTACAGGAGAGATCACTCACCAGTTACTGGCATGGGCAAAAACCTGGATAAATTAATTTAATTTATTACCAATCAAATAAAATCAAATCTTAAAAATACCCTTTCCCCTTCCACCCACCCCTTCTTTCTGGGCTTAACTTTACTAGGTTCTTAACTTAACTTTAACTGGGTTCTCTATCTCCTCCTCTCCAGCAGCTCAAGAGTACAGGAATAGGGGTTGTTCCTAATCAGAAGTTGTCTTGCTTCTTCTTTCTCCTCAGGAGGAAGAGGACACCTTGCACTCTTCCTCTGCTTCAGTGTGGGGTCCCTTCCTTGGGAGACAGTCCTTCATGAACTTCTCCAGTGTGAGTCCTTTCTACAGGCTGCAATTCTTCATGAACTTCTCCAGCATGGGTCCTTTCCCTGGGATGCAGTCCTTCAGGAACACTCTGTGCTGCCATGGGTCCCTGCAGGGTCACAAGTCCTGCCAGCAAACCTGTTCTAGAATGAAGTACTCTCTCCGTGGGTCCACAAGTCCTGCCAGGCACCTGCTCCAGCATGGGATTTCCACAGGGTCACAGCAACCTTTGGGAGCATCCATCTGCTCTGGCCTGTGGTCCTCCATGGATTACAGGCTCCACGGGCTCCATCTGTGCTCCACCGTGGACCTTCATGGGCTGCAGAGGGACAGCCTATCTCACCATGATCTTCACCACGGGCTGCAGGGGAATCTCTGCTCTGGTTGCCTGGAGTACCCCCTCCCCCTGCTTTGCTGACCTTGGTCTTTGCAGGGCTGCTTTGCTCACATATTGTCACCTCTCTGCTTCTGTTACAGTTGCACAGTCTTTTCCCCCTTCTTTACCTTATCTGGGAGGTGCTGCTACTGTTGCTGGTGGGCTAAGCCTTGGCCAGCGCTGTGTCCATCGTGGCTGACATTGGCTCTGTCAGACGTGGGGAAAGCTTCCGGTAGCTTCTCGCAGCCATCTCTGTACCCCCCCACTATCAAAAACTTGCCACACAAACCTAATGCTTTGGTCAACAACAGGAAAAAGAATCTAAGGTCCCATCTTCAGTCCTTATGAGAAGGATCTGCATGGAGTGCTAGACATTGAACCTCCTGCATGGAATCTAGATACCGAGAGGCACTTTATAATGAAGTACAGATGCTTCAGAGTTGTACGCAAACAGTGGGCATGGCAAGTATTTTGCTGCATAGCAGTCCTGTCCTGTACCCTCTGGACTGAAAACTACCACAAGGTGAGCCATCATTCCCTAACCTGAATCCTCTCCTATGGCAGGTCATTTTTATCTGTTCTCATATTTAATTTAAATTGAAAGAGTTCATGATCTTCCCCTAATTTTCTAAAACTCTTTTTGTTTTTTTTTTTTTGTTTCTTTGTTTGTTTGTTTGTTTTTTAGTTTTTAGTTTTTCTACAATATACCTACCAAAACAAAGTCTAAAATTACTATTACGGAATGACAGAAAAAAAATCTGTAAGTTTCACGGTAATGAGCACCAAATTGTGCTATGATTTTTCCATTAGTCAGTTTTGTCTCATTTTTTTTTCTTCTCAGAAAAGCTGGATAATATCAAAGGATTTCTATTCATATCCTGATATGAATCTGAAGTCTTTTGTTAGAATCCTTATATAACCTTGCTGTAATATTTTTGACCTTTCCCTCAATATAATTTGACCTGTATCAAGCTTGGTTTATTATACTATGACTTCTTTGGGTTTTGTTTGTTTGTTTGTTTTCTCCGAGTAATTGATTTAATCAATATATGCTATTATCCTATTTATTGATCTAATATTTCAGTCCCTGCTGTGTAATGCTTATGCTGTGTTCATGACTGCTCTTCCATTACTTTAGTACAAGATTTATAGCCTCCATGAGTAATCCCATTTAGCATATATATTTCCAACCTGAATTCTATATTCTGTGTGGCTTGGCTTATCATGGTGGCTAACACTTTGTGCCTCTCAGACTTCAGTATAAAACGTCAGTGATTATTCTTAAAAGAGAAATCATTGATTACAACTACATCTCTCAGGGTTGATATAAGTCCCTCAAATCTTCTCAGGTCTGAGAAGAATCTGAACTGACTTTTTGGAAACTTCTTTGTTATCTTCCCCTCTTCTTTCACATCCTGCTGTTACTGTCATCATCTTCCCATGAGTATAACTAATTTATTCGTATTTCTTAGTATACTGCTTTCTAGTTGACAATTTTTCCTACACACTCTTCACAGAGGTCTCTTTTTGTTCTTCTTTTGTAACTTTTTTTCCCTTTGATTTACCTCTTTTCCTGACTTTTTCATATGATCATATTCTTTAGCACATCACCATTTCTTAAGTGTTTGCCCTCTAGACTCTCTTTCTGAGTAAATTTTAAGAACAGAGATTGGACAAATAACTCATCTTCCTATCATACTAGAAAACTGCTCTGACTTCTGTCGAGTCTCCTTGGTATATTTTTATTTCTGAGATCTATTTCTCCATGAACACTACCTGTCAATATTTCACTCATAAATAACTCTTGTCAGGTAGCCACTCAAGAACAATGTACATAAAGCATTGTTGGCATCCCATAACTCATTTTATTTCTTCCATTTTTTGGGTCACTTTTGCTACTGCTGCCTCAGGTTCTATGTACATCTTCTAGTTCTCACATTTAAAAAGAAAAACAGTACTCCTGAAGTCTACCCCTCCTAGGAGATTATTTCTCATTTTCTTCTCTCTATGCCATTTGACCTTTGAGGTGCAAAGTACAGAAACAAAGCTCTGCTCCTCAGCAAACAGTAAACTGTCTGTCAGTGGACTGAAGTATTGGATTTTAGCTTCACAAAGAAATACCGGGACAGATTCTGCTCAAAGAATAAGCCTGTCAATGGAGAAAATGCACATGAAGGAAAGGTTTCTATCTAATATTTACACCAAATTGTTTATACTTTATGACCTGAAAACATAAATTTTAAGATTGGTAATGTCATTTGTAAGCATCTGCTTCAATTTGTGATTACGCTTGTAAAGTGAAAAAGATAGTAATGGAAGAATAAACATTAAAAACACTACTTTAAACTAAAAAAAAAAAAAGAAGGGAAGAATAATATTCCTAAAACTTAATTCTTTAGGAATACCAACATCCTTCCTTAAAAGTAGATATTTTAAGAGAATTTTTTTACCAGATGTTATACAAGAAAACCAAGCGTGGTTATTACCTTGGTAGTGATTTGGATGACTGGATCAAGTGCACCCCCAGCCAGTTTGCAGATGACATAACTTAGGCAGGAGTGTTGATATGTTGGAGGGTAGGAAGGCTCTACAGAGGGACCTGGACAGGCTAAAAGTCTGAATAGATGTGCAGAAGACAGTTGTGTGAGGTTCAATAAGGCCAGGTGCTGGGTCATGCGCTTTGAACGCAACAACCACAAGCAGCACTGCAGGCTGGGTGAAGAGTGGCTGGAAAGCTGGAAAGTGTGAAAGGACCTGGGGGCACTGGTCGACAGCAGCTGAACATGAGCCTGCAGTGTGCCAGGCGGCCAAGAAAGCTAATGGTTTACTGGCTTGTATCAGAAATAGTGTGGTCAGCAGGAAGACATTGTCCCCCCATACTCAACACTGTCGAGGACACACCACAAATGTTTGGTTTCGGGCCCCTCACTTCAAGAAACATATTGAGGTGTTGCAGCATGTCCAGAGGAGGACAACAGAGCTGAAGAAGGGCCTGGGACACAAGTCCAATGAGAATTGGCTGAAGGAGATGGTGTTGTTTCACCTGGAGGAAAGGAGGTTTAAGGGAGACCTTATTGCTCTCTACAGCTGCCTTGCAAGAGATTGTAGCCAGATGAGGGTTTGCCAGGTAAGAAGTGACAGAATGAAAGGAAATGGCCTCAGATTATGCCACAGAATATTTAGATTGGATATTAGGAAACATTTCTTCATCTAAAGAGTTATCAAGCCCTGGAACAATCTTGATGGAGCAAACATCCTTGCAGCTATTTAAAAGGTGCATAGATGCAGCACTTAGGAATATTGTTTAGGGGTGGACTTAGCAGTGCTGGATTTACTCTTTGTATTGGAGAAGCTGATGGTCTTTTCCAACATAAATTATTTTGTGATTCTATATTTATTTTTGACCAATTCAGCTGATTTTGACATTCCTCATTAAATAAAGAATCAAAGAACAAATTCTTCCTAATTTTGCTAAAGTAAAAAGTTGAAGTAATTTTTCAGAAACAAAATTCACACTGTAACTGCTTAACCAGTTTTTGTCAGAGCCTGATCAGAGATGAAGCTCTTACTTTTTAAAGTATAGAAGAAGAAATTAGTGATTAACAGTCCTTTGGACTATTATACTGAAAAATCAAAAACATTGATTGTCCCCCTAATGTGCTGAACTGGGCTATAAAATAAGGTCCCAACATATATGGACTAGAAAGTTATTGAGGAAAGTCATTCTCATGGGTTGAAAGTCTTTTCATCTTCAAGTATGTGATTAAGTTTATATTCAGGAATTATTCCACTGACTACTTGGCCTTAAAGGACTGAAAATGTGCATGCTGAGTACATGTAATATTCTGGGTATTATAAACATTTGCATGAAAGAGATTATTGGGAAAAAAAAAAGTTGTTTCTCTTTTTATAGAATTTTATCTCCAAAAAGCTTAATTATCTTCACATTTTAATGAGGACATAAAAGGAAACCCCAGAATAACCCATAGCTTGAAGAACTTTAGTAGCTGGTGCAAGATGATCAGCTATTTGAAAACCAAATGTTCTTAAGTTTTTTAGGGACAGCTTTTAAAAATTTTTATGTTCTGCAGAAGGAGTACATCTCTATCACAAACAGAACAAATTATATTTACTTTGGAATATGGTCTACTATATGAAAACATAAATATTTATTAACGCATATTAATGCAAGGGCTGTGAACTTTCTGGCATCAAGCCATCCTAAGCTGTGCATCTGCATACACAGAGGACAACACATTAGCATGTGTATGCTAAACCTTTCCCAATTCTTCCTTCCTCTTTTTTTTTTTTTTTTTTGCTATGAAAACTAATTACATTTTGAATTACTGAACCTCTTCTGAACTTTGTTGAGTAATAAATGGATAGTTAGTCAAAACCAAAAAGCTATGGCAGTGCAGGGTGAGTGTCAATTAGGCCATTTTTAAATTGCCCTTCAGCTTGCTGGATTAACTTTAATTGATGTTCCAGTAATATCCCATATTAAATAATTTACACTGTTTTTTGACTCTCCAAATCATCTCTTAATACCCTGCAATTATTAAAGTAGCATGCACCATCAAATTGGCCAAATAAATTAGTTTAAGAAAAAAGCCAGGATCTCTTTCCTTTGAGGAAGTGTACACTATAGACACAGATTTTCCAGTATAATAACCAGTTTAGAGGTCTTTAAGGTTAAATGGAGAAAGCCTACTAAGAAATATACTTTCTTTCTTCCTTTCCAATAAAACAAAAAGTGCATTTTCTAATGCCAAGGTAGACTCACAAATACAGATTTCCTTAATAATAGTAAAGAATAAAGCTCAGTCAGAGTTTGATTCTTTAGTATTTGATTTTATGAAGGTCAGTCTAGTGTACTTCCAGAATAAAGGGCAGACTCAGTCTCCAATAAATGAAAAGACTGACAGAATGATCACTGGCTAAATCCACATTAGCCAAAAGAGCTGAATGTCTTATGCTTCATTTCTTAAAACCTCTGTATTGAAAAGAGATTCTGAATAAATGCTAGGACCTGAAACAGCAACTGCACATGGCAGGAATTTAGAAAAATATTCTGTTCTAAAATAATTGGTTATGGATGTACAGCATATAATATCAGAGAGAGCTTGAGTGGAAGAAAGAAGTCAGAATTTCTAACATAAGGAGTATAATGATACTGATTGCTGAGTGATTTTCAGGCTTTCTTCTTTGGAGAGAAAATGCACCAAATCACTTCCTAGCATAAAATCCTACCAAAATTTACCTTACGTATTTTAATTATTATGATTAAAACAAATATTTTATTAATCACTTTACCATTCTTCAGTTAAATCTGAAGATAAGGTCTGTAAGTTGACTTTACATTACTCACCAAATAAATGAAATCCAGAGATAAGGGTTCTATACTTTATTATCCAGTAGGCAAATCAAAATAAGGACCTGACCAATTTACTACTTATGAGTTAAGAAAAAGTGCATACTGGACCTTCCAGTAATCTAACTTCAACATGACACAGAGACTAACTACTGACTTTCACCAGTTCTTTGTTTTTTTGTAACTTCCCTTCCTGATGTGCATTTTGTCAAAGAGTCGCTAATGTTACCATGCTTTGTATTTTATTCTTTTGTAGCAGAAGAAAGGCATGGAGTGGGAAAGAATTTTTTACTGTCACAAATGACCAGGGAAAATGTAGTCAGTGTAATGTAAAAGACTAAACCAATTACAGAGGTCATTTTGGTTTGAACAGGAAAAAGGTCAGGGACTATGATTGAAATCTTTCCTAGCTGAAACATGGCAACCTAAGCATATCTTTAGCATAACATCTGAAAAGTGTTTCAAAGTACAATCTGAGTACATGATGAATGTAAAATGCTGATCTGTTTAAGTCAAATTCTGACAGGACTTCACCTTCAGCATTTTGTCTGAAATTTGCTTCCTGCCTTGGGAGCACATTAATTTCACAGCCTTTTAACCTAGCATTCACGCTGTGGTTTAGACAGTCTGTATATAGACATGCATAGTTATGAATTCTGCTTCTGTTTTTTTTTAATTGATAAATGTTTGCTTTTATTAGGTGTCTTTTTTGAGCGTCTTGCATGACACTGTTTTTAAGGAAATTACAACCCAATGCAAGATTCTGTAAAGCGTGTTAAAGAAAACTGACAAGGAAGCTGGTTTTGGCATGACAAAAATTATTTTTTCCATATGTATGGGTTGGACTCCACACATCTTCCCAGTGGACTGAAAAGTGTAGCTGAGGAATGTTACATTTCAAGCATGGCCTAAGTGCAGCTATTCCTTAGTAACAGTATGTTGCTTCATTGTCTGAGATTTGAGAACCATCTTTTTTAATATACTGAGGTCATTAGAAGTTAATCATGTAAGGATGTGTTCATAAGGAATCTTGATCTGGGAACTGGGAAGCTGTTAGTGTTATGAACCACAAATATTTATGTGAAATAATTTCTGCACTCTTTTCATGGACATCTGGCTGAACTCATCACAAGCTGAACTATATTTGACATTCATAAAAAAAATAGAAATCCTGTCTCATGAATAAACAGCAAGATACATTTACACAGTGACATATGATCTAATTTCCACAGATCAACAAAATAATACACCTTAGTTGAAAAGTGTTAGCTGAAACAACTATGCCAGGCAGCTAACATTATACATGCCGTGTACTCACAACAAATAAAAACATGAAAGAATCAATTACTGTGTCTGCTACTGAAAAGCCTCAGCATTTTTAAAGCACATTTATGCATACTATTTCTAACTGCTTTTTGAAAAGAAAAAAAAAAAACCACAGCAAATTTTCAGCAAAATTTACCAAAAGCACATTTGAAAAAGTTAAGAAAAATGAACAATCTTTGCAATTAAAACTGCATGTGCATATTTTCCAAAGATATGTTTTCTTATTGAGTGTGAAATTTCCTTTAGCTTTGGTATACTTATAATATTTAAGGGAAATTTAGTTATAAAAGACAGGCAATCCAAACAAAATGGAAAAAATCTCCTATATAACACAACAGGAAAGCTTGTGCTTCTTACAGCAAAATACCCAGTGCTATCACATTTTCTCTTCAGACATTTTAATATTAGGAGACTGTAAACACACAGTAATTCAGTTTTACAGACTACCCTCATGAGAAAAATAAAAAAAAAAGTGTTCTGAGCTATAGGAATTGTTTTGTATAGTGGAAACAGTAGGTGATTGTGCTGTTTTGAAATTTTTGTAATTATTTTTTTTTTAAGATAAAGCAGGTTCTCTTTTGCTAATAATACAATGTTTGAAAAAAAAACAACAAAGAAAACACAAAACCAAAAAAAAAAAACCAAAAAAAAACCAATAAAACCAACGCTCTAAACCATACAAACAAAGAAACAAATAAACCACTACATACTCACTTTACAGGAGGAACGTTTATCAAGTTCACTGGGAAACTGGCCCTGCATTTCACCTAAGTTCTCTTTTTCCTGTATTTAATATTGATTAGTAGTACAGAATTTTTTTTTCTTGTTGTTAGTGTAATTTTCTATGCAATTAAATACATTTGTATGTTAGCATTTTCAAGGGCAGAGAAGTTTTGGATTATCATGAAAGATGTTGTCAAAGGAAGCTGCTCCCCCAAGACAAGACACAGCAGGTTTCCTGTTTGCACCTTCTCGGACAACAGTTCACAGCAGAGCACTTCAGAACCACAACCAAGAGGTATGCAGACATCTGCAGTATGGACAAGGCAAACTCAACAAATTTCTTTTGTTAAATAGTACTGGAAGACTACATTGAGCAGTGGACCAGTTTTGTCTTCATGTTCCCTCCCTTCCTGTCAAGCACTTAAAAACTTTATCTTCCCTAAGAGGAGGAGATATTCCCACCACGGTACAGTCTGCAGAGCAGTGACTAGTTACATACTACTGCTGTGTAATATCAAAACACCAAGCAGCCATTCCACTAAATTACTAGATGCTGATATGCTTTTCTTTGTGGCCTGTAACAAACACTGCTGTGAGCAATGTGCCGTTGCTCAATGTCCTGCGTTCCCTGTGCCGAAATACTACAACCAGAGGAGAGCAGGAAGGAGATCCCTGACCTGCTGACATACTGCCATGCTAAAATATCGTAATGTCCTGAAATAAGTTTATTGTTAACATTATTATTATCACATGATATTCTCATGTGAGATAAGAAGCATTAATATTGTGAGCAATTCAAATTATAATCCCACCAGCAAGCACTTTAATGTCTCCAAACTTTGTAGTAACCAAGAACTGCCCTTTAAATAGCTATATTAGTCACACCAGTCACACCACTGGAGTGTGTCTACACTTCATTTGTAGAATATTGAGAAATGGGATGCTCATTTGGTCTCTTCTAATGACAAAAGGATTTCCTTGTGGAAATCTATCTTTCTCTGTTGGTTCAAACCACATAGCATATGCAAAAAAAAGTGTTCAGCTAACAAGTCTTCTTGTTTTTGTCAATGTCCACTCAGTTTCCTGACTAATCTGCTAGTAATTGAGCTGAGAATCTATGTCTTGTGGGCCTTTTATTGTTTGGGTAGTTTTACTAAAACTACCACCTTTTTTGAACCACACAGATACTAAATATGGAGTTGTATGTGCAAATATGTTAACACCTGCACGATCAAAATCCATTACAAAAACACTTGGTGTATCTTCCCAAAAAAACACTGTTCTTCCAAACAAGCAGAGGATGAGGACTGAAGTCTATGGTCTGAAGTTATCGCTAAAGTACTTAGGCACTTCCTGAAGGACTGGATCCCAGGGAAAGGACCAGTGCTGGAGCAGTTTTAAAGAACTATATCATGGAGGATGGACCTACACTGGAGATGCTCCTGGAAGACAGTCTCCTGTGGGAGTGACCCCATGCTGGAGCAGTTATCAAGACTGGAGAGTCCATATACACTTGGATTCAGAGGGGAAAAGAAAGAATTTGTTTTCAGTAGTCTTTCCTCATTGTGTTCATACATGGAACATGGATAACACATTAAAATTAGGTGCTGAACCTGGAAACAAAGTATTTCAAACCTCTTATGTAAGAGAAAGAAATCTCTTTCAGTCTATCAGTACTAATGAATATAGCTATTACTGACAAATTTGGGACCTAATTTTTCTCCTTCCTTCCTGCCATTTCATGCCATCTAGATCCTAGCCTCTCTTGTTAAGTAATATGCCAGGCTTAGCTGGACAACACTTACATTCTCTGTGCTCCAGGTATTGAAGTCTCCATGAGGTCAGACAGCTACAAATGTGCTTTAAACCAGTAAATCACCAATAAATCACAAGCTTACCAGACAATCTCAATAAATTATTTATAGTCAAGGGCTTTCTGTCAAATACTTGATCCTTGGTTATGTGCACAGAACTGTTACACCAAGAATATTGCTATTATTTATAAGTATACATTTTTTCTTTTTTCCAGCCTGATGGAGAAAGGGAGCTTGATTGGCTCATTGGGAGAGAGGATAAAGGGCTAGAATGCTAATGTACATTTCTGGGAATTACTTACTGAGGAAGGACTACCACACTGTAAAATCAGCTTTGCTTTTAGCTTTGAGAAAGGTCTTTGATCACTCCAGTCTTAACAGCAAGAACATCACAGTTAGGTTCTGTTTTAGTCACAGTTTTGTCCTTCCAGAATAGTCTAAACAACATCTAGATGGCTAAAAGAACAGAAATTCATATTTTTGGTAGCAATTTTGTATTTAAATTTTTACAAAAAAAAAGAAAAAGATATACTGTTCTTTTTCAACTTTGAGCAAAAGTAGATATTGTGACTTTTAACACTGTTTATTTTGATGTTGAAAAATAAATACACCATAAGAAAATCTCGCATTGCTCCTAAATATGACTTGTGACAAATTATTTTGAAAGTATACTAATTAGACCTAGTTATGAGTGTTGCATTAATTATAGAAATGTTATGCATCAGTAGTACAACTAGAAAGCTTTTTAATTAAAAAATAAGGTTATACCTAAGAAATTAATTGCATAATCTATATTGATTCACTTACTTTTCGAGTTACTATGGGATTTATTTTATAATTAAAAAGCTTTCCAGTGATATTACTGCTATGAGTTAATTTACAGATAATCAAACCCACAGCCTTTTCTACAGAACAGATTAATTCTAGTAAAATAATTAAAGCCTTCATTTATTACATTGCACTGGTCAAAACAACACTCTGCTAGCTCCTGACTCAGCAAAAATGTATTAACTTTATGCATTTTGTCACTTCCATTCAAATTCAACAAACACAGGAGAATATGTTCAAAATAGACATTAGATCTTGCTATGCAGAGAGATTTTATTGACTAATAATTTTATAATGAAAAAATTTAATGAAAAAAATAGCTATTCAAAAGTGCATCTTGGGCTGAAAAGAAATTTTAAATGGTCTTTTTGAGACAAACATATGCTTCTGTGTTTTCCGTTTCCTGCTGTCTGGCAAGGAGTAGGAGGAGCAAAGGAAGGATAGATACAGCAGCCATGGACTGGCTCTAAGTTGTGCCAGCTGAGGTGAGGACTTCCAAATCATTTGGTCAGAAAAATCAAATGATGCATGCTCAGTTCAACTACCTGTCCTCTGCCTGACTGGCAGTTACTTCAAATAGCTTACTGTTCTAAGCACCAGTTTCAGTATGAAATTCAAGACCAGCCCACATGATCCCAGAGGCATCAGGAGGTGACAGATGGGACTGAGGTATCTCATTCAAGATGAATTCAGAAAAAATTTGGTTTGTGTAAAAGGGATCCAAGTGACAGAGCTACTGACTGAACAGCTTAGTGTGTGCCCCTTTTCCAGGTTAAAGGTGGTCTTTTGCATAGGTGGTACCGGCAAGCTATAGTGATCATCAACATGATTCCCACCATGCAAGTCATATCAAGTAATTTGGTATCAGGTCGTGAAAAATTTAGAGCCAAATTTGGTATGGAAGAGACTACAGCTGACCACTACCTGCATCAGGGTCTGGTATTGATATGTGTCTCCACCTGCTCTATGCCCCCTGGGTTGCCAGTGCAGAGCCTTACAGTGGCAGCTCACAAGCTTGCCCCTGACTGGCAAGGAGGCATAAGCCCAACCTGTGGGGATCCCATCAGTCTTGAAACAGCACTACCCGCTGTCCTACTGTCAGACTTTACCCAGGTTTTGCACCCCATAGGTCAGGGCTCTGCATATATCATGACATGATTGCCATGATTTTTGGAGATACCATCAAGCAGGAACTGAATCTGCTCAGTAGGGAGCAAGCACCATAATTCCCACACACTGGGTCAGAGGTTGACTCAGTTACCCTGAAGGATATTCAACACTACCATGGAGAGGTATGAACTCTGCAGCTGAACCCAGTTAGAAACCACGATTCCATCTTAAGAGAGTCATAATTACTCCTGTCTCTCTTTAAAGACTCTTGACTAGTATCTGAATTTCTCGACCTGTGAAACAGAGGTAACAAGTGACCTGACTGTCAACCATGCTACATGATGAGTAGAAACAATATAATACTGTGATGTGACACACATCAGAAATATTCTTTGAAAGACATTAATTGAAACCATCAAGGAAATAAGGAGGTAAAAAGACTGAAGAGCAAAAAAGCTCCAAAAAAGGTTAACTTAAGGTGAAAAACAAAGAAAATCTTTTGTGTTTCAGGTTAATTCAGTCAGACCTCTACACTGATTCTAAATTAAATTTAAAATATATTGACAGTGGTTGGTAGGTTGAACTATTTACTCACACAAATGGGGAATTAATTTTCCTGTTATAAAAACATTCCAACAATTTTTGCTATGGAATCAACTAATTTGCATACTTAAATGGAAATTAGCTGACTCCAGCCTAATCAGAATTTTGCTGTATTGGAAAACATTACAAGGATCTGCAGTATTTTTAATAAAGTAAAAAATAATTTTTTTTTTTGCCATCATTCAAATACTGGAAAGAGTAAGCACATTTTATTAGTGCACATACATGCACTTTGCTATTAACATCAGAAAAATCTCCTCAAAAAATCATCACTTTAAAGGCACATAACATATCTGAACTTAAATGTGAAAATTACAAAATGAAATTGTCAATCTGTGGAGATAAAGAAGTCTAGATTTAATTTTTAATTTAATTTATTATTATATTTTTTTTTTTCATCTTGGATCAAAACCAAAAAGCAAATCCTGTTTCACAATTCAAGTATTTTTTATTGTTTTGAACTACCTAAATTTATTTTAGATGTTTTTGAGGCAATATTTTAAATAAGTCTTGTTCTTATCTTAAAACAGAAGAAGAGGAAGAAGATGAAGAAAAAGAAGTTGTCGGTTTTATCCTGCTAAAAATGTTGACATTCAATATTTTTTCCTTTTTTTTTAATTATTTTTTAAGAATAAGCTGGCATCACAACTTATGTGATGTGGAGAAATAAAAACAAACAGAAATTTAGTAGGAAACTTTCCTTATCCTGAATGAATATCTATTCAGATATGCTAGTTCTTACATAATCATTTCCCTTTCATAATAAAATAAAATGAGGAACCCTGATACACCTTAAGCCTCTATTTTTATGCAAAAAAATTTACAATATAAAACAAAGATTTTAAAAAATAATCCTTATCCCAAATTTGATTTCAATTAAAAAAAAACAAACAAAAAACAAACAAAAAACCCCAAACAACTGTAATCCTAATAATTCTTCTAAAAGCTGTGTTTGCTACAACTCTGTTCACAAGTACAGCTCCAACAAGGTGAAAGGACTTCCACATAGTAAAGAGGCTGCAGGCAGCCTGTATTGTACATGTGGAAAAGGGGGAATTCCTTTCCCAGCCAAGACACCTCACATTAGGCTGATGCAAGGACCCTGTCTCACAGCTCTGAGCTCAAATTCCAGGAAAGACATTGAAGGAAAGATATAAAATGAGAAGTTGTGGAGAAATTCACATTTTCAAGTGTTATTTTTTTTTAACATAAATTCTCTCACCCAAGTAAAACAAACATGAAACAATGTAAAGGCATTAGAGGGGTGACTAAATTAGTACTGGAAAAGAAAATGAGTGAATCACCAAACAGATGTAGGCAAAATCAGTCTGTTTCCAAATTCCCTCTGCTGTTGTTTTCAGTTCCTCACAAGGGGGATGTATTGGCATTTACTGTTCAAAAATGTAACTGTTCTGATGAAAACATGCTGTGCTGCTCACAAGAGTGCTCAGTTCTATGAGCTTATTGTTTTTCTGTGTTTAGCAAAGCATTAGGAAAGGAGAAAGTGGTTGACAGCCTTGGCAAAACAGCTGTCCTCACAGCCTCAAGGAAGTATCTGACAGTGAACACAAACACTAAATCAGGGCCTTGGAAGATTCTCAGCGGACTTCTTTATATAACTTAAAAAAATGTGAGTCTCAAACTTCACAAACAAAATTAATTCCAAGTACTGTAAAAATCTTTTTAGAGCAAACCAAGAATGAGAAACATCCTGAGCTAGTGCTTGAAAAGAAGAGGCCCCTGCTGGTGAGCAGAGATGAGGTCCTCTCCAACCCTGTGATACCAGGACACCAGAACCAGAGACAAGTCCTCTCCTGCACTCAGATTTAGCCAAATAGCCTTAGGCAAACAGAGGCACTCTCTGCAGGAGGCCAGGAAGGATGCCAGATGACATTATCCCCTTCTACCTTCTAACCCACGGTTTTGTTCAAGACCAGCACAGAGGGAAACAGTAGTTCAAGAATGCATCCTACCACAAGTATGAAAAGTAGTCTTTGAATTTCCAGTGTCTCTTCCAGCTAGCAAAAGAGTTCAAGATGCAAAATACATTATGGAAATCAGACAAAGTTGAAAGGGAATTAAAAAAAATAAATTATTTTCTACTTGAAAAAGAAAAAAAATACTGAGTTTTAAAGTGAAACATTTTATACTGCCAGTAGTGGGAGAAGATAAGTCACTTTTTGTGACTTTAGGCACCTTTTTAAATAGAAGGAGCTTTTAAAACCAATGTATTTATAAGATAAGAGATCTGGTAAGAAAAACTGACCAAATGCAAATACGTGAAGGAGGACAATTGCAAGTACTTGCCAAAATAAAATTCAAGAAAATGTCTTCAAAACCCATAACTACTTTGAAAATATACTTAATTTTCACACGACAAAAATGTTAACACTGTGAGCATATTTAATGTTGTTTCTTCCTTGCCTTTTCCGTTAAGTTTTTTTTGCTGTTGTACAAAGCATTCAACCCTACTTTGACTACTATGTGCAGTGTTGAGCTTCACAATATAAGCAGGATATAAAAATGTTGGAATATGTCCCAAGGAGGTCAAGAAAGATGATTAGATGAGCAGAGGGCAGGACTATGAACCAGAGATTAGCTCAACTGGTTGTGCATGGTGCTAATAATGCCAAGGTTACGAGTTTGATCCCTGTATGGGCCATTCACTTAAGAGTTGGACTCAATAATCCTTGTGGGTCTCTTCCAACTCAGAATATTCTTTGATTCTGTGATTCAGATTAGAGAAAAATGAGACTGAGGGATGACCTCAGTGCTATCTATGTCTTCCTCATGATGGGGAGCAGAGATAAAGGTGCTGATCTCTTCTCTGTGGTGTCTGCTAGTAGGACATGAAGGAATGGCTTAAAGCTGAATTAGGGCAATTCAGGTTGGATATTAGGATAAAGGTCTTTACTGAGAGTATTGCCAACCACTGAATCATGCTCCTCAGGGAACAGGTCATGGCCTCAAGCCTGTCAGTTTTCAAGTAGCATTTGAGCAATGCTCTTAGACATGTGGTTTAACTTGTAGGCTGCCCTGTGTAGAGTTAGGAGGTGGGTCCATTCCATTCTTTAAGTTCTTCATCAATTTTTCTTTGATTGAAAAAACCTAGCTAATATATTTTCCTTTCAATAGCTATGTGAAAATCAAGTTGCAATAAAATCATGTGCTACAAAAAAATGTCACAACCCTAAGATTCTAGTGCTGTCTTTCCAAGTCACTTCAAAGTTTATTTCTTCCATCTCACAAGTGACTGAATCTGAACAAATTCTCTGGGAACTGTAGATAATGTGCTTAGGTCTGAGCATGCGGTACTTAAGAAAGTGAATGATTAAGCAGAGATTTTTTTCCACTTGGGAGAAAAATGAAAGCTTTTCTTTGCCACTTAACAGGTAAGATATGTAACACTTTCAATTACTAAATCCTTGTTGATGGACTTCTGCAAGAAGTCAACCCTTCTCTTTTTTTTTTTTTTTGAAAGAATGAAAAGTTTTCTGTGTTACATGTTATTCTGCACAGCTTTTCAGAAACAGACTTCAGTAAGTGGAAGGAAAGAAACAAAGTAAACAGAATTAATTGCTTTAACAGTTTGAGAAAATAATACATACCTATTCCCCCAGGACTGGATTCTTAGCAACGAACAGTTTTCCTGTCTCCAAACAAATGCTTCATTCAAATAGTGTTATGTATCATTGCAGAAATTTATTTATGATCTTTCTTTATTCAGTAGTACAATTTTAATTCTGTACTAACCATATATGATTATTACATCATTGTACATTTATTTTTTCTTTGTATTTTTCTGTATTGTTTTATCACAC